>JAVJGG010000029.1:26476412-26505859 GCA_035590195.1 Aviceda cuculoides
ATAGGATGAGAGGAAATGGCCTCAAGTTGAGGCAAGGGAGATTTAGGTTAGATATTAGGAAAAATTTCTTTACTGAGGGGGTTGTAAGACATTGGAATAGGCTGCCCAGGGAAGTAGTTGAGTCACCATCCCTGGAGGTATTCAAAAAGCGCATAGACGAGTTACTCTGTGCCATGGTCTAGTGGGCATGGATGAGGGTTGGACTCGATGATCTTGAAGGTCTTTTCCAACCTATATGATTCTATGATTCTATGATTCGGTTCCAGCAAGTCCTCACTTTCCTAAGCATCTGCTACTAGCCTTCACTAGAGACGAAAGGCGGGGCGAGACAAACCTCCAGTCTAATCCTGTATAGCACTTTGGTGTTTCTGTACCACTCTAGAAGACAAGTATCTCACATTTGTAATCTTCAGTTTGCTCAGCTGATTCTGATCCTGAAAGTCCTCTAGAAGATGCTGCTGAAGGCTGATTCAGTTGGTCTAGCTGCCTCAGGTTCAAAATCAGACACATTCCTGACAGTCACTGGCACTCTAATCACCTCCATATCTTTGAGGATCAGCATGAGTTGACTGGTTGCAGGTCTACTGCCTGGCTGCCTTTAGGCCTGGCTCCCTGTCGGCTCTATCTCTCAGAATGAGTTTGAGCTACATACCATGAGCTACGAGGATGCAGTATAGCCAAGCAAGGAAGCTGGGATTCCATCCTTTCATAGCTGTGTGCTGCAAACAAAAGACCCACATTCGCGACCCTCACTATTTACTGTGGAGTAAGTAAAGATACATCAGCTTCCCTCCAGAGCCCTTTCTTGTGAGCAGTTCTGTCTCTCCTGGAACAGGTAATGGACAGACACTGGTGTAGCACAAGGTTTCCCATTGGATTTTTCTTTTCCCAAACTCACAGCTTTTTCATACTCCCCTAATGCTCTTTTGGGACAAAATAGACCTGACATTCCTGAGATTGTATCCCTACCTCCCTGCTGCTGTTGCTGGCAGAATTGCCAGGGGAAAGACACACTCTAATCCTCCTATCAGCTGAAAGAGAGTTTTGCTGTGTTTCTTAAGGCAGAGGAAGAGGCAGAGAGAACACTCTCAGACCAGCTGATGGAGAGCAGAAGCAGCATACACACAAATAATCAGAGCCATGTAAGACAGTCATGATTTCCTCACAATTTGCTATGCTTCAGCTGTGACTCCTTTGCAAAAAACCAGCCCCAACCACTGCTCTTGTGGATGTGCTGGTTTGGGTTGCGAGGGAGGTGAGTGAGCAGCTGCATGGTGCTTAGCTGCTGACAGTGGAGAATAACAAATTAATTTCTCCCTTTGATGTTCACCAGAAGATTTTAAGAGTCTATTTGGGAGCTGGTGAAGAGTGATTTAAAGTTCAACCTGGCTTTTGCTTGATTGTTTCTGAGAATTGCACTTCCAACAAGAAAATACAAAGTTTCTCTTTAAAGCATAATAAACTTCAAGCATTTTGATGAAAATGCTCAGCCCTGTCTTTGACTGTGCTTCAGACAGAAGTCTCCTGGGCTTCTCCTCCAACATGAGGCAGTAATGTGGAGCAAAGCAGTCTGATCAGCTGTAGTGCCATTACTCCATTTTAAGCCACATCTCGAAGCCAACTCAGCACTTCTTTAAGCTTACGACTCATCTTCTTCAATGTTCTGGTGTGTTTTATTCTAAACTCAACTGTTGGATGAAGTACATCCACCTTCCATTAAAAATCCCCTCATTGCCCATCTTTCTGAACACAGAGGCATTAAAGTTTCTTGTTAGAGCAGCCTCTACAGGGAGGGATAAATTACCTCATTGACTGAAGACTTAAAATTAGCAAGGCAGAGCTGATGAGCGTGAATGAATGTGTCCTTTTAATATTTTGGGGCTCTCTGTACATGGCATGTCGTAATATTACATTAAATTTTCAGATGTCTTGTTGCCTTCTATGGCAAAAAATAGATAGTGAGAGAAGAGGGAAAACCATCAAAGATAAGAAATGTCTGGACAAAAAGACTATCTGTTCCAAGACGCTGCACATTTTGATTATGTCATTCCTTTTTTATTCAGGCTCAGTGATAAGCTGGTGGAACACAATGTGGTGGTGTGCTGAATTCTGACTTGGCTGCCTCTGCCCATGGCAACAATCAGGAGATGATAAACAGAGCTGATAGCTCTAATGGTAATAAAGGTGACCCTGATGGTTCCTGTTGTATTTTCAGCTGCTTAAAACTTTGCAGACTTTTAACGGTTAAGGGGGAAGTTGTTCATGCTGTCTTTCTGTTCTAGATGACCTTTTTCTTCTTTTAGGTTTCACCTAACATAGTGTGGCTATTTCTGATGGAGAAGCTTCCTTTTTGGCTCCTAATGTTCCACAAAAAACAAAACTGGGAGGAGTGGCTGATATGTCAGTTGAGAGTGTTGCCATTCAAAGGGACCTGACAGGATGAAGAAATGGGCTGACAGGAATGTTGTGATGTTCAAAAAAAGGAAATGCAAATTCCTGCATCCAGGGAGGAGTAACCCCAGGCACCAGAACAGGCTGAGGGCTGACTGGCTGGGAAGTAGCTGTGCAAAGAAAGACCTGGATGTCCTGGTGGACAACAAGCTGACCACAAGCCAGCAATGTGCCCCTGCAGGAAGGTGGCCAACAGCATCCTGGGCTGCATTAGAAGGTGCGTTTCCAGCAGGTGGAGGGAGGTGACCTTTCTTCTCTGTTCAGCACTGGTGAGACACGGCTGGGGTGCTGGGTCTAGTCCTGGGCTGCCCAAAACAAGAGAGAGATGGACTTAATGAAGCAAGTCCAAAGAAAGGCCACTAAGATGATTAGGGAGTATCTTGCATACAGGGAGAGGCTGAGAAAGCTGGGACTATTCAGCTGGGAAAAGAGAATGCTCAGGGTAGATCTTACCCTTGTGTATACATACTTGATAGGAGGGAATGAAGAAGAAGGAGCCAAACTCTTCTCTCTAGTGCCCACTGACAGGCCAAGAAACAAATGGGCATAAAACTGAAACATGAAACTCCATCGGAACACATGAAAACACTTGTTTACTCTGAGAGATGTTGTGGAGTCTCCATTCATGAAGACACACAAAATCCAGCTGGATGTAGTTCTGGACAAACTGCTCCTCCTGATCCTGCTTGAGTTGAACTAGATGATCTTTAGAGGCCCCTTCCAACCCCACCAAGTCTCTGATACTGTGAATGAAGAAATCTTGCCATGCCTTAACAGATCATTTCTAGCTTTGGAGCAGGAATTTTAGATGTCTTCATAGGCGAGTCTTCTGCTGTCAGTTTTCTTCCTGTTTTCACCAGAAACTTTCTAAATTCACAACATGTTGAAGTTGCCAGGGATGAATAGAGCCTGGCTGGAATTTGATCAATAGGCAAATCCTGCAGGCACCTCCTGCAAGGAGCACACGCCATCTCTGGGCTGCAAGCACTGAATACAACTTACCCTACATTTGCTGCTTGGGGCACTGTGGTACAAAGCTCAGACATAGTAAATGGGGCTTCTTCAGGCTTGCAAGGCTCTAATTGCTGGTGACCCAGATGGGAAGAAGAGGAAGAAGCCAAACTTGACTACAGCAAAGTGATATATCCCTCACAGGGAAAAGATTGCAAGAGTCAGAGAATGAAGTGAAAAATACCCAGTGCAGAGGAATGAAAACGAGTAACAAGGCTGTAGCCTAGAGGCATTTGGGGAGCATGGAACAGACCGCACACAAATGCAGATGCAGAGGGAGACCAAGGGACAATGCCACAGAAAGCTACAGCGTTTTGTGACCTTAATGTGATTTAGCAACTAATTACTTTAACACACTGTTTTGAGGCTACTGCACATCTTCCTCCCCCCCTGCCCCATACACAGATGTATATATGTGAATTCTCCCCACCAGGCTCATCAGAAGAACCCTCTTAAGATGCTCTGAAAAACCCAATCTTAATATATAAAGTACTATAGGATCTTTAGAGATAAAATTCTCTGGAGTGTCCCATTCATCTCCTCTTCCTTACTTTGTGGAAGTACTTAGTCTTTATATAATATTCAGCCCTGATTACAGGGTGCAAGACTGTTTTTTCTGTCTAAAGAACTAGTTATGAAAGAAGGCTAGGTTTGGGTTTTCTGCTTTTATGCACAGCAAACATACAATTTTGTTACCAGTAGCAACAACCAGCTCAGAAAATGATTAGGCTTTTAAATGGCTGGGTTTTGTGAAAAAAACATAAACAGGAAGGTGTGGGCTGTTTCTGGGGTTATAGAGACTGCACTAGAAGGAATTCAGGGAAGAGACAGAGTGATGAGGCTCCTACACCAGTTTCCATGTGGACTCTGCTAAGTCAGAGGAATTCCTCCAAATTTATGCAACTTGCAAAATTTTAATTGAGTGTAAAATTTGGCCCTTGCTGTTTTTCAGGGCTAGAGCCAGATTTTATCAAACTAAATGATAACTCTTTTGCAATTTTGAAAGGTTAATTATATTGCTGAGCAATATTTTAATTTATTCTAATTTGTCTCATCTGGATTCGTTTGCCTAATATTTTTTGCATATATTTACATTCATTACAGTCCATTAAGGTAAAACCTTTTAACAAATACTCATTTGTGGCCACTTTCACCACTTTCTGCTTGAACCTCATTCTTTTCCAAATGTCAAACTCTTTAAAAATCTTGTCATGAAAGGTCACCTTTCTATGAAAATTGTATTCAACATTTCAACTCTGGCATGGAATGACAAGTTATACAGAAGTCTGGTCCCTTTCAAGAGGAATCTCAGGGAGAACTTAAAGTATTTTTTTTTCTTAAAATTACTGGTTTCCTATCAGTTTTTAGCACTATGCCTCTCACAAAAGCTAGTGCATCTACTGACCACAGTTTTCATCTGAGATTATTTCACATGGCCCAGAAAGAACGCAAAGGCATTTCTTGTGCTTTGGTGGAGCATCCTCCTCTTGCACAGCGCTGAGCAGATCCACCAGTCTCACCAGTGCTCATTCATGACTCATGATAATGAAGAGTGTACATAATGGCTGAAAAGACTGTCTGAGATGCTTACGTAGGGGACTTACTCAACCATGTAAACTTGGACTGCTTTGCATTAACTTTCATAAACAAGCCAAATATTTTATTTTGTTATTTGTACTGTGGTACCGCCTGCTTCCTCAGGTGTGCTTGTACCCTGCAAACATACAGTAAAAAGATATTCCTTGCCTTAAGGGCCTTCTAAGTTTAGAAAAAAACCCAACAGTAACAGGTTACAGCAAACAGACACATGGACACTAGGAAATAACCAGTTAAAACAAGTCAGCAAAAAATGCTGTGGAAGTAATGTGTTTGTAATTTCTTTATAGGCACCATAGCAAATATGAGATTGTGGGTTCACCTGGGGCTGAAATGGCCATTTAGGGGAGCTGCTAATGATAGCTGTCAAGTGATATAAACACTTTTTAAGGACCAGGTAAAATTGGAATGGGAACGTTGATTGTGTTAACTGATATTTCCCAAATAAACATGTGAAAAATATATGGAACAAAATGGCACTTACTATTGCACAGTGCCTTATGCTGTTCTCAGCTTTGTACCCTTTCATGCAAGTTTTTAAGAGTCTCAGTTGTGGTACTTTTCTGCTTTTATTCTTGCATTGTCCTTGTGGCCCTGCATCTAGAAACCGCAATAGTGTTGTCAAGGCAAGTTCTCGTGGGAAACAACTACCTCTTTACCCCTCTTTCTCCTCACTCCTTACCTCTTGTTTTGTAGACCTTAGTTCATATTGGAGAAAAAGAGATGTATTGAATAAAAAAGTATAGCACAGTAATTTAAATATTCAGCAATATTATCCAATAATTTATGTGCATAGAAGTTTAACAAGTAGCAAATGTGCAAAATTTGCACCCAATTAGTATACTCCAGTCAGTGCTAATACACTGTAAGTGGAAACAATAGGCAGTATGAGTGGGTCGCAATGAAAAATACGTAGTGCTAGGGAAAAAACATGACAAAAATCATCATTATCCTCATCATGTTCATCCTTACCACCTGCTGCACTGAACAGCCCAGCCACTGCCTCCCCAGAAGAGGACAGTCACCTGGAGCTCTATCTCTACTCTTCCTGGATGGGCACAGGGAATAAATTTCCATCTTCCCCTCTCTCTTTCTCTCTCCCGCCCCAATTTCCTCCCTCTTATGTTTTTATTTTTCTGCAGAAGTAACTTGCACTATTAGAGTGGACATATGTCAACAGCTATGGACCCCACTAATGAGTGTGTGCACATGAACCTGTCTCACTGTCCTTTGTGCGACATCACCATTTTCTCAGCTTTACTGTCTACCTTTAGAAATACTGAGCTTGATGTGAGTTTTTAGTATCTTCTGCACTTTGACATAAAGGCTGATTATCTGATAGAAGTGCCTGTAATGTACACTCTGTTATCATGCCCTCTACATTTGAATCGATCAAATCAATTTCTGTCTTTTCTATCTGATTTGCAGTGATCCATTAAAATCCTTCCCCTTCAATATCTTGTTGAAAATAGCCTTACTCTCACTTTTGGAAGATGCTGGCAATATCTGCAGAGCATCAAAGTATGACAGTTGCAATTTATTTATTAGTGCATTAGGTTTTAAAGACACCATGCCCTCTCATCACCCAAGATACAACTGCAGACTAGAGTCTTATATCTATATCATTTCTATGAATAATATGTGTAACTGAATTTAGTCCATCACTTGATATTATTCTGTCACATAAATGTCAAAGCAAAGGAGCTCTAAAGCAAACAAAAAGAAGAAAAATTATAGTCATAACGTAAAGAGTTCCAAGAAAGACCCACAGGTTGAACATTCATTGGAAAGATTTTTTTTACCAGGTAATAGGGCAAGTAATATGGCTTGTCAAGACCTAATACAAAAAGAATATTAAAGAGCTAATGGACTTCTCCTGGAAGGCAGGTAAGAGAATTAACCTATAGGCCTGTTTGGGAAGAACAGACTGACTGACATGTAGGCTGTAAAGAATGGTCTAGACAGCTGGATCAGTCCCTACTTTGAGTTAAATAAGTCTTCACTGTAAAACTCAGGCACATAGGCCTTACACTACCCTATTTCACACTGCTACATATCTTTGACTGAGCAAAGGAGAATTGTTTGAAGAAACTGTCCTGAATCATTTAACATGACTGAAAAACAAGATAACCCTTTTATCCTTTCTCAGTAGTCAAAACTTGAGATTCTGCCTTCAGACAGGTGAAGGAAATGAAGTCCATGGGTGGGAAGATACCCATGGCATGTGAGATGCAGTTCACACTGTACGTGGGACAATACCTTACTCAGAAAAAGTCTGAGGAACTAGGTAGGCATGTTTTTATTGTAGCAACTCAGGGTATGTCGTGGAATTACTACAGTTATTGGGCTAACCTTATTGCCATATTACCTCATAACCTGCAGTCTGTTCATCCTCATCAAACCCATGTGAGGTAGGGCTACAGGTTTATTTGGCCCATATTATAGGACAAATTAGGAATTGAGGCTCCCAGTGAAATGAGCAGGGAGAGTTACATGCCACTAGGATATGCTGATAGGTAAGAAGATGATGAAAAAGGCTTATTTGTCTCCTAATGAGGTTTGCATAGTCTCCAGATCTTGCTGCAGCCTAAGGAGGAAAAACATATATTTCAATATTTTCCTTCTTGAGGAAAAAAATCATAAAATGTTACAATAAGTGTAGCCAGAACAGGCCTCCAGAGGTCATCTCAACCAACAAATTTGAAGAGCTCCAAGAGCAGAAAATCCACCCTTAGTCCCTAACACATTTCATAAGCATATCGCTTCTTGTTTGCTTCAGTTTCTGAGTTTCCCACAAGAGAGGTGGAAAGAATTAATTTCTTGAAGTTCTTCATGATTCACTACTAGCCAGTGAGTGTTGTACACTGTCAAAAAAAATTTTTGAAAGCACTGAAATTGAGGAAATAGTAATAATGTTAGAGAAACGAAAACTATTTTTGTAGCAAGACACAAGCACATTCATAAGAACATGACTCAAAATTTGCATTTGCGAAACTAGTCTGGGGGGTATTATAGGCAGGAAAAGATTTCAGTCTTCAAAAGTAAAAGAAGAAGAAGAAGCTGAAGTATTGGAAAAACCTTGGTGACTTCAAAGCTCAACACAAAACTTGTCTGCATCAAGTCTTTTGAAATGTAAAATTCTAAACAAGTAAGCAGTATTTCAAAAAATTGAACTGTGAAACTGTGAGATATTGCTGTGTATCTCTAATTAATCTCTCACAATGTCTTAACTTCCTTATTTTTATTGTTTTTAAGATAATAATAACAAGTTGTGAAAAGACTCTTTTTCTACTGGAAAAAAATAATTACAAACTTTCAGAAGGATTTTAAAATTCTAGGATTCATCCCTTTGAATCCACATTTAGAGAAAAACATAATTATAGAATTTTGCTTTGTATGATCTTCTTTTTCTGATGTTCTTTTTGTTTGTGCTAGTCGTTTAAGTAGAGCCATTAAGTAAAAAGAAGCCAAACGATCTCAGACTTTTAAGGCAAGCAGCTCTTATCAGAGAAAAAGCAGTTGTAAATAATATTTTGTTTTCCTCTAACAACCATTTAGCTTATTAGCTTGAATTTTTTAGAACTGTTCGATTATTTTAAGCCTGCTGCATTTTACAGTCTGCTGCCAGTGACATGTTGAAATTATATCAAGGTCATTGTTTGTGATTGATGTTATCACTGTCTTTCTTCAGTTTAGTACATTTTTTGTGAGCAGGAAATCCTGATGCTGTCAAGTCAAGTACCTACTGAATTTCTAGAGACTTATGCTGCCATCCTCCTTAGGCAGAAAATAAATTGTTCTTTCACTGTTGCATAATCTGATTGACATATCTACATTGAATGGGGTCTTTTTTACCAAGGCAATGAATCCCATCTCTCTTGTCATATTTCATAAATTCCACACAGTTGCATTACAGCAATCTGTAAGCATTGTGAAATTATGAATATGGCAAAAGGCAGCCATGGTTGGCCACTCTTTATAATGAAGGATGGATTTTAAATTAATTCCAATGATGTGATATATTTCCATGCTGGCATGAAAACTGTCACAATCTCTTTCTGCCTTTTTAATGGACACACTGTGAACTCTGAAATAGATAGTTCAATGAAGCAATTTCCTTTCTGCAAATTTAAACTTTTTTTTTTTTTTTTTTTTGTAAAGCTGTGATATGTATTTCAAATTATGCTACCTAAAAGAAAGGATTCACAACCTCTTTCTAATTATTATTTGGCATTGAACAAGAACAGTTTTTTTCTTCTCCTTTAACGGCCCAAGAGGAAGAGTTTTGTGTTTAAAGCACTTTTAGGAGAATCAAGTGGTCAAGTTTCAAGCTTTAGTTCTCCTGAAGGTGTTCCTGAGTGGGGAGAAATCTGGCAGCCTGTGGTTTGAAATCCACAGCTCTGAGTTAGATGCCTCAGCTCCTGTAACATTGTGTAGGATAAGGTAGGTGTAAGGATCTGTATAAAATCAGTACCTGGAATAAAGAGTTGCCAAAGCTGAATGAATGTTATAGTAAGGATTTTTCTGTTATACAAGGCTGAGTGGTTGGCATTTAGACACTGAGTGAAAGAAAATCTCAGTGATTGCTGAACATCACTTGGTTTTCAATGTAAAAATAAATGGGAGCAGGGAAAATCCCCACCAGAACTGAAACTCTCTGGAAGGGAAGATAACATGAGAATGTTAAAAGAGCATTTCATCCTCAATCACAGACTATCAGTTCCAGAACACAAAGAAAAGTAAGAAAGAAGATGGCTTTGTTTCTACCAATATATGATTCCTTATACCTCATTAGCTCTGTTTTTTCAGGAAAAGGTGACTATGAATCTTTACAGCTGATGCTGAAGACACTTGAGCTCCACCTAAAGAAGAAATGTATGAGAGGAACACACTTGATAGACTTCAAAAGGAGAGTGAAAACACACAAAGCTTGTAAGTGGGCAAAGATTGGAGTTTAATTAGCTGTTTTGGAGAACCATTTGAGCTATTTGACTTCCTGAGAAGAAATCAGACCAATTCAATGTGAAATCAAAAAGCCAGAGGGAATATAGAGGACCTCAAGGCAGGGATTAACCTTGACATAGTCATTATATAACGATTACAGAAAATTACCCCTACAAAAAATAAGTAATTTTTCTATTACTTAACTCCTGGAAAGGACTCACTCAGGAAGGCACCAGTGCAATGCTAGGAAAGCAGCAAAACCACACTCCTGGGGATGAGGGAGTAGGGATGACCAATGAACTTGGAGTTGGGTGGGAAAGGATCTGTGGCATGGTCAACGAAGTCTGTGTGCATTGGCAAGTAGTGTGGCCTAACATAAATGGATCTGTTGAGGGAAACACTTCATGTTGACAACCTAGTGTTCACACTGCATGTGTTTCAGGGATTTTCTAACTTGGTCCCCTGGATTGGACACCCATTAGCAGCTGTAGTGAAAAGTTTTGCACCTAGAGCTTATCTTCTGTTCTGGTTTTAGCCAGAAAAAATTCAGTTTCTGTCTTCCATGACTGCTTTGTGATGTGAAGCAAAACATGAGAAGTAGAAGAGGAGATTAATTTTAAAAGCTGGTTGTGATCTGAACTAAAATGCTAGTGTAGACTGACCTAGAGTTTATCTGCACACAGGTAGGTAAGAGGAAGTCAGTGTCTGGGCAGGACTCTTTTCCCAGGTGTGCACTGTGTGCTTGCTTCTTTGAATCTGTTGGCCTAGCATGGAAGGAGCTCTCAGCAAGAAAAATGTCAGGATGATTTTTCCTTGATGCCATTGGAGGATAAAAGCAACCCTTTTCAGGGCTGCAAAAGTGTTTGAAGGGGACAACTTCAGAGCAAATATGCAGTCTGGGCATTCCTTTACTTAGAGACTAGATGTGGGGCTGTCTGCTCTAGATTGTTCTTCATGCTGCTTGTTAGTGTATGAATTGGTGGTTAGTGTGCAAACTGACACATGGCTCTTCAAAGTCAGGGAAAAATAATTTTTTTCAATAGGCCGCTGATTAGATGCAGCTGAGTCAGAAGGGTATGAGTCACCACTCAAATGACAAGTGTAAATTTAGTGCCTAGGGGAAGGGAGGAGACTTTTAAAAGCAAACACATTGTTTGGAACTGAAGAAATTGAAGCCAGGTTTCCACCACAGGATTTTGCTGGCATACCTGTATTGTCTAGAGGTGTAAGAAAATTCCCACAGAGTTGACACTGCTCTATTGGCAAAATCCATGGTGAAGACACAGGGACGCTTAAAGGAGAGTGTTTGTCACGAAGCTGTTGCTGTACAGGGAAAGGATATAGCTATGCTGACAAAAAGAAAAATGCCTTTGGGTAAGATTTTTTTCAATGCGTGTTTGGGGTGCTCCTGTTTCAATAAGCCTCTCAGAAAGAGGGAATCCCTATGTCTAGTTTCAGTATCCTGAATTAATTTAGGCATGAGCTAGCGCTCAGCTACGCAGCTTAAGTGTTTGAAGACAGGAAGATCTAGGTGTTAAGGAACATTGACCCTCAGAGTCAGGGCTCAGGCATTAGAGAGGGAGCTGTTAAGACTGATGTTTCGGAGCTCAGTGTCTCAGTTTTCCCAAAATATTGCTTTAGGTGCCCACATTCTTTAACATCATTTCAAGGAAACAGAAGAAAAGTGGTCTAGATAAAATTGTCAAAAGGTGGCTTTGCAGCAAATTATTCCAGAATAAATATTAGATCACATGAAATTGGCACAGCATTTCAAGTGCAATCTAACAGGGCACACGCCTGAGTTCCTGAGCATCAATGAACATTTTGATTAATGGGTAGGTTGATGGAACAGAAGCTCTTACAAAGTGTGTAGACATCAATGTACAAAGCAGACTGTAAACACCACTGAGGACAGGATTAGAATTCAAGATTATTACTCGAGACTGGAAAAAAAGGGTTTGAAAGCAGTAACAAAAAAAAATCAGTAAACAGCAAAGACCAACTCAGGGAAAGAAAAAGGCAACTGCACAAATATATAGGAAAAAAAAGGGGAGGGAAAAAAAGACAGATGAGTGAAACAGTACCTTGGAGGAAAGGCACTGAAGTCTGTTGTGGACCACAAACACTATGACAGGACTACAATGCAATGTTGTTACAAACAAAGCAAATTGCCATCCCAAATGAACAGGAGTGTCATCTGCAGAACTTATGAAGCAATTAATCTTTTTTTCTCCAAATAGCTCGAGGCACTAAACTTTACGAGAGATGCAGTCACACTAAGAAGAATAACAGGAATGCTGAGAGACTTTAGAAAATGTGTTCTATCCATCATTGCAGAGGTAATTCAGTTTGGGTTTGGAGTAAAAAAGATGTATGGGAGAACATGATAAAAATTCCGATATTGAAAACATAGTTGAAAGGGTGGTGACACATGACTTTTCATTTCCAGGGAGTGAAAGAAAATAATAATAATTAATTTTCTGTAGGACAAGATATAATTTAGATATTATGGAATGCATTCCTAACCACAAAGATCAATAAGCTACCTAAGCTGTGGCATCCCCATTACTGGAGGTTTCAAAGACCATCTCAGAAAACCGTTGTTGGGGAAAGTGTCAGGGCAGTTGGTCATCATCAGAACAAGGACATAGACTACCTGTCCTGTGAAAGCAATTTCCAACTTTGAGGAAAACTTCCAACTATAAAGATGAACTTGCCTCTTCCCAGAAGCAAGCAACAAAAGCACAAGGGGCAACAGGCACAGGTTGCAACAAGGGCAATTCCAATTAGATACAAGAAAAAGATTTTCTCTGGGTGGGCAGTTCAATGCTGGAATCTCCAAGTTTGGAAGTATTCAAAAGTTCTGCTGTTCTGCCCTTGCTGCTGCTTTGAGCATGGGGTCAAACAAATGACCTCCAGAGGTCCCATCTGAAATTATTCTGTAATCCTGTGATTCTATTGTTAAGCCTTATGTATGGAAAGGGAATGTCATATCGCCCTAGGTCTAGAATGTTGCTTTTAGTTCAGAGAAGGAAGAGTGACAGTTGCCTATATTGGCATTAGTGATACATTATCTGCAGTCTGTCTGGGATCTTTTCTGTAAAATAACAGAAGTTATTATCTGTAATTATCTTCAATCTACATGAACAAAAAAATTCTGCATTAAAATACCTTTCAGCTCCCCACCCATCCCCACCCTTTTCTCTTTAGGTAACCAAATGTATTAATATTTTTAATCAGAGAAGAACATAGAAAAGAGCATTATCAAAAGCTGTCTTTGGAAACTGACTTTACTGATTTGCCTTTGATCCCTGTCATCAAGTAACTAGCTTTAAAATTGCAATGTCAGAATGGCTGGGGGGGGGGGGGCGGGGCGGAGAAGCAGAGAAATTATCTTTTACTCCATGTTTTGGCAGGAAAGCTAGCCCCAGACTTGAACTAAACTTGACTACATTGCTATGAGGTAATTAGAAAGGCAGGAACCTCCTTTACTATAAATAAGTTCTCTTGTGTGTAGGATTAGCTGTTTCCTACACAGTTATTATAAAAGGCTCCTTGGACACATAACATGCTGTTTTCAATGAAGGTTGAGAATTTTACTATTAGCTAGAATAAAAGTGTGCTCTTTGTTTGCTAAAGTTACTTTAGACTTATGTGTGTGTAGATGAAGATAGCATTTGGTCCAGTGTCATTTGAAGCAAAGCATTGGGTTGATTTCAGTTATGACTATATGCACAGCAGGTCATAGGAGATAGGTAGACAGTCATGTATGATAGCAACAAGCTTCTAAATCTACCTGAAGGCCCTCTGCAGACCTCTTGCCAGTGAGCTGAGAATGGCATCAGTCATTTAGGAGGGTTGTCCATTTTGCCTTCACTGGATCTGTAGACAGCCAGTTAATCTTATGTCACTGTTGCTTTCCAGGAGAAAAAAGCTACAAAATGAGGCTTGTAAAAGCCCTCAGGAACAGAAAAAGACATGCAGAGAACCAGTGATGTAAGAGACACTTGAAAGCATACTTTAAAAACTTTTAGGAAAACTGTAGAGCAAGGATGCCTACACATGCAAAAATAGATGCTTTTTGTAACCAGTTTGGAAATATCTGGTGTGATCACAGCACAGAGGAACAGGAAAGAAGGTTCACAGAGACAAGAGGTTTTACCTATGACAGTGAGTGGTACTGGAGTTTCAGAACAAAGGAAGGACAAGCTAAATGAACTAACTTGGATTTCCAGCAGTTCTCTGAGGACTGCTTGAAGACGTGAAATAAGTCTTCTTCAGGTGGCATGTTTCCCAGGAGAACTGCAGTCAGTGGTAAGTGAAAATACTCAGGGAATATCATCATTGTGTTCTGGGTGCAGGACTTGGATTAAAGCCTAAATTTACCTAGCACCTTCACAGTCCTTGGACACAAGCTTGTACACAGATATAGGCTTTGGGCCAATTTGAGGATATGATGGAAAAAAGTTTGATCTACTGCTTAATATGGGCCCAACACCTGCCTATCCAAAATGCAGGGAGCCAAACTAACCGTGCTCTACCCATAGGGTCCCATCCCCTCACACATCTACTATTATGCTTCCACTACTTGTGTTCTTCTGATCTCAGCACTTCTGAGTCCTTTCCATGAGCCATTTTGACTTAGTCTAGCAGAAAAATAAATGAGAAGAAAACATCTGTTCCTGGGTGAACAAATTCAAGCAGCTCACAGAAGGTTCACCTGCTGAGGGCCAGAGTCAGTGCAGCAAAGGAAAATGACAGCACAGGTCCAGAAGGGGTGGAGGATGAAAAGAGAGCTCTATGTAGGGAGCTGAGTGACTGTCTCAGAGTCACTGAGACAGTAAATCAGGTCAGCTGCTTAACAGATCTCAGCCTTAGACACCTTTCTTGGAATGCAGTGACTCCATAGGTAATTTTTTTTCTCCAGAAACCCTGAAGGGAACCTACAGTAACTAGCTCAGTTAGACATCCCACTTTTAGATACTTATATTAGTATATATTAGACACCTGTACCAGGATATATCCCCATCCTTAAGGTGATGTAACAGGTTCAATATTGCATAGATAATGTGTTTACATGATTGTCGCTCAGAGGATGAGATATAGTAGTAGTCTGAATTCTGTCCGCCTTTCAAGTACTGAAATCATGAGATTGCTGTATTAGTACGGAAACCAAACATACAGCACTGTGGATGCACTGAGATGGATACGGAAGCAATATAGGAAGCCTGCTAAAGCAGAGGTTCCTAGTCCTGTTTCTTAATGCCAACACAATAACACTAGTGATATGTTTCAAATCACACATTCCAACCTAAGGCATGTGAATCATGGCCAGGACAACATTACTGAATTAGTTGCAGTGGTTTCAGTTCTTACGATTCTTCTCCAAAGACACTACACAGCACTTCACAGTCACAAATAAAAAACCAATAGGAAACAATAAATCAACATTGTAAATTATCCCAGCAACAGGAAACAAAGACTTGAAAAAGAAACCAAGAAACGTCATCCTAATGACACTTTCAAAATAGTTGTCAGTAGTTTTGGGGGAGTATAGTTGAATGTCAGAAGACCCCTGAAGCTAAGGCAATAATATGCAGAGCTGAGATGTACTGATGGCTCTCCTAAAACTCAAGTGATATCACTGGCCAGATTACGTCTGAAGTTGCCACAAAACCAGCAGCTTAAGTTATGAAAGAGATCAAGTCATTCCTGAGTTAGGCTTGCTTGGACAGTAAACATTAGACCTGCTGAAGCTCTCATGTTGTACTTACATTTAGCTGAGTGTTTGGGACAAAATCCAGCCTGCCAGATTAAGTGCATAAATCAGGTGTTGCAGTGCCCAAAGTGTATTCCTTTGGTATCAGAGCAGAGATCCAGTCTACTTTTTTTAAGTACACAACAGCTCTACACAGCTCATGAAGGGACACATCTTCTCTGAATAACAGCCCCAAAAGCCTAGTTGTTGCTTAGAGTGATGCCTAAAATAGCCATAGGAAACAACACAGTCAGTCTGAAGTTGATTTTAGGGGAGTGATTGGGGGTTGCAATGAGGTTTCTAATTAGTAGGGCAGCTAGACTACACGGGGCGGGGGGGGGGGGGCAAGGCGGAGGCCCACATCTCCTTCTTCCAGGTTAGTTAAGGGCACAAACTAAGGGGATATAAGAAAGCAACAGGGAGCAATACCATTCCCAGTTTTCATGGGACCTATCCTGCACCTTACCTTGAGCACCTATCTGAATTTCAAGATGCTTACAGGTCCCTCTTGTTTTACAAAAAAAGTGGATAAATGGTATTGAAATTTAGCTCGATGGGGCTTGGAAATCTAGAGTCCATCTACTTCATACAGTGTGAAACTGACTTCCCGTTTAATCAGTTCCTCACAGTCAGAATACTCACAGGTACTTTATGAGAACAGTCTGGGTCTAGTTAATTCTGTGAATTAGGTTTTCTGTTTGCCATGATATATACTGGAGAGCAAAATCTCTTCAATCAACTGCAAAACCTCTATCAGACACAAATGTGAGCACTGGAAAAAACAATAAACCCATGACAAAATGTGAAACTTAATCTAATTTTCAGCTTAAGATCTTCCTATTTCTTACAACCATTATCTCCTCAACAGCTCTGTGAAGCAGGTCTCAAACGGAGGCTATTTCACTACTGAACCAAAGCTATTCTGTGGTAGGACACAGTGACCCCAGGAAATGGAGACGGATGCTATAGTCACTACAGACACAAGAAGATGGCTCTAGAATGCAATTAGCTGAGCAGGAGCTAGCGTACGTCACCCACATCAGTGCTCTAACAGGCAGGTAGCACCCTGCCTTTTTTAATAGGCAATGCTCCTGTGCATTTTATCACACTCAGAGGGCAGCATTGCCCACTGTGTTAAGAGGTTATGGCAGGGCATGAACTCATTTCTTACCCAGAATGAGTATCACTGACTCACTGGTGTCCCAAGTCAGACTTATTTCAGCCTGACTATGCTTATCTTAGGAGCAGAGCACAGAGATGATCTGCTGTGAAGCCTTTTGCATAGGGCTGTCATCAACAAAACAAAGACAAACAAGAAAATTTTTATGTTCTTTTAAGTCATAGGGCAGCACTAATAATGTCTTCCCCATTCCAAGTTGAACCTGGTCCTACCTCCATCACTGCAAACAACATACTAGACAAAAGTGATATAACTTAGTCCTGTGTAATGTGAAAGAATTGCAATTAAAAACAAAGTCCTGCCTACTTCAAACACTGAAATTACTTGGCTGCCAGGGTGTTGATTCCCACTGTTTCTAGGTTTCCTATTGCCATGGTACCATTCACTGGGAAACGTGCAACTTGTGTGTGGAGGTTAGATTTAGTATTCAAGGAAATAGAAGACACTCTATCCAAATGCCAAAACAGATGAAGGACTTCCACTCAAAGAAAGACGGACTTGGGCAAGTAGGAAGCAGAAAAGTTAATTTTTTCAGGACTGAGGGGGTGGGGTATTTCAAGCATGGGAGTTGGCTCTCTGCCCTTTGTCTTCACAAGCAGCAAGTTTAACTCCATGAATTGATTATATTTATAACAAGACTTACTACACATTAGGTTACATCTGTAATGACACTGTATATGTCAATGCACCTTGTCAGTCAAAACCAAACAGCTCATAAATCCCAGCAGTTTTACCACCCATAGCGTTAGAGGCTTTTGTCAAGTCCACCTTAGAGACTGTCTCCTTTAATTGCCCAAAACTGACTGCTAAAGCCTCAGCACAATTATGGCTGGAAATAAACTATATTACACAGCGATTTCAGTTCATGATCGGTAGCCATGGTAACACCAAGCAATAAAGCTTAAAAACCGAAATGGCCTTAAAGGGCAAAAATGTGCATCTTGAATCCAGGCAAGTGAGATACTGAGGTTTTGTTTCTTCAGAAGGAAAAATTTTTTTTTTCTGCCCCAGTTAATTTTTTAGGTTCTATTTTAAGGCAATTAATGTCTTTATTTGCCTCACAGAAACCAACACCCATACATTTTTTGCATACTCATTAAAGTCTTCATATTTAGCTGTTTATTGTTTGAAGCACTAGCATATTGGGGTCCATACTTCTGTGTGGCCAATGACATTAACAAAAAATCCCTTTCATCTGAGCTTTCGTTTTTAGCTCGTGATTTGTTGTTACATGTTTATTTTGGTGAGCAGTGCAGGCTTGGTCCCCGTTACTTTAAAGCTAGAAAATCCACTGTAAGACAATGTGATTTTGGCAGCATGTTCAGTATTTCTCAAGCCCAATCCTTCACCTGTTGCACACCCTATAAAGCTAGCCTCAGTCCCATTGTCTGTAATAGTTTTGAAATATGGGTTTAGTTCTTTAAATCCTGTCAAAGCTTTCAGATCACCACTTTTATTAGTTCAAATTGATAGTGCATTTTTTGCTCCGTGCACAGTATTGAAAGTCCAAGAAAATCAAATGGACAAATGGTTGCTTTTCGAAGAACTGCATAAATTAACTATAAACAAACACAACAATCTGTTAGGTGTGACAGTTTCTGTGATAGCGGAGATAGATATCATTAACTTTCCTAGGCAATCATCATACAGAAGCCTAAATATTTGATTATTTTTTTTTCCTCTGTCCAAATGCTAGCTACACTACCACAGAAAAAATCTATACTGGTCTGACATGATTTGCTCTGAAGAAATCCATGTCTGCTGCTGCTACCCATCCCCTAGTTATTTTTCCAAAGCTTCTAATAATTCAATTTTCTGTTAATTTTTTTTCCAGGGATTAAAATTAAACTGACTATAGATCTTGGATCCTTTTTTTCCTCCCTTCACAGGGAGGTCCTGGTAAATAACCCATTCTCCCTAAGGGCACAAAATTGTTGCTGGTTCCAAGACTCTTCCTTCCTTCAGGTCTTCATGCATCTTAAGATAAAGTTGGACAGAGTCAGGTGATTTTAACTAATTTACTCTCTAATTTGTTCTTTCCATATTCCAGTCTGAGACCTTACCCCCTTGTTGATATGCATTAGGTCACAGCTGACCTTTTTGGTGAAGACAGACTCAAAACCGCATATACAATTTGCATTCTTGATGTCCTTATTTAGTCACTTTTCCTGTCCATTAGTTAGCAGAAGAGAATGGGCTTTGGTCTTCCTCTTGCTTCTAATAGACTGATTGAAGGCACTGAGGATTTCTTAGCATCACTGATGTTTCCTCACAAACACATTTCACTTATGCTTTGTCCTTCTGATGATGTTCCTACTTGCTCAGTTTGTCTTTTTATATCCATCCTTAGTGATCTGATCTACTTTCCACTTTCTCTATTCTCTTTTCTTGGGTTTGATGTCAATACAGAGTTCACAGTTTAACTAACCTGATGTCTTACTACATTTTTCAGCCTTCTGCATTGGGACACTTTGTGCTTCTGCCCTTAGTAGTGTTTTCTTGAAGAACAGCCAGCTCTCTTTAATGCCTTTTAAAATCCATTGACATTTCCAGAAATGCTATGCAATTCCAAAGATGAACAATATACTTTGCAGTAGAGTTTTATGTTTCCTTCATAAAGGTGACACTAAGCCTGGATAAAAGGCTCAAACTAAAGGCAAGGCAAATAACCTCCTGTTAGGTGTCCCCATTAAACCCTTCCAAAAACATTCTTACCTAAAGAGGCTTGTAGGACACCTTCACCAATGAAGTTCTACTCTCACCAGATGGGTCTTTAATTGGAGAAATAATTCAATGTCCTTCCAGGAAGAGAAAGAAAATTAAAGAGTAAGAAACAGTTATTTTTTTAAAGATGGGTTGGTACTTGAAATCTTTTACTTTTTCTTAGTCTTAGGTGGTGGTTGTATTGTTTTTTCTAAAACTAATCTACCTAACGATAATCTACTGGTAAGTTTATTAATTATTTTGTGCAGAACTGTATGAAATTTATTGGTTTCTCTTGTATTTGACATTGCTTCTTTTCCGTAAATGCTATGCTTAAGGTATAACTATTTGCTGTTAGATGACAGTGGCTCTTATGCTGGTCATTATAATACTGTCACACTGGAGAAAAAGAAGTCACGCCTTCTTAATTACGAATCTCTTGTTATATACAGTTACAACAAACATGTTAGAGAATAGATTTTAATGAAACCTCTCTGCTTTACTATCTGATTTTGAGTATTCAGTACCTTAAGTGGTCACTTTAAATTCTCCACGTTGCTGTAACCTGCTCCTTCAACAGTACTCATTAAAAGGAGATAATATTACAGCAGGCAGGATAGTCTTCAATTTCAGTCTCTAAACCAATCAATAGCTATCAGACTAGATGATTTATGATTCCTTTCACTCTAGAACCTGATCATTCACATACATTAATGAATTCATTTTTACAGCACATTTCTAAATCACAATTGTGCTCATAGGAAGTTCAAGGAATAGGAGGCCAAATAAACAGGGTATGCCAGAGTCATGAGCAGAATTAGGATCTTCACTGTGTTCTTTCTCAGACACCAAAATATTCCCCTATAGACAGTAAACATGTGGAACACTTCTTTTGGAAGTGCATAGAAGCTATAGAGGATTACTCAAATGTAACTTTAAGTGTTCAATTTTATAACATTTCCCCATGGAACCACTGAGCACTCAGAAGGACCCCCTGGAAGTTTCATTTGCTGTACAGAGGGGTGAGGATCTTAATTCTACTGCCCAGGTTTGATACCTGAAGTTAGACTGCCTGAATCCTGAATTCTTGGTAAGTTTGCAACCTGTAGAGCTTTCCTCATTTGGAATGCATTTTCCAGGATGCTGGATATTAAGGATGCTTCATAGAAAAGCATTTTTTTGAAACCGGTTAGCCCTACCTATTAAGTAATTTCGGTTGTCCTAAAAAGCATTAGAGGGAACATCACAATGGCAAGACTATGAGAACACTACAGAAAAGCCATGTAGTAAACAGGCTGGAGTAGCAGAGGATGAATAAGAGCTGAGAGCTTTGAAGACAGCAGACCTTTGCAGGCAATGGAAAGAAATTGGAACTTAACAGAGGAAGTGAGAGAAGTGAAGGTGAAGAGGTAACCAAATGTAAGGACAATTTTTAAGCAGTGGTGTATTGTGATTATACTGACAGATGGAAGAGAGAACTGCATTGAATTGAGAGAACAAGACCTATAGAAATTAATGATCTGGAATGTATACTGGTAAAACTTGTTGGCAACAAGCCATGTCTTTATTTTTTAACACTGGGCTTAGGAAACACCTCACTTTCCAGCTTGTGAGCAGACACCAAACCTCTACCCTGTTTGTGTTTTTAAGTTGCTTACATATTGATTATCTTTGGACTCTGAAACTTGGCTAAATGTTTTAGAGAAGGACTGCAAACTCTTCACCAGTGACATCAATACCTGGTTCACAAAACTATCTGAGAGCAGATCTTCCTCATACACAATTGTACTTTTTAATTCTGCAGAGTATCCTGGAATAGTTTATGTGAAAGATGTTCTATGTAAATAATTATACAACGGACTTAACGGAGTCACTCCAGTAGTAGAGCAGATCTGTTTTCAGAGGCAGACAACTCCCTGTAGACAGCCTATCTCCCAGGACTAACTGTGGCTGTGTTTTGAAGGAAAGTTTCAGTGATCTTAGGGGATTTTTATCTAACAGGCAGCCTGCAAATGCTGCTGTAGTTCAGCTGTGCTGAAGAAACTGTATAATATCTAGCTTGAAAATAAAGGGTGAGTACCTGGGGCAATTAATAGCAGGAATTAGATTCCCCAATGCAAATCTATCAGCAAACCAAGACCAGGACTCATTGCTCCCTTAACTCTAAAACAGTCTATGTTAGTGACATAAACCAAACCATAAATCCTAGAAACATAACCCTAAAACCATGGCTGTGTAAGTGAGAGGTAACTGTGACTTTTCTGGTTGGTTGTAAGAGGTATTACCTTCTTGGGAGCCATTTTTGTCTGCCAATGCATCCACACACCTCTTAGGCTTTCTTTCTCCCACACTTCCCCCTTGATACGCAAAGCTCTGATTTGATTAAGCCTCACAGAAAGTCAGACTTCAGTTGGCGAGCTGAAGGCACTGGGCTCCCTAAAGGAAGAAAGAAGCAGCAAGATTACAGTAGATCTACAAGTCAGAAAGTCTGTGTGCCACTTCTCTCCCTGGATTGCTGGAATACTGCAGAGAATTAGAAACAATAATAAGACATTTCCCAGGTGTGCTACAGCGGTTAACTAAGCTGGGTTTTAAGATCATAGAATCATAGAATGGTTTGGTTTGGAAGCGACATTTTAAAGATCATCTAGTTCAATCACCCTCCCATGGTCAGGGACACCTTCCACTAGACCAGGTTGCTCAAAGCCCCATCCAACCTGGCCTTGAACACTTCCAGGGATGGGCCAGCCACAACCTCTCTGGGCAACATGTTCCAGTGTCTTACCACCCTCGCAGTAAAGAATTTCTTTTTTACATCTAATCTAATCTACTTTCTTTCAGTTTAAAACCATTGCCCCTTGTCCTACATGACAGGACATGGTAAAAAATTCTCTCTCCATCTTTCTTATAAGTTTCCTTTGTATATTGAAAGGCTGCAATAGGGTCTCCCTGGAGCCTTCCCTTCTCCAGGCTAAACAACTCTCTCTCTCTTCTAAAATAAAGATACTTTAGAGTATGTCTTTTTATGCACAGTAAAGGTACAATATTTCACATCAGGCCAGTAGTATCAAACCCCAAACCAAAGCCCAAGTCCACTCTTCACTTTTAAGCAGCCTCCTCCTTCATCTTGTTGTCAGCCCCAACCATTCCTCCACACTGCAGTGTGTAACAGGGGTAGCACTGGTCTGTGCTGGAAGACCTGACTTCATCCGCAAAGCTGGAAGTGGCTTTTCAGGTGACATGGAGCACATCAACTGATCCATGTGCCCCAGTGCCCACACCACCAGCAGGGAGGGGTGTAGGGGCGGAATGACATCCTTCTCTTTTGTAGAACCAACAGTGTAGATCAATGGGTGATCAATGAAGTGCTGTGTAACAACCACGGGTTTTGTATAAGCAGTACTTTAGACTGGTTCCCTGCCTGTCCACTCTTTTACACCGTCAAGGAGAAAGACCCTGCCGGTTCAGAGACTAAACAAGCAGAAAGAGGAGTGACAGGGTAGTCTGAAGTGGCAAACAATGAGTTTGTGTAGCATTAAAAATCCTATGGAGTTTGGCAGTGGCAGAAGGAGGGGGAAAATAGAATTGGGGAGCAGAGCTGTAGCACAGAAAACTATACATATAGAAGTAACAATATAGAAGTGCAGGCTCAGGCAGTCTGACACAGGCACTGGGATCAGAGGGGCAGTTCTGCAAGCCTGTTTCAATCCCCCAGGGTAGCCTAGTGACACTGTGTGCACCACACGCCAATAGCTTAGGACAACACCAGAAGGACAGACGTCCAGCCCATGTGAATTAGTCATAGTAAGAGAGGAAGAAGGAGTAGGGCAGTGAGTGGCAGGATAATACAGGATGGCAATTTGTGAGTCTTGCACTCCACGCATGAGCCTTGACACCTCTGCACCGGAGGTGTGCTGCTGCAAGAGGACCTGCAGTCGCACCTGTACACAGAGCTCCCTGCAGGTGCGACTTGGGCACACCAGGCTCAAAGGCACATCCCACAAGCTGCAGCGGGGCATGCATAACATGTGTGTGAAATCCTGAGGATAGGGTAGAGCAACATACCAGATTCTTCTCTTTTCTGGACGAGAAAAATTAATTTCAGGCTTAAAGTGTGAGGTCTGACACCCCCCTCTAGTACCATGCCAGGGCTGCTGTCCTAGTCCCAGACAAAGCAACAAACTTTGCCCTCATAGCCTCCTGGGCACTCAGATAGATAATCCCCAGGCACCTCTTTTTTTGTGTGTCACTTTGGAACAGAAAATGTTTTGAACTCAGCCTGCAAAATGAAAAGTACATTTCCTGCCCTGCTAACGCAAGTTTTTTCATTTTGTGCCCTGGACTAAGAAAATACTTTGTGTTCTAAAGCAGAATGAAAGTGATAAATAAATCTACACATAAAATGTACCTTGTGTGCAAAATAACAATCAGAAAACAATATATTGGGTCAATGAAAACATTGTGTTTCACTAGAAATTAGATGTTTCATTCTGATTTTGACTAACAATCATATGAAATGAAAACTTGAGAAGGAAAAGTAATTTGAAAATAGAAAAGATCAACACTGAGTGTTAGACTGAATCAAAATGTTTTCTCCCCAGTTCTCCTTTTAAGAAAACTTTTGTTAAGCACATTTCAGTGTTTGGAGTGATGGACTGATAATTATAATGTTGCAACTTCAACAATGCTTCTATTTTCTCCTTTGGATGACTAACAGCCATTCTACAACATGCAGTGTAGTACAGACAAGCCAATAAATCTTACTCCAGAGCAAGAAGCCGCATTACTCCATTGCTTGCTTTGGGAATTTCTAACTTGGTCCCCACTGCACCTCGTAGATATGACCAAAATCTCACAGCATGAGCTCTGTGCTCAGTCTTCCAAGCTGCGTTTGTCCCATATAGGGGGAAAAAGCTCTTGGTTACATGCCTAGCACACATTTGGGACACCACAGGTAAGAATAATTAATTATATCAAAAGTTGCGAGCAAGGAGTTTAGAGGTTTAGAGGTTTTAGAGGTTTAAATTGGAGATTTAGATGAATGAAAAAGAAGAAAGTGTGAAAGAGAAAATAGGTTGGAATTTTGCTTTCTAACTTAACGTGACAGGATGAATGTGGCCTCATAAATGTAAAAAAAAGAATTGTGTATATATATGTACACACAGCAAAGCATTTCACCACATATTTGGTGAAAATGACAGTACCATTTGGCTTTGTGACAACTTACCTGATACTCTATAAAAAATTATAGCACTGTGCCTATCAGCAGTCTCTTCTCTGAAATGTAGGGTCATTTTGCGTTTAGGAGTAAAGGAAAGTCCTCTGATACTTGTCAAAGGTTTGCACATTCAGCCAAGTCTGGAATAGGAAGTGCAGCTGATTTCATTGAGGGCATGTGGTCTTTCAGAGATAACAAAATGGGCCATGAAAGAAATCTTCTCCAAGGAGGTAGACAGTCCAAAGCTCCTGTTTGAGGGGTTTGGTATGGAAGATGATGGAGTAGTTGGGAGCTACAAGTAAGCCACTGCATCCTCTGGAAAGCAAGTCTGCTTTCAGTGAAGTAGTCCTTCAGAGCTGATTGAATAGGAGCCCAGATCAATTGTGTATCTCCCTGTTTGAACCTCCAAAATTTACCCTGTGGCTGCCTCAAGCCAGTTTATTACCAGTGCATGTGTACCTAAGCAGTAATCATGTACCTAAGCTTCTCTCTTCAACACTTTCATGACATTTTTCATATTAATCCACAACTGAAAGAAATTCAACTCTTAAAGAAACAATATAGGAAGTAAACAATTTTCTTTGATTTATCCTTGACAGAAAATCTATCATCCCCTAAAGCCAAACGCTCCACTTTTCTTCCCCTAATACAGGCATTTCCCCACCTTTTCATCAGTCATTGCACTGCTCTGGGCCTTGTTAAAATATGAGGTCAACAGGGCATTGCTGCTGTCCTTGCACATGCATAGATAGCTCCTGCGATGCTCTAGGTTTGTCTGCACAAAAATCATACAAAAAGTACACTGAAAGCATATTATTAACCTTCTAAATCAAGTATTAAATGCCAAGGAAATACCAGGATTAAAATTTGCCCTATTGTGCTCATGCTTATGTAGGAGAATGTAATATGAACACATTCTCCTCTCCTCTCTTCCCCCCCATCCCTCTTCTCTTCTCTTTTCCAGAAATAGATGCATTTTCAAAAAAGCCTCAAGAGATGAGAGTCCAGTTACCCTTAGATGATGGATGAAAGAGTCCAGTTAGCCCAGTTATCCTATCCCAATAACACCAACGACCTGCAGCACAGGTCTCAAACAGAAAATTATCAACTGACTTGGGGTACCCAGTTTAATATGTCTCAAAGCTGCTATTACAAGTAAGAAAAATGGCATTTTTATACAGCATAGGTCCTTGTGTCTCCATCTGTAGCTTCAGCTCAATGGTAATGCTGACTGAAATATCTCCAAAGCAGCTACTCCTCTGCCGAATCTGGTTCCAAGGAAGAGAGAAGCTAGAACTTTTTTATTTCACTTGCACTAAACCCTGATTTTTTCTATAGTTTAAATCACTAAAATAGCTGAAATACTTTGGCTGAAATATAAAAGAAAATATAATCAACCTGAGCAGTCACTCAACATAGGAAACCTCAACCCAGGGAAAGGTTTGGCTAAATTATAAGCTTCTGAATGCAATCTTACAGAAAGAAGTATCAAGCAATGCTGACAATAGGTGGGGCTAGAAGCCTTCCCAGTAATGTGAAGGTGCTTACTTTTGGACACAGTTATGGAACTACAGAAGACATCAATATTGCAGCAAAGGTATTAGCTCTTCCTTCAAAATCATTTGTCTTGCTGGGGAGAAAAGCAGCACCATTACCTTATCACAAAATCTGTTACCCTGCGAGTAACAACAGGCAGCTAGTCAGTCAGTCAGACAGCCAGAAGTGTTTCATTCAGCAAGAGCTCTCTTCTCACTGTGAAGCAAAATTATGAAACAAATGGCAGCCCGCTGAAAAGCTCTGCTTTGCCTTGGGGGTCCCTGAGAAGCAGGTGAACAAAGCCACACTTCCATTTAACCACAGCAACTTCCATTTGGCTGGCATGCAAAGCTGTCCCAGGCAAAAAAGAAATAATGCCTCAGTAAATATAATAATGCCTCAGCATCTGCAAAATGGTATTTCTGACTGTGCAAAGTTCCTTCCAGTGGGATCTCAGATGAGGCAAGGGAGTCTCTCTTCTGAAGTGGTACAGAAAACCAGAAGGTAAGTTTCTAATCTTGCAAACACATGACTGTTGGCTTTCTGTTCTTGCATTTTATTCTATCTCTTCTTATAAAGAAACTGTTATTTGAGGATGATTCAGGTTAGTCCCTCCACTCTTCCCCAGCTGGATATGTGATAAAATTAGTCATAGCTATAGAACTATTTCCTTTCTCTGCAAGACTCTCCTGCAGACCCTGATTGGTTCTCAGCCCAGGGCAACCTCCTGGTTGCTTCAGTCTTTGAACAGGTATAAAGGTACATACAAAATAGGAGAAGATCATATGATTTCATTTTATAAGTTCAGTCTCAAACAATTCAACAGATACCAGTTACAGAAACATAAGGCTATTCCATATATTCCAGTTCAACACTCCACCTACTGCAGTGTTATACAGGAACTGGACACAACCATAATTAATTTTATTCCCATTCCCCTCCTGTTCCATATCCCTGTGGATAATCTTCCAAGTTCCCTTAGATCCACTAAAGAACAAAGAGCTTCCTAGGTCAGGTGCTGCAGTATCTAATGTGTAGATAATGTCCAAAGAGGGAAGCTTACCTTAGAGATTTTGTCACAGAACATGGTATAGCAGTGGAAAGTTAGCTTAGAATAAGAGTGCAAACATGCAGTGCCCTGAGCCAGAAGAACACTAATTCAAAATGACTGTATAAAGCCAGGACGATGTTAGGGACAATGCTGGTACAGAGAAGTCCTGCGGTTCGAGGAAGAAGCACTTCTGTCCATTTAATATTCACAGTCGTGAATTCCTTCAAGAAGGGGTTGGTCCATTCTTTCCAAGAGCCAAACTGAACTCAGTCAATTTTGAATATATTAAATATAGAACTATATACTATATTATTAATATATATAAGTATATATAAATAATATATTAAAAAAAAAATGGGTGAGCTATCCATGGTTTTCTTTTACACAATAGTCTGCTGGTTGTAGCAAACTTCCAGGAAAAGTGTAGGCCCAACTCATTTCCTTCCTCTCCCTAAGGGAATTTCAAGCTACAGTTTCACTGTTCTGTTCAAGCACCTTTAACACTCAGACTGAAATTATTCTGCAGTAGGAATGAAGCAGAGTCATCAACCTTCCAACAAAGCTGCGTCAAAAAAGTGCAGAACAGAATTCAAGATTTATTGGTGCTTTCAGGGCCTGGGGACTCTCCAGGGAAGAGTTACCCAATGCTCTCTAATTATATGCCCCTATTCTAGTTCAGGTTTTTCTTCCTATGATTTTTCCTTCTTTCTCACTCTGCTTTGTGTGTGTGTGTTGGGGGTTTTTGTGTGTTGTTTTGGTTTTGGTTTTTTTAAAGCCTATAGAAGGCAACTCTTGCTTCCAAGAATTGTTCCCCTTAAGCACTGAAACTGCTATAAAAATGTAGACAGATATTGCTAAAATGGTTGGTGTCACTTGCACACAGTATAGCAGAAGCTGTTTGACTTATTTTACTCTTTAACGTGTGTCTTACTAGTGCCAGTTATCATCCATAATGTGACCTGAATTGTGATAGGAAATGCCTTTAACAGCCAAATACTTCTTATTGAATATTGTATAACATGAAATCAGAACTGAGGCTACTGAAAAGCAATGAAACCAACATCTTGATAAAGATTATTTCTGCTTTACTGTTAGCTCAAACTGTAACTTGGGTTTTCCTTCAAAGCTGACTTCTATTCATATGCAAGAATCACTAGCATAAATCTGAAGGCTTGCTGAGCCCCCATAAGTTGACTCATTGGAGCTGAGAGGGTCTGGAATCTTTTGAGATTCCTAGTTTCACTCCTCAGATCAGCAATAGGATGGATCACAAAAGCTACTAAGCTTCCTTTGCAGTCCCTTTGTATAGACTTCCCCCCCCCTGCCCAGAATATGTCCAGTGGAGTAGCTCTGTTGAAATAGTAGTTGCTGTGAAGAGAAACTCATATAAGAAAATATATCTACTTCTGCACTTTTTTCTGCACCGCATAAGAAGAAAGTAAATAAACAAGCTTTTTAGTGAATAGAAGCCTGGAATATCTTTCACATAGAAATTATTTAATTTCATAAGGACTTCTCACACAGAAAAGGCCTGCCACAGGGATGAACCACAGCATTTTCTATTTTTTAATATGTTTCTTATTTTTTTCATTTTGAATCATATTTTTTAGATGTTATTATAAGAAGGGAACTTCTAAAAACAGGCAGTGTTAAAAATAATTGGGCAATATGTAATTTATG
This sequence comes from Aviceda cuculoides, assembly GCA_035590195.1. Classification (NCBI taxonomy): domain Eukaryota; kingdom Metazoa; phylum Chordata; class Aves; order Accipitriformes; family Accipitridae; genus Aviceda; species Aviceda cuculoides. The sequence goes on from JAVJGG010000029.1 coordinate 26,505,541, forward strand.
CAGTTAAGCAACAAAAATTATGTATTACTGTGGCTGTTTTCATTTCTCAACAATTCTTGTAGCAGTTGTTTATTTTACTCTCTAAATACATAAATAGAACTGTAATAAAATAAATCTGAACTCACTTAGCTTTTGAAAGATTAAAGTTTCAGTGAGCAGCAATTAGGATAGTTCCCTGGAGTTCTGTGGTGGTTTAACCCTGGCTGGACACCAGGTGCCCACCAAAGCTGTTCTATCACTCTCCCCTCCTCAGCTGGACAGGGGAGAGAAAATATAACAAAGGGCTTGTGGGTCGAGATAAGGACAGGAGAGATCACTC
>JAVJGG010000029.1:26505959-26521019 GCA_035590195.1 Aviceda cuculoides
GAGCCGGCTGGTATTGGCTCTGTCGAACACAGGGGAAGCTTCCAGCAGCTTCTTACAGAAGCCACCCCTGTAACCCCACCCCGCTACCAAAACCTTGCCACACAAAGCCAATACAAGTTCAAAAGTGGTGCTGTACATATATATGTCACTGTAAAGAATTGAAATAAGGCATGGAATAAAAAAGCTGAAATTTTTGCTGTAAGAAGTAAGTTGTAACTCCAGTTAGGGTCAGTGACTGCAGATACAGAGCAAAATTAGCTACCCTTTCAAGATGGCCCATGAATATGGAAGTCAGAACTAGCATACTTTTGGGCAGAAGGGAAGAATAAGGTAACATAATGCAGAAAAGGTGAAATTATACTTGTAGGTTGCCAGAGATCATAGCTCTCCTAGACTTTTTTAGAGTTGTGGGTTTTTAAGAAGCTAAGAAATGGAAATCAACTTTCCTGATAATTGTTTTGGATTTTGACTTTAAATGTATTACAACAAATAATTCAGAATACTCTCCAAGGTGTTATGTTTGAGTGGCAAGTAGTACTTGCCAAGTTCTTTCTTTGAAGTAGTACCTGATAGAAGTAGTACTTGATAGAAATTTTACAGAAATAGCCAGCATGCAAGTAAAGCTGAATAAAAGCCAGCACAGTGTCTGGCTATCCATACTTTCATTTTTCACTGGGTTACCTCATCCAAGAGAGCCATTCACAGAGAATGAAACATTCGTACTTCATTTGTGATCTCCTTATAAACAGAAATATTGATTAAAAGATGTAATGATATAAGTAGATTGTAGTCTAAGCATATTAGTTGAATATGTAATAGTGTTATATGGAAGCAACATATTGTCCAGTTGCTCTTGGTCATAATCCACAACATTTTGTACATGATTACATATATTTGCAATCAGTTAAAAAAATAAATAGCATGTATGAGTTAACCATTTGCAATGTGCATCTTATTGTAAAATGACATTTCAAAATAATGTAAGACTACATTTCTGTCTGATGTGAAGTAGCATATGTGACAAGAAAAATTCTTGAACATTTTGGGCTTATCAGTTCTTAGATCATTCAAGTTAGAAGGGACCTCAGGAGATCTGTAACACAACCACTTGTTCAAAACAAGGTCAGCTATGAGATGTGATGTACTAAAGAAAGCTCAGGAAATACAAAAATACCTGTAGCATATTCCTGGTTACTGTTATTTTGATTTGGTCTTTTCCCAAGGTTTGTGGTCATAGATCTTTTTGGCATGTGAAGTCCCATTGACTGGGGACTCACTCCACATAATCTGTAATGTAAAAGCTGCTGAAAAAACATTTAGCATCACATTAGTTGACTGAAATCAATTCTCTTAAACCATATTTTTCAACCTTTTATCAGATACTCCCAACCCTGATTCCACATGAAAAGCCTCGATGCCAAGAACTTCGTTACTTGTCATTAATAGAAAGCAAAAGTTACTGTTGTGAAATGTTGGATAATTTATGACACTCCCACACTTCACTTGAATTCATTATTTCTGGTTTCTCCCAGAGATGTAAGGAGAACATGACATATTCTTAAATGTAGTTATACTGGTGGTTTGAATTTATTTGTTTCGCTTATATCTTTCAAAGCATCATCCAACAGAAGTTTGCAATGTCTTGTTTATCAACTCTTGTATTAGCTGAGGATTTGGGCTCTTCAGAGTTGTGTTTTTTCCTGTATTTGGAAAATACTTTGTCCACTGTGACAAAATCAAAACTGGTACAATTAAATACTTTTACCCACAGTAAGTGCATAACCTATGAAACTTGCACCTGAAGGAAGTTGCTTAAGACAGGAATTTAATTAAATTTGGAAGGAGCTTGAACATTTTGTATTGCTAACAATAGTTTTAATAGCTCATGCCAATGCACTTCTGGAAGAAATATTAACCTTCATGATGCAGATCTTAAACCAAACTCTTAACTCTTCTAGATCAGGACAAAGCAGAATTTATCACCTTTGTTTATGGCAAAGCTTGTATATATTCTTTTGAAGCATCTATGACTGACCATTCTTCCAGGGAAACCAGCAGATTAATTGCACCTTAGAGCAACTGCATTGCCTTGTATGGCAACTCGTCTGTTCTTTAGTAACATTACTTGTCTTTGGGGGGGGGGGGGGGAAATACTTCATATCACTCCTGATATTCTTGCCTGAAGAACTGCACAATCTAGGAAAGTGTGCGTTGGTAGAAATAGTATCATTATCCCCAAAAGCTGATATTCTGGTTTTGTGTCAGAACTCCATTCCACAGAGCAGTTTAAGGTGCAAAGCCACAGAGTATTTTGAAGAAAGAAGGTGGAAAATAGATAATTTAGTGTCACCTTTCCTTCTCCACCTGGGTATCAAACACATTACTTCAGGACAGAATAATGTACTTTGAGCAGAAGTTCTTAGGTTTAAGGAGAAAAAAATAGGCCTACTTGAAACATAAAGACCTGTTTCAGAAATCATATTAAAGGACACTCCACTAGGGATATATAAGCTTTGCTCTATGACCACAGACATAGTTCCCTTTGATTAACTTTGGCAAGAAGCCTAGAGTTGCCTAATGACAGTAATAATAGCTTATAAGCTAAGAATCCAATAAGACAGATGCAAATTGTCAATGAGAAATTGCTTGATCCAGGAGAACTTGCCAAGTACCTGAGCATCCCTCTTGGCATGCAAATTCAGCAGGTGTTTAATGGCAAAAAACTGAAAATAGCAAATGTGTGAAATAAAAATAACACTTTGATTAAATAGTCTTATTTTATATTAAGAAATAATTTAAAAATGAGAAACCAAACCAGTTATTACAGTGTCACAAATCAAATTTCTCACCTCAATACATTAAAAAAAAGGTTTCCCAATATTATCAGATTAGATATACAAGTGTCTGAGACCTTGCCTTGATTGAGAGATGAGTGCTTTTTGCAGGTCACCAGTCCTAGAACAGTCAAGAGAAGACTGGTACATGGCCAGGACCCAGTTAGTCTCCAGAACGCAGAATTGTTGCTTGACCTACTATATGTAGCTGACAAACAAGTGCATTATTTCCTTCAACTTTTATCATAGTAACACAGTACAAGCAGTTTAACAGAGCAAAAGTTATAAAGCTCAAACCTACTAAGAAAATATCCTTTTCCAAGAAAAAGATGTGAGAAAAAAACCCTGCAAACCCTTTTTACTACTATCTGGACTATCTTCTATCTAACATACTAATGGAAACAATAAAAAAAACCAACTGCATTTGCCCATGCTAGTAGATTAAGGGCTCAGTGCTTCAATATATCAATGGATATTAATCAGTGGATTTAGATAAACTACATGGAAAAACTTCCCAACTGCTGGGATGGTGAAACACGAACTATTGCTTGCAGAGCCTGTGGAATCTCCATCACCAATAGTTTTAATAAAATGTTGCACAATCACCCACCTGCCACTGTTTCATAGATAACTCAACTGTCCTTGGAGGAGAAAGATGGGATAGATCATCTTTTGAGGCTTATTGTAGCTCAGAATTTGTAATGATCCAGAATCACACAGGAGCTTTGCTTCTTCTCTAAATAATTCTGAAATTTACAGTAGGGAAGGGATAAATTCATCCCTATTCTGATCTTTACAACTCCTCTGTTAAGAAAGTAAAAATGCTATCAAAGTGCTTATGATGTTATGCTGACTTTTAGTAAAAGAAATAAAATAAGATCAGTGATTTAAATTATGTTTGAGATTCCAAACAGATACAAATTTTAGTGTACACTGTATGAAAAATTAGGTCATTATTCAAATTGTGGCCAAAAAAGCCCCAAACACCAACATGCTATTACAAAACTGAGCCAGGTGGACAGATGGAAATAATACTATTAAATACTTTATTGCCAGAGGTCATGTAACCAAGAGCCAATAAAAGGAAAACCTTGGAGAGATAAGAGACAGAGACATTTCAGTTAGGAAACAGCATGCTTTGCAGGTGGTGTAGGTAGACATACTGCTTCTTAATTAAATCAAATTATAAGTTTATTTTCTTGATTTGATACTTACTATCAGAAATTATTATTGCTAACTTTTAAATATCTTTTTTTTTAAATTTCAAAGAGTTAACCAACATTGACCTAATAACATCCTAAGTGGAAACAATCAAGAACTCTGAAAATGAGATGAAAGTGACCTTTCTGAGGTTTTTTAGTATGAACATTTTTTCTATTATTTACCCTTGTAGATTTTTTGTGTGCAATAACATTGGAAGTTTGAGCCTCAACCATCTTTTTTTTTTTTTTGGTGGACACAGATGTCACTCCTAATTGAAATAATTGGCTAAAGAAGGGAATCCATCAGTAATAAACTCATCTGTATTTTGCCAATCCACACACATTTTCAGCAGTTGTTTTCTAATCTTTTAAATGTTTTCTCAGATGCTGAAATGTATTAATTTTCCTAATAAACCAAAATATACAACTGCACATTTTAAAAAATGTTATGAAATACTTTTGCAGATGCTACTGATAATGAATCCCATAGTTGGGTGTGATACTTTTTCACCTGATTTTCTTCTCATTATAAGCCTGTCAAATTTTAACTGTTCAGGTTCAAAAGTTTCATATCAGGTCCTGCCTCAAGCTTGATTTTGTTGGAAAAGTTTCCATTAAAAGGATTGAACCATTGCTGTAGCTAGAGGAAATATGTAACACTTTATAAGGTTTTTAAAATTCATGACTGTTTACTGAAAAGATCAAGCTGCTCTGTACCTTGAAGCACTTACTTGACATTTGACAAGAATCCTCCTGGTCTCAGGAATATGTCCTTTTTAAACCCCATGAAAATCCACCCAAATTTGACCAAATGAGGAGATTTTGAAAAATCTCAGTATGGTCAGTAGAGATTTGTTACATGCTGGCAGTTTCCAGAGACACCATCTGTTCTAAGTGTGTTTCATTTGTTCTCAGCTTCTACGAGCCAACCAGACATGCTATGCATCATTCCCACTGAGCGACTGTGTTGTGCCCTAGGGGGTGTGATGTGTGCGTGAGCAAAAGCATTTACCTGCAAGTGCTTTTCTTGTCTGCTGAGGACCGTGGGGTGGAACAGAATCCAGTATCATACTGAGCCAACTATGAGTTGCACAACCTCTTTTTCCCCACCAGAACAAGCTCGAAATAAAAATCAGGCCCAAGATTCACAGTCCTTTAGATTAGTCTGATTTTATTCTTTGGTCTATATAGTTTGTGCCACTGGGACAATGAATATGTAACACGTTTTGAAAGCAGGGTTCTAGTAACTTAGTCCTGGCCATAGTTCCCCAGAGAAAGCTTATGGATGCCTTCCTTAGTTGAGACTGTCAAGGTAACACGGCAAAACAGGTAGTGCAGCCACAACTAGTCACTGAAAGAATAGCATGTGTATTCTGCCTCAGTTGCTCCTAGGATTCTGCAAAAGAGATAAAGACATTAAGGAAATAAACTAAAACACTAGGAGTCACCTGATTTAAAGCTTACCTTCAGAATTTTATTCTGTTTCACTTTCTTCATGTATTGCAGCATTAAGCCAGACAGTGTTCCTATGCAAGTTCCTATGCAATTCCATATACTCCCTTCCTAAATGAGGGATCTGGAATGAATGAGCATCCATTTGTGATGAACGTTATAAACCTCTACTAAAAATAGGGTGAGAATTAGAAGGTTTGCAGCAAGGGAACTAAAAGAGCTGTGACAGCTCTGTAGATGTAGGTTAGACCAGAGATAGCCAAAGAATGGCCAATAAGCCAAATCCAGCCCACTATCACAGTGCATTGACCATTTTGACCCGTTTGCTCCACGCCGCTTTCTCTCCCAAAAGGCTCAGGAAGCACTTGAAGGGGAACACATCTAACCATATGGGAGGAAATGTTCACAGTCCTGTGATGAATGTTTTGGTCATAGCATAGGCACATGTCTGATGACATCATGGAAGAGTGATGGAAGCTCTGGGCCCCTTATCCTGTCTCAGGAGCTCTTATGGGGAAAAGATAATTTGGTCTTACCACCAACTATTTTAAGGAACAATACTTTTTCATTTTTAAAGCACAGAGCAGTTAAACAGAAAAAAAACCCCTAACTATGGTGCAACAGAAGCTTCTATTTCTTTCTTCAGTCTTAGAGGTACTCAAGGAAGTCGTTAGTGGTCTTATTGGACTTCAGCAGTACTACACAACTAAGTAAAATTAGTAATTATGTAACTTATTGCAGTCAGGCCTGTGGCTGCAATTAACTGTGACTCGTATTAACTAGATCAAAGATTTTTCTAAATCACAGCCTATATATAAAAGATTTACTTGTAGAGCTGCTTAAGTTAACGCGCCTTTCTAGAGGAAGAGGTGCTTGCTACTTTCTTTTTAAGAGTTACAGCAGTTAAAGCCCTCATGAGGTTTTAGAGATAACCTCTCGCACTTACCTTCCAGTACGTGAACAGTCATACCAGTGTGACAACTTTACATGGTTTACACTGCATAAAACTTTGCAGAACTGTGCAGCTTCCAATACCCAAGCCTTGCTGACACAGTACAGCTTCAGTTAAGACAAGCCATCAGACTGGTCAGAACACCTTCTTCACAAGGCTTGTTTCTTCCCTGCTAACACCTTTCTCAACATCTTTTTTCTCCCAGTGTGGCAGCCAGCCTTCCATAATCTGCAATAGTCATCCTGAGCCTGAGGAAAACCATTTTCTGAACTAAAACTTATGATCACCACTGCTTTCTGCAAGTATTGGTGCCCTCGCTAAAAGTTTGACCCTTTCCTTTCTTCCTATGTCCCCTAGTGCCCTAAATGGAGTTCAGCCTAGGTGTTCAGTGACACGATAGCTTTGTTCTTTAAGGTAAAAGGAAAAGATAAAACTCTTTCTGATCAGCTTGCTAGCATTGTCCTTCTAGAGTCTCATGAAGATTTGACAAGGGTCTTTCACATGATTTTAATAAATTGTATGACTCAGCAAGACTAAAGCAAACTACAGAAGCTCCCATTTTGAAGTCCTGGGTCATTTTGGGCATCAACGAGTTCTCACTCACTTTGCACCTTTTCAAGAAGTTATTGTGATATCTTCCAGTCTGGACCCTCTCTCTTTTGAGGAGGGACATAAACTATGTTGGGAGTTAGCAGCTAGTGATATAAAATAGTTCTCTCTGTTAAAAGAAGCTCTTAGGACCAGGATAAATTTCACTTAAATTAAATGCTTAGAGATAAGATTCAGATCTCTTACATATGTCTACATGTCAGTATTTACATATGAGCTAGGTGTTAGCTACTATTAAAATTGGTGGAAATCTAGTCAGTACAGTCAATAGAGCCTAGAGAGTGATTTGACTTATCCTAAAGTTGATATCACAGGCTTGGTTCAGTTGTTCATGCACAGGCAACTACAGCCACTTCAGGTGCCGCAGGCTTCCCTGCCTGGCTACAGGGCCAAGGCCACTGCATGGGGCTGGCTGGCAGGACCAAGGGAGGGACACTGCTAGGGTAGTAGTTGGGCATCAGGGGGAGTCGTGGCACACTTCACATGGCACTGGGAGCTCAGTTGTAGGGCAGGGAAGTCAATTGAGCTCTACGTGTCTAAGTGAGTTAGTTACTTCAGGAACCTCCTTATCATCAGTGGAGACAAACAGGCAGCTTCAGATGGAAATACACCTGACCTATTTTAGGATTAGAAAAGTTGACCTCTGGAGATCTCAATTTATCCCTATTGACCCTCAGACTGAGACATCTAATTCCTAGGTGTCAAAGAAGGGATTCAGCTATCTCAGCAGGGATGTCTACAAGCACATTTGACACTATCGGGTATGTTATTTGGCTTCCAACTACCCCCTCAGAAGTGTGAAGGCCTGTCACAAGTCCTGCATAACATTTCCAAAGCTGTGCAGGTGTCCTGGGTATGCTAGGGCACCCAATGGCATTGTGTGGCTCTGTTCACACTCCCCTAAAGGTAAGCAGCATGGTTCCCATTCAAAGTGTGCACCTTTACTTTAATTTTAAACGTATTTTTGTCTTTCTCCTATACAAGAATTCAATATTTTTGCCTCGCAGCCTTTCTTCTTTAAATCATTGGAGGTCACCAACATATTTCTACATCAATAATAAAAACTTAATAATAAGCCCTGCTTATACAGTCCCTGTTTTTGTTTGATCATATGAAAATGGAAGGCATACATTTATAAATCTTAGACAGACACTTGCTTTCATGCAACTATGTCTAACCTCAATATTATTCTGATGCCTGGAGTGCCTCAGCTTAACACACTGACAGCTTTGTAACCTATTCTATTCTGAGAGAATTTTCCAATTTTTTGATTGTTTGTTTAAGAATCACAGATGCTCATCACACATAAGAAAACCTAAAAACTACCCTTGATATTAGTCTGAGATGAGATGACCTACTTTGCAGCTCTTCCATCATTCAAAAACCAAATCCTCACCTGAAGTTTTTCTCAATTTTTGCTGAGCTTCTTTTTTCCATCTTTTTCTTTATTTATTTCCCACTTGTACCAAACTGAGTCAGTTATTTATCTGCCTAGCTGACAAAAAGGTAGAGCATAACATTCTTCTCATGAGTTAACACGTTCCAGGTTTTCTGTTAATTGTGCATTCCTTTAAAAATATTGAGTGGGATATGAATGGGTTAATGTCTACAAAAACATGGAAAATTTGGTATGCAGTACAGCAATAGTTTACAAATATTTTAAACCATTCATGAAACAGCTAAAACTATATAAAGTGTATCCTTAACATGCTTGTTCTCTACAGGTAATAAACTCCTGAGGGCAGGATTCTGCAAAATGAAAAAGTTTTCTGAACACCTGGAACTGCACAAATAACACCATCAACCAGAGCATGCACAGCTTCATGTTTTACACCTGCATACACATTACTGAAGTCCAGGTAAATTCATGCAGGTGTTTCTACTCACTGGAAAGATAAGTGAGTAATGGTAAAGGGTGATTTCATAAAATTCACTCGAGGATGATTTTGAAACCGCTGTCTCAAAATATTAACAAAGTACAGAAACTGTGTTTGCAATGACACAGCATGGAAGCAATGAAATAAGGCATATGATATATACAAATATGAGAATTTAAATGTGGAAAATTTAAAGACTGGAGTGTTTGTACAATAATTGAAAACAAGAACCATGCTGCCAGATTTCAACATTTGAATAAAACTGCATGATTAATTTTATATCTTATTCTAAGTATTCTTAAATTACCAATCTAAGTTAAGGAGTGCTCCTCTGCAGGTGCCAGAATAACCCCAGTTGCTTCATTAAAAAGCAATACAACTTCTATTAATCCTCACAGAAGTATCAGGTGTTAAATGAGACAACTTTTAAAATTGTGTAATAGCAGTACAACTGAGTGAAGAAAAATCTATGAAAATATTTTCTGTGAAAATCTGATATAAAGGCACATTTTTCCACAATGTTACACAGATTTTTACTATTCTTAATGAAAGATGAAAGAAACTTATGTTAATTTCAGAATGCGCCATCGGGAGGGGAGGGGTGTGGGGTGTGTGGAAAGACAAAGAATTTTCTTTCTACACCAGTCAGAGGGGCCACCCATCCCTGCCCCAGCCAGCGCCGCCATCCCACAGCAGGCAGCAAGGCCAGCCCTCTCTGGAGGCCTCTCCTCAGCCCCTGGCCCCACCCTGCCACTGCCGGGACAACGCCTCAACCAGTCCCAGCGCTCCTTCTGTTCTGATTGGCTGACAGCACCTGCTGTCATGCCACCTGGCTTCTAACTGGCTGGTTGTTGTGGGCACGTCCATGACCAGCCAATCAGTGTGGCAGCAGAGGCCCTGCAGGAGAAGCAGTGTGGTGCTGCAGCAGCCATGGTGGCTGCCCACCGCTGAGGGGGTGGCAGCAGCATGGGGGCTTCCTTGGGCTTTGCTGGGGAAGCAACTAGCAAAACTTCAGCTAGCAGCTGAGAGAAAATATTCTGAGCAGTAACAGCGGCTTTAAACAGTCATTAACAGACTGACTTTCTCAAACCACTTTGGCTGCTTTGGGTCACTTGTATCTCACTTTAATGTGTAATCCGTTATCGCAGAATGGGTCCCCAGTTGAGATAAAGGAAACACTGAAATGAAAATCCTTGCCGTCTCTTCATGCCTTCCAGTATGACAGATATCTGAATAACTGTCAAGCAGGACAAATAAGAGTCGAAAGAGCTCTTAATACCGATTTCACCACTATCACATTTCCATAAATGCACACACATGCATCCATATGATTTCCATTTATAATTGTGAACGTCATATACTTTTTCAAACATATTTTCCACATATTCAATAGAATAAAAAGGACTGCTGCAAGGAAACACCACAGGTGCAAGGGACAGCTTGTGTGTATTAAGACAGAAGGTGGAAGATTAGCTAACGCGAAGGTCAAAGACTAAAGATTTGCTGATAGAAAAAAATATTTTGCCTGGGAAGGGAAGGTTGTAGACTGGAGCCAAAATGTTGACTACTTCAGCTTTAATCATTAAAGAAAATCTTATTCCTTCCACTGTCCTCTAGATCTAGCTGCATTATTGGCATTTTCTTGGAATTTAGGATGAATGTAAAGCCTTCAATGTATTTATTGTAGTTTGCATGCTTTGCATGAAAGGTTCTGTCCTTTGGTAGGGATTAAATTTTTATTCTCTAAGTACACAAAAGATTATTTCAGTGTGACAGTGTCAGGATAATTTTGGATCACTGTGCTCCTTTGCTCTTACTCACAAATAACCCATCTCTTTTCCCCACACATATTCTGGCAAAGCTTTAGACCTCAGAAATACATTAAAACACATTGACATTGGGAGCTGGAATTACAGTAACATGGAAACCATAGTTCTACCTGTAAATGGAGAGCCTGTCTTGTGTGGGCTCAATAAGGCAAACGCAGGAACATCACAAGTGTTCATGTGAGCAATGTATATTGCTTTCCCACCCACACAGCCACAGGTAGCCTTCAGCAGTAATGCATGGCAACTGCCTAAATGAATATGAAGTCGTTGAGAAATACCTTCAATTCACAGAAGAAATTCTGATGGCTGTAATGAATCCAGCCCGGTAACTGCTATGATCTGCCGAATTAGGATCATTCATACCCCCAATAGCCCTCCAATATCTGAAGTCCATAGCTTTCTGACAGTCTCTCTAGGAGGCTGACACCTTTCAAGCTTTAATTTTGCCCAGGGTGATCTCTGATTTTCTTTGATAAGTAGATAAAAAATCAGCCACAGAACAACAGGACAAGAATGAAATTACACTTCTAACTTAAGGAATAGTGATATCACCACCCCTTTTTTCGTTCACAACCTTAAAGATTGAAGTTGAAAGATGAAATTAATCTGAAACAAGCCCTCTGAAGGACTTTGTTATGGAAGAAAATGTTCGTTCAGTTAAAATAATATAAAGAACATGCATGTCTTACATACGCATCTTAGCTAGGCTTACTTGAGCTTATATAGCTTAGCTGAACAATAGAATCAACATCCTCAAGGATATTCAGGCATCTAGCTCCATACCTTTGAGCACTTTGGACTTGGCTTTTTAAGTCTTCAAATTACTGTTCTATAAGTAGGATCACTTTCAAAACATGTCAAGATAAATTTCTAATCTTGGTACCCAGTTTACGGTAAGAATTAAAGGAGGCCCCAGATTCTGTTCCCACACCTTAGAGGAAATGTCTTTCAAAATGATCTCTCTTCTCATATCTTTAGTGGTGATCTTTATTCATAAAAGAGTACGATCACAATTTCTAAATGCCTCCTATGGATCCATATTGTCTTTGGTGACCTAGATTTGCAGCTGTTTGTTTCTATAGCTCTGCAGAATACCTTGGGTCAGTTCCTCTGAATAATTCCCAGCTCTTCACTGAGCCTGTAGTGTAGCTTCTCTTACAGGCTGTGTACTGCTGAGTTCTTTCCCCATTATCATCTTAGCATACACCAGTTTCTTTTCACAAGATACTGGATGTCTATAATCATTTAGATTTAGCACACTGATATTTTAAGGTGTTTCTGTAAATGCATCAGCCAGAAATTCTTTCCATTCTGCATAGCTAATGATCACTTGATTACACTTTATCTATTCTCTCATGGATTGTCCAACAAGAACAACGGATGAAAAGGAATTCTTTATTATGTTTTTGGCAGGATTCCTCAATATTTTATATAGCTTCTTAGTTACCAATATGGTTTTCAGGAGCAGTGAAAGGATCAGCTCTTACTGATATAGATCTGCTTTCCAACTCACCTCTTAAATACACAGCCATGTTAACAACCATTGTAACTAATTCAAAAGACTGTTTCCCTCAGGGAGCATATTCATTGTCATACTGATCTTCAGAAATTTTCCTGTGGTCTCATATCTCACAAAAAGATGGTGAAATATTATTGAACATTCCTGAAGTAATTAGAACTGAATTATTTCTCAGTCGTTCTCTGGGACTACTTTAATTCTTCTGTGGTTGCTCCCACTGCCACAATGGATAGCTGAGCTTTTGGGGAAATCAGTGAGGAAAGAGGGTTTGGTTTGGTTTGGTTTGGTTTGGTTTGGTTTCTGAAGGGGAGGTAATTATGTTTGTCAATTTTCAATTCTTAAAAAAAAAAAGGTATGCATGTTATGTGCACCTGACATTTAAGAAACAGGAAGTAAATGCCTCAAAAGACAACGAGAAAAGGAAATCTCTTACTAGGTTGCTTCCCTGAGTGTCCAATGCTGAGAAAATGTTGCTGTTTGCCAGACAGAGCAAATAAAAGTGGAAATACACGTCTTCCAAATATTCCTGCTATCCCCCAACAAGGGCTACTATTTTCAGAGTCTTCTCAGAACAAGACCTGTGTCACAGATAACATTTAAGCTTTTGGATCACTCCTGTGATACAGGTCCCTTTCTGACGAGTACATGAAGGAGGCATGCCACACCTGCCAAAAGGAGGATACAAGGTGTTGCTCCTACACATCTCACTGGCCAGACCAGAGCAGTAGTTATAGCTCTATTTCCCTTCTGCTGCTTCTCCCCTCATGAATGGCCGTTGCTAAACTAGGACAGAAGGTTCTGTTCTGAGATGAACTCACCAACATGAATTTGCAAAGGACTGTTTGCCTAACATAAACAAGGAAAGCTGCATTTCTAAACACATTGCATCACAGACAACCCTGTGGATATCAAGAAGGGTATTGGAAATAGACTGCAGGAACTGTAAGCTAACAGCAAGAGACAATCAACCTACTTCAGAAATGTTTTAAATGAAATATGTCAAATTAGGCACTGGCAGCACAGGAAGATGGCACACTTGCAGCCATTTATGACATTTTTTGCCTTTAATGGAAGCAAGCAGCTGCAGTGATTCTGACAGCACTCTGCATTTAGTTTGAAAGGGAATAGCTGTGCTTGATACTGTTGGGTTTCAGTTTAGAGCAAATGAGTCATTGCTACAGCCAAAGATAATAGCTGAACTGAGAGGATATTACATATGAACTCTTTTTCACAGAATTCACTGAGTTCCTGATATGAAGAAACCCACATCTAGCACATCCCCCCTGCCTTGATGGAAAATTATTTTAATCTTGAATAATAACTTATAACAGGTTATCTTTTTCACTGAGATTAAGTGAACCGCCAACTGATAACACTTAATATTGCTAAGCTTTAAAGGGTGGCAAGAATTTATGTTCTGGCCCTCTTTTCTCTTAAACTTCTTGTATTGCCATCCTTCAGGAGTGTTCCCTTTTGCTAATACCTTTGACAGTGGTCCTTTCAGACAGTAAGAAATTTACCTGCATATTTCCCTTTGCTTCCTCTCTCCTTTGCTGTGGGAAAGGTTTTCATTACCTGACCTAACTTAGTTCTGGAGGAAGTTCTGATTAAAAGGAGACACAGGCAATGGTTTGATCACATCCTTCACTGAATTATACAAATATACAGTGGCCTGCTTTCACAAGTGATAAGAAGGATGTTGCAAAACTAGCCCTATGCAAGGCATCTGGTAGATTCTGGAAACCTGCATCCCATCTGCTTTCAAGCAGTCATCTTATGTATCAAGGAGTGAATATGGATACTTGCTCATTCATTATTCCTCTCCATGACCACAAATGAAGACAAGCTTCTATCTGTTCTTATGGCAGCGTTCCCCCCTCAAATCCAGAAGGCCTAATGCTTCATCTATTTAACAAAAAGTGGAAACAAGTTACCGATTTTATTTTCCTAGAACTTTTCTCCTGCAGGTTAGGCCAGGGAAGGTAGACTGGATATCTCAGCATTGTATTCCCATCTCCTCCTAGCCTCACCTATCCTGGTGGATTCCCTGTTCACCACATGTTTCTCCCTACCTAGGCCCATAGGACAAACAGCAGTCACAGAGAAGTTCTTGGGATCCAGCATTGCAGAACACCTTATGGAAGGCACTGAAGGACTATAGGAAGCCTAGTTTGTATAGTCTGTGTTCTCTGAAGGGTGGCAATAAGCCATGGCTGAGCACAGCTTGAAAGAGGGCAACATAATACCTCTGGCTATTCTGCAATTGCCTCTGCCCTGCCTTTTGGCTTTCCTCTCATATCCTGAGGATTTAAAAGCCTTGGGGCAACTAGTGAAGGGAACAGAAAAATCAATTGCCCCAGATGAAGTACCTCACACACCAAGTCTATAAATTGTCAGAAACCAGAAGACTTCCCAGCAAGATCCCCAGGTTTTTACAGGATTTGCACAGTGTGTGTTTCAATATAACATTAGCATATCTTTTCTCTGTGCAGCTCTTGAGATCATTTGCAGCAAAGATGGGTGCAACAATCCAGAAAAACAGACTTGCAGATATTAATGAATGTAGAATTCATCTAGAGACAGAAAGATATCCTAAGCAATTTAAAGAATAACATCATTCAGAAAATGGCCTTGCAGTACCATCATTGACCTTTTTGGCAAAGGATGGCCATTTCTTAAAGTCTGCTATTTCTCAGACCTTGGCTTGTCTCTGTGTCCTGGTTTCAGCTGGGATAGAGTTAATTGTCTTCCTAGTAGCTGGTACAGTGCTGTGTTTTGAGTTCAGT
>JAVJGG010000029.1:26521119-26534541 GCA_035590195.1 Aviceda cuculoides
TTATCTCAACCCACGAGTTTTACTTCTTTTCCTGATTTCCTCCCCCATCCCACTGGGGGGTGGGGGGAGTGAGTGAGTGGCTGCGTGGTGCTTAGTTGCTGGCTGGGGTTAAATCACGACACTCTGACTTAGTCATTCCACTTTTACAGTTTCTTTGTTTGGAGAAAAAATCTCTTCTTTTTGCCATTGCATATTAACAGTTAGGGCTTGTCTGTCTGTTGGCCTGGAGGTCTCCGTCAGCATCATTTAATCTTTATTATCATTGCAATGGAGTGGAGAAGAGAGAAGGTCTATGTGGACCATAATGCTTGTGACTTTTCAAAGACTGATGCTTTTGTATCTCATGTAAGAGATACTAAACACAGCTTAGTCAATGAAACTGCACAAATTGTGTACCAGACAGTTTGTCCATCCTTTCTATTCCAACTTACTTCACCACATGAGAAATAAGAGACTCTCAGATACGGTCAGCCCAAGAATGAGGAATTACCTCTGCTAACAAATACTACTTTACCAACTAAGTTAAGGAAAAGGATAGATCAATTTTGTTACAGAAATGTACCAGTGAGGAGGTAACCCTGACCAACATCCACTGTTATCAAGAAAGGTCAAGAGGATCTGTGAATTCCAACTAGCAAAATCATTTCAGGGTCTTTAGATGGAAGAGGTGGCCCACAGTCATCCCATTGCTGTTGTGGACCCATAGAGACTCATTTTTTTTCTTCTATTCCATTTATAGAAAATAAGTAAAGACTGTATGGTTCTCCAGGCATGACTTACATCTGCCATAGCATTAAATAAAGATATGCCCACTCACTCTGCTTCACTTCAGCTGTAGTAGTATACTTTGTACCATGGAGCTCAGGCTACTTCAAGTCCCCAGACAACCATATGCTGGCATAAGTATTGCTTGGAATTTAAGCTAGCGACCAAAGGCTGAGCATCTCTTAGCCTTATCCCTGCAGCAAGTGATCCCTCAGGCAGCAATCTTCCTCTTCTTTACCAAAATACTTCTGCCAATGACCGGGTCCTGTAGCACAAACTTGAAGCTATCACAATCAGCACAGGTTTAGTAGTTATAAATACACTCATTTAGGTGCGCTTTATTTTTTTTTTTTTTTTTTAATGGTAGCTTGTATTTTTATAAGCCTCCATAACTTCTGCCTTCGGGAATAGTTTTTGCCTCTGCCCTTTCAATGCATGTCTTTTTCTACTACAGCTATCCATGGTTACCTCACTGCAAAACTTACAATTATGTGGCACATCACAGCCTTGCTTTGAGCTTTTTCTCTAAAGGACTTCAAGAACCAGAGTCGTTCCTAAGATAATTCAAGTGAGCCATGATCTTTCCTTCTCTTGTCTTCAGGACATGTGTCTAGAGGCAGCAAGAAGGAAGCTCTGAAAACTTTCCCAGTGAAAAAAACCACAACTCAGTCCCTTCTACATACCTAAAGGCTAATTACTGCAACTATGATATTAAGGCATTCTCAAAATAATTTCTTTCTGACACACACTCTGCTGACGTACAATAAAAGCTTTTAAAAATATCTCCCTTCACCTTTCATACTCATTCACATAGAAAACCCAGCTTGATGAATTTCTAAATGTTAACTCACAGCCCTTCATTCATCATATTTATAATTTTTTTTTGCATTAGTAGCTATTATGTAATTTTCAGTAGTTTAAATGCCAGCTTCCCTTACCTATCTGCATACATAGTTGCTGGGATTTCTTGAATATATTTATGAACACATAGAAAAGCAAAAGTCTTGCTCAGACTATTCAAAGTGTGTAGACAGTCTTCAGTAACTATGAAGTTCTTAAAGTATAAGGGAAAGCAAGCTGGTTTTGCAAATGGAAACTAATTCATGCAGTTTTATACCAGCTATCTCAAAAACATACACAGATTACAATTAATTTCAAATTTGCCCTATTTTTATTAGACACTCAGGCACTTCAAGTCTATTCAGAAAAGACAAAAAGCAGGAAACTTCAGAAATAGAATACATCTGTTTCTGAAATTAGTGTTTCCTTAACGTATTTTTAATCGCTACTTTTATAAATGGAAGGACCTGTTAATCTGAATCCCATTTCAACTGACTTAGGGAGATGTGTATACACTAGCAGTTAGGTGATTTCATAGCAGTGGTATTCAATAGCTTAAAGATGTACAGAGTTTATGAGCAGTCAGTATTTGTCCTTAGGAAAGGGCTTTGATGACCTGATGGTAAAACATTCACTGATATTCTAATTAGAAATCTTTTGAATTAGACTATCATACTGAGGTCCATTCACAGCTGGATCCCCGTTATTGTAGGCACTAGGTAAGCAAACAAGATGAACAATGCCTAAATGAGTCTTTGGGTAGGAATTAGATCAATATCATCCACTTACAGCATAGAAAGAAAAATTTTTAAAAAAATCACATGCGGGGAGGAGAATAAAGTAAAAAATAAACAGCAATGTGGCTTCTATTTCCCTTCCTAAAACTTGCTAGATTTTAGGAATTGAGTGTGCATACCTTTGTACCTTGCACATTTTTAGCCTAGCTCTTCTTCCTCTCCAGATTCTTTTTATAATTTAAGTAAGTAAAAGCATAGGTATCAAATTGTACTTTAAGAACTTAGAGGTAGATATATGGTCTGCAGACTTGAAGCTGGAATAATTAAAGGGTCAGGCTGCCTGACTGCCACTGTACGTCCAAGGCTAGTCATCTCATACCTAACTCTGAATGGCCTGAGGCCACGAATAACTTCAGTTTCTACCAGGATACCCCCACAGTGCTCACATTGCTAGTTTTGGCAGAACTGCCAGCTTTTGGAGCAGTGATTCTACAGTACACATGCTCTGGCAGACCTACCACTTTCACTGCACTAGCAGGGTAATTAAGTTGCTGTTCTCAGGAACATTGTCACCAGATTGCCATTTGCCCCAATAAAGGAGGAAGGAGAAAGAAGTAAAAGCAGAGTAACAGAGTAAGACTGTCCTTACAGACAGTTACCAAAGCAACACTCAAAGGCAGGACCTCTGTTTCCTAACTTTCTTCACAATAACTGTTCCACATAACCAGACTTCTTCATATGGGTGATGGCTGCAGCATTGAAGACAATTGCTGAACGATAATTCACATCTACAAACAGTTCTTCCAGTCCAGGAAACATTTCTTTGAAAGTGAATACAATTTAAACACGTATTTCTGTGTTGATCTGTTTGCATTTTTTAAGTACCGTGCTCACCCAATGGACAGAGCACTCCCCCTTTCTGTTCCCACCCACAAATGAAAGCAAGACCTAACTCTTCTTCTTCCACCTTGAACTGCTGCTCCTTAGGACAAAGTGCTCTCTGAAGATTTTAGGGTGGATAATTAACTGGTGGTTCTGACAGCTCTGTCAATATCAGCTTTCATAGGTGTACCAAGATGGACACCACTTCACTGAAGCATTATAAAACATGCAAAGTCGTTCACTCAAAACCAGTAACAACACAACATGGCATGGAAGATGCTCTGCAGGAGAATTTCTTAGGCTGCAGCCTCTACAGGAGCTCAAGGACACCCATAGCCTTGGACTTCCTCTGGTCTTCCCTTTCCATATGACTCTTCTCCCATTTCTTTTCTCCCACTGCTTTAGCTGAAATTACTCCATGCTTCCTGATCCAGTCACCTTTTCATAGCTACATCCCCCAGTCTTGTCCTTTGACCCAACAGCAACTGTCCTGTCCCTTGAGTACACTCCAAAGTCTTTCCTGCTACTCTCCCTAATTAAGAGGTTTCTAAATTGGGATGGTGGGAGCCAGAATATTGTAAGCTACATAGGGAAAGAAGTATGAAAACTAATCTATACATACATAAATAATATGCTGCAGCTACAATATTACATCAATTCTATGTTCATTATATATCACCAAAAAAAAAAAAAAATTCTCTTGAGAAAACAAACAGGAGATTTTCCCCCCTTTCTGTTTACAAGCATTGTCCCATGACATTGGGACATTGCCCTCTTTCCCTTGTCTTCCTGCAAAACCAATTACCCTTAGTCCCAACCAGTCATGAGCAGGACTCTCATCCCAGATCTATGAGAAATTCTAAGCAAAACTAGGAACAAGAACTTGACTGCAGTTCCTTAACAAAAACAAAGCAGAAATATAAAAGGCATTAGCTCTTTTTACGAGACCTAGTACTGCTGTGGAATGCAGGTCAATTAAATAGACATGCCAATTTATACTAATGTCTTCTCCAAGTGCTTTATCTGGTGCTTCTACCTTGCAAGCATACTGGGGCTGGATGGTCCTAATGTGCACTACAGCAGTTTCCCACAGTTACTTTACCTGACACAGTGTCTTGGCAGCATTGTCATTTCAGTTTTTCATACTTTCTATTTCTCCTTATACAGCTTCAATAACTTGTCAAATAGTAATCACAGATATCAAACCACTTACCTTATCTATTTTATTCTTTTTTTTTTAGATCTGAGTAGCTCGCACTGTTCTATAAGCTCCCCAATTTCCTTAGGCATTTAGGCACTATTGTCTCTTCCCTTAAAATTAGTTTTGGACCAAAAGGTAATAAGTGATTTTATACAACTATTTGCTATATTACAAGTTTTGGGGTTTTTTTCAAGAAAGGATTATTTTGTCTTGTCAAACTGAAAACATTTTAATGGAATGAGGAATAAAAAATTGCCTGTACAGGACATGCCTACCATACAGACAGCTGAAGAATTAAAGTTGAGCTTGTTAAAAATATATTCTGACAGACATTTTCTGGCTGTAATTACTGACTTGATTTAATAAAAACACTCTGCGGGGAACTGTCAAAATTGTTGACGGAAAGCAGGCAGGGAGGCTGGTGTGACCTGCCTTGCCTTCCAGGCTCCTTAGCTCTCAGGATGGACAGCTTTTTGGTCACCAGGCTCACTGGGAAGGGAGAGGTCGAAAGTGCTGACCAGCTGCCTGGCTTCCTGGGGTTCTTCTCTGGCCAAAAGTCAGTTCCCTGACCACAGTATTTTTCAAAAATGCTGTTTTATGTTGTTTCTCCTAAGGAAAAATTCTAAAAATTCTAAAAATTCCACAGAATATTTCACATTTCCAAAGTGTTGTTCCAAATCAAAATGGTAAATAAATTGAAAATGGAAAAGCTTCCCTGTGCGTCTAGTCACACAGGGTTCATTCGACCAGTAATCTAATAAAATGGTGGTTCTGCCACTGAAGTCTGAAAGACACAGTATTTCCTGTACACTGTTTCTGCTACCTTGTGTGATTAAATCAGGCCATGCTGCAGCTAGTAAGAATGTGGGCATTGGCTTTTAACAGAGCTGGGACTTTACACCTTTATGTAGCTAAAACACTCGCTTCATAGTGTAGCTCCAGCCACACACAGGCCACTAAAGAGACCACCTGTGTAAGGCTTGCTGTTGATTCCCATGCTCAGCCAGTGGCAATTTTTCTAATGACTTCAGTGAATGTTGAAGATTTCACAGGAACTGGAGAAAAATGGTTAAATGTCTGAAAAGATTTACATGGGAAAAGAACGAAGCTCAAAATGCATACAGCTTAGCTAAGCAGTGACTCAGAGGGATCTGATTGCCATCCACAAATATTTCAGAGAGGTTAAACACATGGGTGGGGAAGAACTACTCAGGATAACAAGTGAAAGGAAGCAATATGATTGCAGACAATTTGGATTGAACTGGAGGCATATCTTCTCAATAGCATGACTGGTTAGACTGTGGAACAATTTGCAAGTGAGACAGTGGTGCTCTCAGCATTTTGGCCATTTACTGCCAGATGGGGAAAACACATGGTGATGAATAATCCTATTGTAGAAGTAGATGGACTTCACAGATTTTCCATGAGCTGTTTCTATTACACTTTCAAGCATCTGGGGTCTCAGGATGAAAAAAGTAGAAGCAGATGAAAAAGGTAGAGACAGATACAGTTTTACTGCTGTTTGCTACATTAAGAAAGTGGTATCTGTAAGTAACCAGAGTTATTTTCATTTTTCATTCTATGTCATTGCTCTTTTTAAAATCATCCTACTATTTCACTCCCTCCAATCTAAAATTTCCTTAGTTTAATAGCACTGTATTAAAATGGAACTAAAAGAATCATAAGCCATCTGCATTACTTCTTGCTTAAAACTAAATAGCAGCTATTATGCCAAACAGATAATATTTAAATAGACTTGCAGAATTGTGTAGTTATACCAGCACTAAAAATATATATATATATGCACATTTTCTTCCTTTTCTGACCTTGGGTAATGACAACATTAATGACTTACTTACATTTACATAGCACTCTTCTTAAAGGAGACCAGTTGCTGCACAAACTAATTTCACAGACAACATAGAAAACACATTTCCCTCATAATTGTTAGGCAGTCAGCAAAAGGCTGAATAGAGCATAACATCAGAGCTCTGGGTTTATATAGCTTGGAGAGAAGGATGTCTCCAGATGAAATAGCAGCATCACGTAGGCCAGGGCTGAGCACATTTCTTACAGCAGTAATGACTTTTGGGACCAAGGGTGGCATGAACAGCATCACCATCTCAGCTTTGCAGGAATGAATGAGAGATTTTGAAGTGCAATGTGTGCTTTATTAAGTAGAGGAAATAATAAGATAAAATTTGTATCACCTAAAGACAGAAAGGAAAATACTGCCCCAGGCTTAAGATTTGAAAATGTCTGTTTGAAAAGGAATTTGAAATACCGGGTTTAAATTGTTTGAAGAATGTTTTCTAGGGGGTGTGGTAATGCGCAGCATAGTAAAGGATGTCAGACAGAGGCATTATTTCTAACTCAGACAAGACACGTGTCCTGACATATTTACATTACCTAAAATTTGGCCTGTGTAATGCAAGCAGAAAGAAAAAATCACAACTGCACCAGAGTTTCAATTCTGCGAACCAGCAAGCTCCATATTCTCTTCTTTAATTACCCACACCTTTTCCAAGCCCCTTACCAACCCACATCTGAGCTACAACAGAACATACTGAATGGTCATGAAGTAAGGCCCAGATATTAAGAAACTGTAAATTTTATTCATGCACTGACATCTCTCTCCAAGAGTCTGAAGTCCTTAGCCATCAGAGGCTTTCAAAAGCACCTACATTTAAGCTTGGAAAACGTTTGGAAGACAAAACATGCTTATAGCCTAGCACTTGGGTAAATGAGAGAAAATCAGGGCAGAAACTGTCATGTTGTATAATTCATGTTAATTGTAATTCATGCTGTTGGGTAAGTGCTTAATATTAAACAACTGAACAAAGATAGGTGAGACCAATAGTACAGGTTTCCTGGAATAAATGATCTCCCTGGAAGAGAGTGAAGGAGATATGCTCTGTCCCAGCCTTTTTGTCTCAGCGCTCCTGGAGTAGAGCAACACAAAAGAGGTCATGAAACAGAATGAGGACAGAGGTGCTGAAAAAAGGATCGAGCATCCCTACAATGTGCAAAAGCACAGTGTCTGAGGGGTCGGGGACAGACAGAAGAGCATAAATGAGATGGAGGTGAAGTACAGCTCAATTAAGCTTCAGCTGTTTGTCCAAAGAGGCTGTGGAAAAAACAGCACCTGAGCAGATTGCTGGCGAGAGGAAAGTGCAAAGCTAGAAACCAGGATAAAGAGGTGGTTACAATCATTGATATGAGAGGATGAAGGGCAGGACAAAGGTTTTAGAAGTAAACTCAGAAGGGTTGCACTATATTGGCCCAGATTCCAGGCTTCCTCCAACATAAAGGGCCCTTTACTTTTCATAGGATGGGCTTAAAAAGCAAAAGCTCTTTATATTTTGCTAGCCACACTGCTGTCCCCAGTGAGCCCTTAAACATGAATTTCTGAGTGCTGGATCCATCAGCTCCTGCACACAGTTTGTTCCTGATACAGGGAAACTCTTGTTAGTGAAACAATTCCCAATCTCACGTTATTGGCAGAACTTGGAATAGTTTCTATACCTTATTCCTACCCTTGCCCACAGCCCAGGCTCTCCCAGTGATGTCTCCTCAGCAGCAGCCCCAGCACATCGCTGCCCACATCAGGCAGCAGCTACTCTGTAAGGATCTGACTGAGGCTGAACCAGTCAGGTCAGGTTGCCCAGCTGACTTGGCTTTCTAAAAGGCCATGCTACACCTATGCCTGGAGCATCATGTAGATGTAAGGCATTTGATATTTTAAGATGTCAAAAGATCAGGCCGAGTGGTGTAGAAAAGTGGAGAGAGAAAAGCTGAAGTTTGCCAAAGGCAAACACAAAATAACAGAGAAAAGAGGAGCATCAACACTGCATCAAACTTTATATTGGCTAAAATCTTCAGTGTAACTCCACTTACTTCAGTGACTCCAGGGTGCATTTGGCCCACTGGATAGATAATGATCTACACTCTGGCTCTTGTATTTCTACCATGTACTTGGATAAAAGGAGTCTGTCCAGCTTTCTGCCTACTCCTCCTGAGGGAGGGGTGTTTTATTATAATAGGAGCAACATGCAATGGGATCTGCTCTTACCTCTCGCCAACAAAAGCCAAAGATGACTATGACCCTCTGAGATTTTATACTTTGCAATCAACCAAATGTGAAAAGGGCTGGAAGCCCTCAGCCATGAAAAAGAAAAGGAGAAACCTATCTGTCTGACACCTTTGTCGCACATAGCTTTTCATTTTAGGCCTCCTTTAATCCAATATAGCAGCCTATAAAATATATCTCCATTCTACCATCTCTTTTAAGGGAAGTCTCTTGATGATTTTTTGTTCTCTATTTTTGCTCAGTCGGATTGTATCATATTTTTTCTCTTCAAATTTTCTTTCCTCCATAGGCTTTCAAGCTCATTTCTCCTTTACTCTATCTAGACCCATCGATCCCTTTTCTTTCACCTACCCAATGTCTCAAATTCTCTCTTTGAAACAAAGACAGTACTCGAGTCTTTTCAAGTCCTCAGGTCTATAAAAATCTGTACAAATTCACTCCTTGATCCTGGGTGCCTTTTGTGTTATCAATTCACTTTGTAAAAGATTTAAAGATGTATAAAAATTAGTTTTAATGGTAAATATTAGTGTATTTTGGGGGCATGTCTAAAGCAAAGCAAAATTTGAATGTCAAGAAACCTGAGAAAAATTATAGAATTATCTTTGAGAGCAGCCCTGTGGAGAAGGACTTGGGGATACTGGTGGATGAGAAATTGGACCTCAGCTGGCAATGTGTGATTGCAGCCCAGAAAGCCAATCATACTCTGGGTGGCATCAAAAGAAGAGCGGCCAGCAGGTCGAGGGAGGTGATTTCCCCCTTCTACTCTGCTCTCATGAGACCCCACCTGGAGTACTGTGTCCAGCACTGGAGTCCTCAGCACAGGAATGACATGGACCTGCTGGAGCAGGTCCAGAGGAGAGCCATGAAAACGATCAGAGGGGTGGAACATCTCTCCTATAAAGAAAAGCTGAGAGATTTGAGGTTGTTCAGCATGGAGAAGAGAAGGCTCCAGGGAGACATTTTTGTGGCCTTCCAATATATAAAGAGACCTTATAAGAAAGACAGAAATACTTTTTACCAAGGCCTGTAGTGACAGGACAAGGGGCAACAGTTTTAAACTGAAAGAGTAAATTTAGATTGGAGATAAGGAAGAATCTTTTTTATGATGAAGGTGGTGAAACACTGGCACAGATTTCCAAGAGTTGTGAATGCCCCATCATTGGAAGTGTT
The DNA here is from genome assembly GCA_035590195.1 of Aviceda cuculoides. Classification (NCBI taxonomy): domain Eukaryota; kingdom Metazoa; phylum Chordata; class Aves; order Accipitriformes; family Accipitridae; genus Aviceda; species Aviceda cuculoides. The sequence goes on from JAVJGG010000029.1 coordinate 26,530,805, forward strand.
CAAGGTCAGGTTGGACAGGGCTTTAAGCAACCTGATGTAGTGCAAGTTGTTCCTGCCCACAGCAGCGGGGGTGGACTAGATGATCTTTAAAAGGTCTCTTCCAACCCGAACCATTCTGTGATTCTATGATTCTTTAATTATTGAATTGCTGAGATCTGTAAACACTGTCCATATTCCTTCCATTCAGCATGAAAGGTGACCCTTCTTCAAACTCCCAGATCAACACTCTGAAGGCAAAATCAAGTTTCAATCATAGTTGCTTAGTTTCAGTCAAGAATTTGGCTTTTCTAGCCAAGTAAAGATATCTACTGATGGTACAATGAACACCATTAAATACCTTAAAGAATGTGGTTTCTATTACTTCCTTTCTTAAACTGGGTAGCCATCTTGTCTTATATAGCTTAGCCCCTTCTGGGGAGTCTTACAAAAGGATTTATGGAAGATACATGTGAGAAAATGTGGACCACTAGTAAATATAGCAGCAACAGTATAAAATAAAAGCATCTCCACTCAGTTATTAAGATGAGATGTCCCCATTTATCAGCTGCAATTTATACAGAACTCGGACATTTAGGGATTCCTGGGTGATATCAGTTTCAAATGCCTGGGTCAACTGATACCTGATTTTCACTTAGTTTTCCATCTGAATTCTTATGCTAGTACAAATAAAGGCAGAAAGTAGCCACTAGGATTTCTCCTTCAGTTAGTAAAACCAAAGCTGCAGTCAGAAAGTGGAACTCAAGTGAAAACAAATAAAAAAATAAAAAAATAAAATTTCTTAATTTCTTCCTGACTCTCATAACAGTAATCAATTTTCTGGAATAATAATTTAGGTAAAAGCCCCTTCTATTGCAACTGCAGCTCACTCCTTTTTTTTTCCTATATTAATTAAATCACACGCAGAGCATAATATTCCAGACAAAATTCCATTGCATTAAAAGTTCAGAAACATGGTTCATTTTGTATAATAAATGCATCAGAAGAGCCATTCTGTATTCATCACAGATGGGTATGCCCCACTAAAATATTAAGTCAAGCTTTGGGCAGGCCATGCTTCCTAAGATTCAGCATGTATTGTGGCTTCAGCTCAGTAGGTGCATTAGCAGTGTCTCTCCCCACAGACTGATGAAAAGTATTTTTTTTTCTTATTTGGAGTATAATAGGGATTAGCAGTCAAACAGATTCTTTATATTTAATTAACTGAAAGCCCTACAGTAAAGGAGAATAACTTCCAGTTGACCCAACATAAGAACAGCCTTCTTCATGAGCATTTGAGATAAAGCCCTGGTGTTCATGCAAATTATTATCTGAATAATAAATACATTTTATGCATATTTATGATTGAATAAATGAAAACTGGGAGTAGTAAACTTCAAAACAAAACCTCAAAACAACTGTACTGTAAAGCTGTTACAGCTTGTTTTGGATACACAGCGTTGAAAATTTCCATTAAAAAGCAAGATGCATCACTCCCCTGCAGCCATTCTGAACACACTGGCTGGAGTTTTTGGTTTGCTTTTCTTCTTTTGTTAGAGCTAGACCCAAAATCACAACCTTTTAATCTCAAAAATAATCTCCAGAAAATGTGTGGGTTTGTTAAAAATAGTGTCAACATGGCAATGTGGGAAAGGATAATCTGTCTCCGTGCATAAATATTTGGCATAACAGTCCTATATGTCGAAGGCTAGTGCAACTGGGCAAAGGGAGATGGAGGGGAGAATGTAAGCAAGACCTTCACTCAGAACCTTCCTTTTTTTTCTCTCAAACTGAATGTGAACCAAAGCATCCTGAAAAGACTGAGATATGCAGATATTTTCAGGCTTCTGAAAGAGCAGAATCAGCAATGCCAGACCATGAAGGGGAGTCCTTAAGTGATTTCCAGTCATTTCAAGTGAAAACATTAGAAATGTGGGGTTTGTGGCAATCTGAGATCACAAGATATTCCAACATCATTAAAGTGTCTTAATTTGCCACAGTCAAATGTTTTTAAGTTCGTTTAAAACTTTTCCCCCACATTGGTGAATGTATCCCTTGTTATTGAAAAGAATCCTTCCTCAGTAATTTCAGCTTCTGCAGAATGAGATGTCAGTCCTGCAACATTATCTACGTGGATAAACGCAGAGAGAAACCTGGGTTTCACTGAAGAACCTGCCCCTGGTTTTTGGCCCAAGGCATGATGAAGTGGTGTTCTTTCTTGACTCTGTGGTGTAATAATAGAGTATCTGGATCATTTTTCTGCCAAATAGGTGTCTGAATGGAGGAAAAACAAGCATCATCACACAAAGGTTTGCACCACCTTCTTGGACTGTTTTAAAAATTAATTTCTGAAACTAATTGGCCATTATCTGAATACCCAGAAACACAAAAGAATTTGCATTTTAAATTCAGCATGGTTATTTCAAAATTGTCAAATCCACTTTAGGTTTTTTTAATTGTTTGCATGTTCATTAATCGTTTTCATGTTCACTGTAAGAAACTTACACCTCTTTCAGTGAGGGTGTAATTGGCATAAAACTGTTGTCTTTTGACTGACATTTAGCTCAAAGACTTTTTGGATGCATAAGACAGTTTCAGCAAGAGCAAATGAAAAGTACTTCCTCCCACCTCCCCCACCTCCTCTTCACCGATGGGGAACTCAGGCTCTCTGGTTTCCTGGGAAGAAACAAAGGTCCACTGTAATATAATAAGGATAAGACTTCCTGAAAAGAAGGACCTGGGCGGGGGGAACCACAACAACAAAAAACAAACATTCAGTGATTTGCATTTAATTATTTGAAAGGCTTGTGGCAAGAACTCCACGTACTGTATTCCTAACTGTTTTTTTTTTCCAATCTAACTTCGGAAAGTCAGTTCTGTATGGTGCAGCTCACTTTAATGCTAACTAAAAAAATAAACAAATAAATAAAAAGCAATATCATTTGCACCTCAAAATGCAAAATGAAAAATACTTTCCTCTGCAAAATATGCTTTAAAGACTAATTTCAAACTAGTTGCTATGGCTACCACAACACGCTTAAAGATATCTGCTTTAAAATGTCATCATCCTGCCATCGTGTGCCCATTTGTGGTACTGCTCACAAAGTCTGTATTTAATACTGAAATTATGACTCAATTTTAAAACTCGGACATTTCTATCACTAGAAAAATACATGTGGCAATATAAACAGCAGGTTTTAAGCACTTGGAATTATTAATATGCTATGATGATGAATAAGAATGATTAATGATTAATATAAATGTGATTCTATAACTGGGTTTGCTTCTTTTACTTCAGAGCCAATGATCTATAATATAAAACGGTTGGGAAACCAACAGCTAACTTGATGACATTGGTACTATTAACACTTTACTTGAAGAAAAATTAGTCATTTCAGTCTTGGGTTTTCTTGCTTTGTCCCAGTGTCATTCAGTTCTAGATTGTGTAGAAAATCACTCATCTTGCACCCCATTGCTATACTTAATCAGTTGCATTAATGAGGTATGCTGCATCAGATTACCCAGTTTTAGCAGACTGTATGCAGCACAAGATGGGAAGAGGAGGGAAAGCTGCTTTTTGTTTAGGCTACAGAAACCAAAATCTCTGTCAATGTCTGAGTGCATATCCAGCCAGCTCCCAGCTCTGTATTAGAGCAATATGTGGGTACGCACCAACCTCTCCCTCCTGTCCTGGTTTCAGCTGGGATAGAGTTAATTGTCTTCCTAGTAGCTGGTATGGTGCTGTGTTTTGAGTTCAGTAT
>JAVJGG010000029.1:26534641-26553599 GCA_035590195.1 Aviceda cuculoides
GACTTTTACGTCTGTTCCTGATTTCCTCTGCAATCCCAGTGGAGGGGGGGGTGAGTGAGCAGCTGCGTGGTGCTTAGTTGCTGGCTGGGGTTAAACCACAACACTCCTCTTCCACAGGGAGATCCCCAAGCACATACCCTTAAACCCCAGTAAGAACAGACATTTTTATTTTTTTGCCTTTGTATTACTGAACAGCAATAGGACCTCATCTGTTTGAAATAACAACCCCTCAGTTTCTATTACAGCCTCAACATTGAAACACTGATACAAAACCTTTCAAGACACATAAATGAGAAAGTAGCAGCCTCTTTTCTCATCTACTTCTTTAGCACTAGACTACGTTGAGTTTGCATCACCATCCTAACCCCTTTGCTGACAGATGACAGTTTGCTGTGTAAATGCAAAGCTGGAAGGGAGAAACAATACATTGCCAACTGGCCAACATGAAAGTGAATTCACACAGCACTGATCTGTACTCCTGAGCCACTGAGTGTATCACTTGAACCATGTAAATTAAAAAAACAAAACAAAACAAAAAATCAAAATGGCTGAAATAGCTCAGGACGCCCAGGAAGAAAGCATTCACAACTTCCATAAAACCTCAAGCTCAGAAGGTGTGACTGAAAATAAGTCACTGAAATTCTCTAGCCAGCTGTTATGGATGCAGCAAAACATCCACTAAAAAGTTCTTTTAAATCTCCACAAGGAACCTGAAATATCCCTGCTCCAGCTGAGGCAGATTATAACTGTTAACTATCCATGTATAACCTTATTCAGTAAGACAACTCAGAAATGGGGAGCTATGCTACCTCCAGAGCTGAGCAACTCAATATTGCCTGGGCTGATAAAATATTTTGCATCTGTTGCCACCCTACCATTGCACACATTTAGGTCTTTCCAATGGCAGCCAGCCACTGACAAGCTCTGTACAAGGTTATCTCACTAAAAGCAGTTCAGTTCCTTCATTTAATCATCTACCCTCTTTCCCGTTATGATCAGAAATGAGATTAAAGGCTACCACTAACAGAGCTGTCAGAGGCAAGAAGCACACCTAGCTCTCCCCGTCTCTTTGACAAACTGATGGATTTTGGTGTCTCTGCTCTGACACCAAAGACCTAATCTTGCAAATAGTTACTCACACAAATAGTCCCATGGATTGCAGTGGAAGTAACTTCCGCAAGTTTGCAGAATGCCCTCCTGCTAGGCTGTTCTTACTTTCATGCTGTAGCCATTACTCAGCTGCTTGAGCAGCTGATGAGAAATGAATGTAATTAGACTTCCAGGGCAAAAGCCCAATGAGTTTACATGGGTACTACTGCACATATCCTCTGCAAGGGCCAACAATTCAGTCTGCAAAAGCATTTTACCTCAACCATTTTATCTGCTTATGTTTTACTTCAAGCAAATCTAAATTTGTGAACTGGTCAAAACCAAAGCCTGTACTAAGGACAAGTCTTCTGGGTCCAGACTAACGGGATCTGGCAGGCTGGTTTAATCCTCATCATTAATTTGTAGTAGCAGAGATATCAAAGTCTCCTAATCTTGGAATAGTACCAAACATATGTAATTAACTCAGCATTGCTTCCTGCCACAGGTTATTGCATTTGGACACTGCAAATTTTCCTCCCGCACCCTGATGCCCATTTTGCAACAGGAGCCATCATCTGTGATAAGTGTTTCCACTGCCTTGCAGCACAGGAGGGGTCTCTCCTACCTCGAGCAATTATATTCAAGCATTATCCAAATAAATAATTATAAGGTTTCCTGTATTCTTAATGTGTTGTAGCATAGAATAACGTGATACAATGACAAGGGCATAATAGGATTTTTACGGGACAGAGGAAAAAAAGGCAACCTGGCACTCACACCTGATCTGCTCCACAGGCCTGTGCTGGTCACGGGGCAAGCCCAGAGCAGGTGAGTGACCACTTCTTCTCCACAGCATTGTATTTGGGTCCATTTAATTAAAGAATCTGTGCTAAACACAAATGACTCGGTGGCTGTTACACAACCAGCCAGCTTTGTTCACAGACATTAGCTACACCAATAAATCTGAGTCATGACTTGATTATAGTGCTGATAAGAAGGTGGGTGGTAAAGAGAGAACTCTTACAGGTTTGAAAAATAGGACTGGTAGAGATCTCGAGAGGTCATCTAGACTAGTCTCCTCCCCTGCCCAAAGCAGGAACAGTTACATGGATACAGTTTTCAGATGACATCCAGCCTACCAGTTGTTTGTCAAGCTTGTTCTCAAAAAACCTTACTGGTGACGGGGACTATGCGTTATCCCAGAAAAATCTATTTAGTGCTTCCCTGTTCTTACTTTCAGGAATTATTTGGTACTGTCTGAAAAAATCTCTGCAACTTTATGTGTTGTTTATCTCTTCTCTGTGTTCTACTTTGGTATATTACCATTTAATTCATAAAATGTGTAGTGCTGACCCTTGTTTGAAGGCGTTTCATGGGTACATTTCTATTCTCACTGATTCTAGATCGAATTCATTGCATTTGGCAGAATGGCTCTCACATCACGTCTGAGTGGAGACCCTTAAGCTGTGCAGTGCCTTGCTGTTGGAGCACAGATCACATGTCGTTTCCTTCTTTGATCTTTAGAACTAATATTGTCCAAAAGCCTCCCTTAAGCACTCACATGTACATTTTCTGATGTGCACCCATGTGTAAAAAAATGTCATGATGCCAAAGAACATGCATCTACAAATATCTGTTTGCTTGTGCAAAGTGGGAGGCATGGAATTTCCCCCACAGGTCTGCAAATAAACCTTGCAAGCTGCAAGCTGAGTGGGCTTTACACTTTTTACAGTGTGCTGTATCATTCGTGCATTGATGTGAAATCTTTTTATGAGCCAAAGAACAGCTCACTTCACTGCATACTTCCAGTCCTATACTTCACAAAGTGTCTGGCACTTAAACAATGCGCTTGTGCAGCCTGTTTGTGCAGAGGGGTCATAGGAACACGCTGAAGCATTGGACTACACAGTTTATCTGTTAGCCCAGTCCCTAGCTCTGTATTGAGATGATTCAATGAACTTCCTTCAAGACGCATCTGTTACAGAGGAGCTAGCCCTAAGCAAGCTTAAAACACCTCACTTCTTATCAGCTGGCCTTGGAGTAACAGCCCCAACATTCAGAATTCCCTCATCCCCTCTGAAACTTCCCATCATACAACCAAAACAAGAGAAAAAAACCACACATCCAGACACACTGCAGTAACCCTGTCCTCAAACAGATCCTAAATCCTAAAACAGATTCAGTCAACAAAAGCCACTCACAAACATATTGAGCTGGAGCCAGTGTTCTGCACTGAGCACAGCCTGGCTTCAGGCCAAGACATGGTAGAATATCCATCCTCAACCCTGGCCTTCTTGGAGGGCATATAGTACTGCTGACTGTAGTACATTACTGCTCAAGAGAGGGGACAGGGGACTCAGGAAATGCTTTAAAATGTATTCAGTGTAGGAATGGAAGGACCTGGAGTCCTCCTCAAAGGTGTCCTGGAGAACTGTGGCAGAAGTCGCAGCTTCACCAACAGACCTAGGCCATTCTCGTGCAATATCTAAATGAAGGCATCAGAAGAAATAGAGAAGCATCATGGATTCAAACACCAACTTTTGCAAAGTTCTCCTTGTCCTTCACCACATACAACAATGCCTTTGGTTGAGTTGGCTGGAAAAGATCAATTCATAGATGATTAACAGCTAGTTAAATCTGAGGAAGAATATTACTTGAGCTAGTAGAGGGAAGCAAGTGTAGTGGGAAGATTGCAGCTACTGTGTGAGAAGATCCTTTTGGCTGAAGGTGACTGACTTTCAGTGGAAGGGCCTTTTCTAAGAAAATACACACTTGAAAAGACAGTGCAAAGTTCCCATCCCACCATCCAGAAGTAATGTTTTCTGTCAGATCTCCAAAGCAAGAGCAGCTAATTCTCTGCATCAGTAGATGCTGGTCAGCCTTAATATCTGCCTTCAGCGCTTACTGTCTGAACTGCAGCAGGGCACTATTACCGAGCAAGATGATTTCTAACTTCACACCTCCAAGGATGCTCCAAAGCATTCAGCATGGTGTAGATTGGCATTCAGTAGTCTAGGTCCTGGGATAGTAAAATACCCTTCATGGTTCCCAGCATGCTAATGTACTGCGCAATCATACTGTCACTGGCTGTGGGTAACGGGGTGAACTGCATTCACGTGGGAAACAGAACTTTCTTACAACAAACTTCAAAAAAATACCCCAAATTAGTCTGGAAGCTTTGGAGACCATTAACCCATCCCAATAAAAGTGTCTACAGCCTTGACCTTTCTTCTGACATCTGCTAAAAAATGGAAAAGAATTTCCCATAGGAATGATCCAAGATTGAGAAAATAGTATGAGGGGCAGTTTTGTTTCCGTTTTGCTGGAAATTTTCAAGTATCTGTCAGGAAACCAGCCTCAGCTCTGTGGCTTCTCCCAGCCCACAGTCAGCTTCTTCAACCCCCATCATCCAAGCACTCCCAGTGAGCCTAGCAGCAACGTGAGCATCTTTTGTTCTATCTACACCAACACATCCTTACTGCAGGAACTCTAAAATACTGCCAAATTTCAGCTAAATGAAAAACATCCAGGTATTTGGATTTTCATCCTGAATGATAACACAGACAAAAAGTCACCTGAAAATTCAGAATTTAAGCTGAAATCTGAAGCTACTGTTTCACACGCAATTAGTACTGTTCTGGAATACACATTAACATTTATTGCTTTTGCAAGGTGACAGATTATCTTTGTTCCAATTTATCCTTTACTCCAGAGATACGCCATTCTGTGAGATAACATACATAAACTTTATTTAAATCAACTTCACAATTTCCCCCATAGCTAAAAATCAACTGAGGGGAAAAAAAAACCCAAAACACAAAACTGCCTTAGTTAACAAATCATTAACACTTCCCATTAAGTTGACCAAGGAACAAAAAATATTATTGTGACTTTTGTGGATGAAATTACCAAACTTTTTTAATACTGGCATCATTTTCTGTTTCTCTGCAACTGACTGAACAATTGTACCCCCACTATCTGACATGCTGTCTAGCTCCTACTTGATTTTCTGCTGACTCTGTGCTATTTTTCCCCTCTCTTCATTAATAGGAAGTTTAAGGTCTTTGTTTCTGGTATCAGATTTAAATATCATTTTGTTGGCATGCTTGCATGAGGCTGATGCATACTGACTGCTACTCTTTGTTGTTTCAGTCCTCACGGTAGTTCACGTTGCTTTAGTTCGCTAAACCAGGAAACATTCATTTGGGCAGCCTGGTCGATGACTCTCTTTTGCTATGGACTATTACTGTTAACTAACTCCTCTGTTTATGGCAGTTTTTTCCTCAGATTAGCTGGTAGGAAACTTTTGTACCTTTAGAGGAACAAAGGAGCAAACAAAGCCGCCTTAGTTTTATTGAAGTAAGAATTTAAAAAGACCCATCAGATCATCAAATTAATCACTTGCTAAATAAAGGACTGTTGCCTATTTCTGCCCCAGCTGTCAGCAACCTGAACACCAGGAAGCAATTTTATTTGATTGCCGATTTGGCTTTTAGCTGCTGCTCCACAACCAGGCTGTGACTGGGCAGGTTGAACCATGTTCCTGAGCACCGCGGGTTTGCAGCCAGAAGCCAGGGCTTTAACTACCTGTCTCTGTCATTGCAGCATGCCAAGCAGAGCCAGGGGACAATATGCTGCTTGGGTGAACTTTGCTGAGAGTTAAAGCTCTCCACAAATATAGAACGTGTCTTTTTGGATTAGAAGAGAGAATCCCACAGCACTTTACACTTCCTGTATTCATAATTTTTTTATTCCTCATTTTGAATAAAACCCACATTTGAGACTTAGCAGGTTGGAAAGCAGAGAGGGAAGGCAATACTTGCAGAGTGTGAATTCATGAGAATCAAAGATAGTTGTGCCAGATGTCCACAAACTGTGCAGCCAGAAGTCTTGGTGACAAAGTGATTACTCCTTGCAGCTATGGACTATGTACGCTTGAAGTTGTCTCTGGACTCAAGAAGAAAAGAGGGGGAGTGCATATTTGAAAGAATACTTGGATATAAGACTTTGTATTCATCTTCACTGAAAGAAAAAAAAAATTAAAGGGAACACAGAGTTCCCTTTGTAGCCTACAAACTATGGGCAAACAATAAAATCCAGCTGAAGTATTTGGTTTATGTAGGTCAGGCACTCTACATGGTAAAACTGGCCTATCATTGCACATACCTTTACATACCTGCAAGAAGCTAGAGAAACCAACTGTTTTGATTTACTCATATTTTTTGCCTAAAAGATGGGATAATGTACTTACATACAACTAATTCAAAAGCAAAACCACTGAATGAGCCCACTGCATCCCACACCTGAATACACTGTGGAGAACATGCACAGCAGTTCAGAAAGCAGCACCATGGAGGTACAGCAAAGAGGAATGTGGTCTGCTGCAGCACCAGCATCTTACTAACCTTTCCTACTATAGCATCTCTGGTACTTAGAGTGTAACACAGATAAACTGCAAAAAGTCTCATGAGCATTAAAAAAATACGGGGAAATTATTGATTTCGTGAAAACACCATTTCAGCCATTCTTCAAGATTTACTGCAAGTCTAGCTTCTCTTGTTGCTGGGATTATTTCTGTTATAGTATTTAACATAAAGAATAATTTATCAGAATTATAATATGCATGCATGAGCTCAGTTGTATAACTCATCATTTACTGAGCATTATCCTTTGTTGTGCTAATGGGTTTTTTGGCTCTCTTCTATTTTCATTGTCAAGTCACTTGGCGAAGAGACAGTCACAGCAGTCATTTACAGAGAGTGACTTAAGTTACACAGCAGTATGTAGCAAGATGGAAAGGATCCTATCTAGTGTCAGCTGCAAAGGGAATTTCTGTAAGATGAATGCCATCAGTGAATAGAAACATAGCCAACAATTCAAGCAACAATTGTTACAGTATCTCTGTGATTTACAGTGACCTATTTTACTTCTGATTATAGTCGCTAAGGGCAGCAGCTCCAATGATACGATGGCACTGATGCTGTCACCTGGCACTTCCCAGCCTCAGGGTGCTCTTGGACCGCTTTTCACAGCAGCGCAGAGCAGGTCTGCGTGTGGGTTTTGGACACATCTCTTGCTTTGTCCTTTGTGGAGAAGAGCCAGCTTCAGCACTAATGCTTCCGTGATAAGCTACGCAGATTTGGTGAACATCATAAGCAACAGTCTGTCTGTGCCTGTCTGAGAGGTGATGATCAGGACCTGCTGTCCAGAAGATTCTCAGTACCTTCTGGCTTCTGTCTCTGGAGGTGATTTGCACTAGACCTTAAAACTCTGCCCTCACTGTGGAAAGGGGCTGAGTTTCATTCCGACAGCAGGACAATTACTGCGCAGTAGTTGATGGCTGCAAAGTCCCAGTGGCACCAAGGGCACTAGTCTTTTTGACAGGTTAATAGATAATGGCAACGCAAGTGAGAGGGAGCTACGCCACTGCCCAATTTCAGGTGACTCAGATAGGTACACGGTCGAGTAGGCTGGTGGTCTCCTACTGTTAATAGAGGCAAACCTTCAGAATGCAGTTCAGAAGAGGAGCCAAAATTAAATGCATAGAAGTGCATATGACTCTGCCAGCAGTTCACTTTGTAAAGAAGTCTACAGTATTTTACCTTCACTAGCATCTTCGTGTCTGAGGCAACACTGAGTCATTCGGAGGGGACACTGGCCTTTTATGGGAATGAAACAAGGCCCTTGCTACAGCAAGCCCTTGTTATAACAGCATCCCGCATTTGCTTGATGCATTACATTGCCCTAATGTCTGTACATTCACTCCAAAAACAGCCTAATCCACCTTGCATCCAAATATAAAAGTCTCCAGATGTAGTACTTCCACTCATATCCTCCAGTATTCATAACTATGTATATGGGATGAATATTCAAAACTGTAATCTTGGCATGCCCCAGACTAGTTCAGTGATGACAAATATAACTTCTGATCACACTCTGTTCACGTGGAAAAGTTAGAACAGCTGCTGCTATTTCAGTTCCCACAGGCAGGGAGTTAAATTACCTACAAATAGATGTAGCAAGCGTAACCCAGAAGGCAGACAGCACTGGGAGGTGTGCCGGTGCAACCTGCCTCCCCACAGACACAAGGGCTTGCAAGGAGATGCCTGGAAGACAAGCTGTAAAGCTGCCCTCTGTAGCACTTACGTCAGGGGAAACACACCTCCCTCTCACCCCCTGCACCTTCAGAGCTGGAACCAAGGTTTCTGGAACACCTTCATGCTTTTTTTTTGTTGTTTTTTCATTGTTTGTTTTATGAGTCTTCAAACACTAAAGAAGTGGCGATGAAAATCTTATCCAAGGAGTTTACTGACCGTAAAAAGAACTCAAGGGCAGAACACGGTGAAATAGATAAACCTTGCTGTAACTGTTTTGAAATATGACTCGTACAGGTGGTTAATGAGAGGGAAAGCAAAACACATTCATCTTAACTTTTAGAGTTTGATTCTGTTCCCCCAGTTTCCTTGACAAATCTCCTGGTCCTACCTCATCAGCTGTAAACATGCATCTGTATAACAACCATAGCTAAACTCCAGCAGCTGGGCAAAGAAGTTAATATTCTCCCTCAGAGTCAGCCAGTGCATTTTTAATGGTATATGTGGGATTTTTTTTTTTCCCCAAAAAGTAATTTCTTTTGTTAGCAAGAATATGAAGATAAGCTTTTAGAAATACCTGCACAATCCTATCTCCTGACTTCTGCCTTTCTCCATTTTCCTACTAGCAACTCTCCAGGCAGTCAGCAAAAACATCACAGCATTTACACAGCCAGCAACTCTGTATGCAATGCAAAATGAATTGCAATGTAGGAACAGCAGAAAATGCTGACAACAGAAGTAGATTCGACTCTTTGGAAAAAAATAAAATTGGACAACAGTTCTTAGGAAAGAGCAAATTTTAAAAACAAAATATTAGTATTCTGTGAGAAGAAAGGACAAGACTTTTTGGAGAAATGAAAGAAAAAATTTTCTCAAAAATAATTTAAGTCTTGGAGAAATGATTAATCATTAATAGAGAGTTGGAAAATAAAGATGGAAGAAACCTAAGAGGTCATCTAGCTGATTTCCCTGCTACTCCAGTATTTCAAACTGTCCAAGCTCTTTCAGCACAAGAACTGCCTTTGAGATGTACTTCTAAGACTTTCTCTGCTATAGATGTTCATGGGACATGTGAACAGAATCAAAGAGATGTCCTAAACTAAGCTGAAGAGTTCATTCCAGGTGAGATTTAACTTATTGTAGAATATCTTCCATCAGGTGGGTCAGAATGAATATATCAATTAAGCAAAGCAATAATTAGTCCAATTTTACACCCCAATTGTAATATTATTGTGCTAATTGCTGACAATTTGTATGATCCAATATGGACTATGCAACATGGACTGCTAGACAGTGACCTTCAGCTTCTCATTTTTGTTGATCTCTGAAAGAGCTCGATTGCAAAGGTAAGAAAACATGTTTGTCACTATACAGCTCCCATTTTTCCCTATTTCTTTGAGCTGACAGCAGGTAACTTGACCTGGAAAAATGAATAGGAACACAATTCATAGAAATGTCAAACAGGTATTGCTTCAGTGCATTTCTCTAGCATCAGTGTTAAGTGCCAGGCATTCTAAATGTTCTTCTTCAACTCACTGGACTGTGAAACTACATTAAAAGCAAACCTTGAAATTGTGCTTACAAAACCTTTACACTGATGAATTTAATTTACTATCTCTTTCTGGAAACAACAAATAAACATTAAAGTTCTGAAACAATGGCAAGTGCAGAGGAATTGACAAAATAATTCTTATTGACAGCTTCCTATCTGTCCTAATTCTCTGCTCACTTTAGGTCTATTTTTCCATTTTGTGGGGATTAATATTTAGAAAATAACTTTAAGCTTTAATTACACAGAACATATAGGCAGCACAAACTGCCGTTCTCAAATATGCAGTTATTCTGTCAGGGAAGATATCAATGATTGGTTTAAAGTGTAACATTGCCCATATTTATTCATGCGGCAGAAAAGAGAATGTAGTTACATAAATAATTGCATAAACATAAATCAGCAGAGACATGAAATTAAAAAAAATAAATATGCAGAATCTTAAGAGGAAGATGCTTTCTTGTTTTGCTGGTTGTTTTCCACTCTTTAATCAAATAATGCATTCCAGAAATCTGTATTAGGTTCTGATCCTGCCAACACTTGCAATATGTTTAAGGTCAGGTGCCTTGTCCCACTGATTAGTTAGTTTATTCTGTGTATGATGAAATTGCACGACAGGAAATCCATCTTGCCCAGCACTCATCTTACTGTTCTCTCAGGCTTTGTTACTGAGATGGGACAAAACCAAGTGCAATGCAGCTTTAAGTCAGCACGTTGCCACTGGAGTTCGAGAAAGAAAAGACTTTTGCTCTCCTGAGTAAAACCTAAAGTACTTTAAAAATAATCTTAACTCATACTCCTGTTTTAGACCCTGCAAAGACTGATTCCAGAAGAAGAGAAAAGAAACTATCAGGTCCCCTGTATCTCTGTGTGTCCTAAATTGACCAACATACCACAAACCATGAGGAAAATGTATAACACATCTGAAAAGTTCTCTTACAAACTGGAACTGCTTTTACAAGTTGCACGGTTTTTAGTTTAAAGAAACTGGACCAGAATGATCAGATAAAAATACATCTGTACTAACAACCTGATTCTAGAAGTGCCAGGAGGCAACGAGCTGGAACAATGTTTTTTGTTCTATGACATCCAAGAACTATTCTAAAGGATCCATGACCTTTAATTAAGAGAAGGTAATTTATGTTTAAATTCACTACATGGAGGTCCAGAAATTTTCAGTCTGAAAATCAAAAGACTGAAAAGATACTCTGAAAACGTCCAGGCAAAAGTGTATCAATTATAGATTCAGAGTTTGACAGAAACAGTAGATCTGTGAATCACTACGTGATTTCATGGTTTGACCTCACTCCAAAAGTCAAACCACTGTTCATATATGAATAATTTTTTCTCTTAATTTGCCTGACTTACATAAATATAAATGTATTTGTCATTGAGCTGCCTAGTCCCCCGTCTGCTTAAATCTATCATGGTTTTCATTGAGCCTTCTTGATTTAGACTTCTGAAGGGTTATTCTAAGAGGTAATAAAAGCTGTCATACTCCCCGTCCTTATTTGTCCCCTAGATGATGACCATTACATTGAGACATTGAGAAAACTGTGTAACACCAGATTACTTTGATCTGTAGGCAGAGCTAAAAAAATAAATCAAACAAGCTTTGTGATTCCTTTTGTCCCTGCACTGTAACAAATTTATAGAATACATTTTGAGCATTCAAACTTTTACCTATGCAGAATATTAAGAAAGATTGTACTAGTTTTGTCTGGAATGGAGGTCATTCTTTTCATAGTAGCTTGTATGGTGCTATGTTTTGGAATTGTGATAAAAACTGCTGATAGCACACCGAGGTTTTCGCTATTGCTGAGCAGTGCTTACAGAGTGTCAAGGCCATTTCTGCTTCTCACATTGACCTCCCAAGTGAGTGGGCTGGGGGTGGGCAAGAGGTTGGGAGAGGACACAGACAAGACAGTTGACCCAAACTGACCAAAGGGACATTCCATACCATATATGATGTTGTGCTCAGCAATAGAAGCTGGGAGAAAGAGGAGTAAGGGGGGATGTTCAAAGTTACGGCATTTGTCTTCCCAAGTCACTGCTACATGTGATGGAGCCCGGCTTTCCTGGAGATGGCTGAACACCTGCCCACGGGAAGTGGTGAATAAATTCCTTGTTTTGCTTCCCTTGTGTGCATAGTTTTTGCTTTACCTATTAAACTGTCTTTATCTTAGCCCATGAGTTTTCACACTTTTACGCTTCTAATTCTCTCCTTCACCCCATTGCAGGGGGGGGAGTGAGTGAGCGCCTAGGTGGGGCTTGGCTACCTACCAACATTAAACCGTGACAAACATTTATGTTGCAGTAATGCTCGAGCTCTTTATTCCTCATCCCAGTTAAGAAAAGATACTCCATCCCATATACTTACAGGTATTCCAGCTCCTGATTCACAGTAAAGTTGAGTCAGGTGTAGGAAGCTAGACACCTTTTAAGGTCTGAGGCTTGGGCTCTTACTAATTTATATACAAACCAAGAAAATCTACTGAGGATACCAGGTATTTTCTTAATCAACATTTTGGTTTCAAAACTTTTTAAATTAATACCAGCAAGATGGAAACACTTGTTTTCATCTCTAGGTTCAATCAATTAAATGAAAACCTATCCCTTCTCCCAAGCATTTGGTATATCCATACTGAAAAGTACTCACTGATATTTTGACTTTAAAGCCACCCAAAGACAGAAACAGTACTTTGTTTTGCTGCTCCTTGCCAGACAATCTTTGACATTTATCCTAAAAGCACTGTAATAGCCTTGCTAAAATCACACTGACTGGAGAATGCAAACAGTGAAGCTGTACTTGCTGGAGCCTCACAACAGCTGAACGTAAAATATTCAGAGGAGAAAAAAACAATTATAAAGTTGTATCCTGAAGTAAAAGACTAAAGTCACATGCCTAAAGACTAAACTTGACAAAAAGTTAAATCACTGACATGGAGAAAATGTGAAATGTCCAAAGAATTCTAGAATTCTGCAGTGTGTAAAATATTAACGGATAAGATTTTTTGAGGGAGTAAGTCTCGTGAGCTTGAAACTAAATCTGATAAGTTAGTTTAACCCACAGTGAAAGTTATCTCATGGTTTTAAAATTAATAAACATTAAGTCATATGTAAACATAAGATAACAAAGAGGCTTGATATTGATTCGACCTACACCAGCTTGAATCAGAAGTGCTAAAAGTGACCTTAAAAAAGTCAAACTCCCCACCAAAAAGCCACAACAACAACAAAAAAACCCAGAGCCAGAAATATTGTTGACTTCACTGGGAAAGGCTCTCACTATACTATCCAAAACAGTATCCAATCTACAGTTAAGATTTAAAAAAAAAAAAAAAAAAATCTGGGCCAGACTTAGGTCTGTAAGTGAACACAAATTGTGAGTTTAGATTCAATATACCTTGCTAGTGGACAGAAAAAGTGCTGTGGTTTGAAAAAAAAAAACAATGAAGCTGACAATAACAAGTTACATGTGTACTGTTAAAAATTAAACAGCACCAAGAAAAATTCCCAGGCACTAGAACTCAATTTTCTGGATACTTAACTATTAGAAAAGTCCCTAACATTGTTTCGAACTGGACAAACTAGCAGCTTCACAAACAACTTATGGGCACATGTCAGGAATTAGTTGTCATCATGACTATCCCCTACAGGCAGCTTGGATAGAATCATCCTTTTTGGAGGTTAAACTACTTTAACAGTTGGACATGGGCTATTCTGCGCCAGTTGGTCTTAGTGCTGGAGAACATTCCCAGACATGTTTAGGTCATGAATACCAACATAGCCAAATATTTCAGGCTGTAGGCACCTGAAGCTAAAATTATTACAAGAATGTGACCTGCAAAGCTTTAGAAGCAGTTGATAAACAACAGCAGCATACGAACTGATAAGCTGTCCAAGTCATGGAGGAATTGTGAGAGACTCTACAAAGCATTTTCTCCTGCAAGAACAATTTCCTTGCAAGCCATGCATTTAGCTACAATATTTGTTTTGTCACTCCTGTTAAAAGGCAACAGTCTAAGACTGTATTGTTGGAAATAGAAGGGGAAAATAAAAAGTCTCTTAATGATCAGAAAAGAAATTTAGTATTTATCACATGGAGGAAAAGCATTACAATCCTCCTGAAAGTGCTTAGAAAGATACATTTATTTGTTAAATAATTATGTTACTATTGCTACTCTTCCCATTACATCTGAGAGCTTTTGTTTCATGTGTGCTTGGGCAATTTCTATCCCTGAGTGAATGGAAAGTCTGAGTACACACAACAGCTGGTTGCCAAGCCAGCAACGTATCTGCATTAGCAAAGTTTCAGGACAGCTTGCTATGTTAGGGACACCAGCCTATTTAGAGTAGAGACTAGTGAAACATAAATAGCACAACACATTTACTTAGAACATCAAAGAGTTCCTGCTTGTGATGATGGCAGAGCCTAGTATTTTCTTTTGGCTTACTGAAAGCTATTAACAGAAAAGACAGGGTTCAGGAATGTAGGTAGAAATGAGGTTGAATCCATCAGATTAAAGAGGATACAGGACCACTTCTATTTCCAGTGGCACATTTACCCTGTGCTGTCATCAGGTGAGCCCAGAAACATGACCTCACATCTTTGATGTTGATTAGAAAGTTTACTCTCCAAATCTCAAAGCTCCAGAGAGCAAAGGATAGGATTAATTGGATCAGGTGTGGGTTATGCCCTAGCATACATCTCGGCCAAGTCGCCGTAGGATCTTTCCACAGTCTTTCAGAGAGCAGCGAGCTGAGCAGGAACAGCAAGAACAGTTCAGGGACTGATTTTATATGATCAAATGAACTGTACTTTAATTTCCACTGACTGTGCTGGGAACCAAAACAACCAGACACTTAAAGTTACATGAGCTTTAACCAGAGTAACTGTTTTGAAGGTCACTGCAGAGATATATATACACACATGAGCACAATCGAGTTCAGTGCAACAAGTCAGATACTAGAGCATGCTTTGTACTGCACCCAGAAACAACATAAGGGTTAGGCATATCCCTTCTCAGCACAGATTTGGTTTAACTGCTACTAACCTAAAGGCCCTAACTGGCTGTCAGAAAAGGTATTTGACTGGCAGGTCTATAATCCTGAGGGCTTCAGGGTACCCTATCAATCAGTGTGGGCACTGGGAGATGCAGGAACCTAAAGCAGTTTCAGACATCTGGAAAACAAAAATATTCACAGCTTTATGAAGGGTACATGTTTTATGTAAGAGATTTCTCACGTATGAGCACAGACATCCCCCTTTCAGGCACTGGAGTTTGCAATGTAACTACACACACATGCTCAGGTAATACCATAACTGTGGAGCTGACCTCCCAAAATAGTCGCCTTACTCTCCATTGAGTCCAGAGATAGCTGAAACCACTTAGTATCTTGCAGGAATCACTAGTTCAGGCTGGTCAGTCAGATACTACCATGGCATGTATAGAAAGGTCAGAAAAGGGCTTGAGAGATAATACAGGACTAGGCCTGCAGATAGTGGTAAATACATCTCATGCCTGTGAGCACCCATCATAAGCTTTGATTGCAGGAAACCAGGGAGGCTGGGGCAGCTGTTTACATTTTCCCTCAATATTTCTGTGGCTATTTAAGAAAATATCACAACGTGAGAGGTACTGGTGCTATCAATATACGTGTATTCTGCTTTACACACAAGCTGACATTATTTGTTATGTGCTTCTTGTGTCACAGACAAAACTTTGAATACTTTAGTTTGCAAAAAGTCAACAAAATGTGGAACCGTGAAGCTTCAAGTCATCTGAAACGTACAGCACTTATTAAATCTGTTTGTGGGTTGTCACCCAGGAAGACTGCATAACACTGCAAAGTAAAGCAAGCTAGAGAAAGCAGATGCTTTAACAGCTAATTAGAATCTAATTACTGTTTCAATTACCTTTACTCACCACTCTCAGTCCCCAAGCCAGCTACTGACAGTCATCAGCTGTCCATGTGGCATCCTCATCTAACACGAACCCTATTGAGTGTGAAATCAAATGAAACACTGTTACACCAACATTAGCAGCATGCCTTTCAAACTCCCTGCAGTAGGAAGGCACGCTGAATATTTCATAGCACACATTTATAGATAGTGAATTCTTTTCAAGGCAATACAAATACTGTACTTCTGCAGGATTTCAGTGCTGCATAGCTATAGACAAGTGATTAAATGCTACGTACAAACACAGGCAAATCACAGTCATGCTGGACTAAACATAGCTTCCCCCATCCTTTTACTTGAGTTCAATCCCCTGCTGTTACAAGCAATTTTGTCATATGATAACATCTAGCATCAATCCCTTCTTTACTTAAAACCAGAGAAGGTTCCTTGCACACTGAAGAAATGAAACATAAATACAATCCTTATTCCTCCAGGGAGAGTTTTCTATATATTCTCATGAATTGCAAATCCCCAAATCTCCATCATCTAGAAAGCTATGTATACCTAGTTATTACTTTATTCTCACATTGCCTAGAGTCCTCCCACAGCTACAGGATCCCTCCATAGTGGATCTGTAGCTGCTCGCACTGTGAGCAAGCCCACACTGTCACAAACACACAGCATAAGCACGTAAGAAAATAGAAACAATCTTTATTTACAGATGAGGAACAAAAGCTGAGAGACACTTCCCCAAAAACACAGGAGACTCAACCTCAGATTTCTTGCTTTCAGCAGTGTTATTACTGTGCGTCTGCCCTTCTTTCCCCAGAAGGACAGGCTTCTTTGCTTGTAAACACATCTTAGTTTTGCAGGGACCTGAATTTCTGAAGCTCACCAAGCAATGAGACTGAGACATAAAAAGTTTGTCAGCAGGAGAAAGAGTATCCGAGTGTGGCTTTAACATGAGTGTTACCATGGGGGCGGTGGTACCACGCGGCTGCGATTACAGTGGTATTGCTGCAGACCACAACTGCTGCAGGAGGAAACTGCACTTGTTTCTTCTCTTGCAAGCTCTGCCGGGCAGCATACGCACGCCTGCAGCTCTTTCATAGGCGGTTTGACCACGCTTTGCTTTGGATCTGCCTTTTTCCGATCAGTTTCTCAGAGCTTGCTCTTTGTCCCCAGAGGAAAGAGTCTATATTTCACCAGGACAACTGTGGGCACGCGAGGCAGCTAAAGGCTGGCACTGAGATGTTCAGCCTGAAGGGAGAAGGGACTGTAATACCCGGTGAGGAAAACCTGGTAACTCTCCAGAGAGCAGGAGACTTTTCCCTCAACCACTCCACAGCTGGAGAAGGATCCCCTTACCTGGCAGATGTTTCCTCCATTTTAGATTCTTCTGCATCAGCTTGACCAAGGTCTGAAGGCTTACGTGCCACATAGTAATGGAAACGGTCCTCCTAGGAATATCCCTTCGCGCCTGTAAAACGAGCGATACACTGGTTTTCAAATTACAAAAGTTAAGAAGCAACAGGGAGTGATCTCAAGAAGCATTTGCTCTCTCAACTACATTGCCAAATTACTAAAAAGTCCCCAGCAGGGTTCCTGGGCTAACTGGCACTCTCCTAAAACAAAAAAAAATATCTAAGTTGGGTCTGGGAGTTAGTATGGGTGGGGAATTCATCCAGTTTGGGTATCTCCACCCTGTTTAAGAGCACAAGAGGGTTTAGCTGTATGGACAAGGACTGTTCACGACACTATGTCTCAGTGCCAGCAAACAGTCCCAGACATAATTTATTAGTATAGTCGCAGCTTAGCGCTCTGTTAATTATGGCCTGTCAACCTACTTGCCAAACTGTACAGCTCCTCTTCAGATAGCTCCAGTGGAAACAAATAATTAGTGGAAGAGATCAAAGAGAAGAACAGAAACTGTTGCTGTGATTCCCCTTGCTTCTTGCATCCACCACAGACCACAAGGTTACTAAGGTCAATAGTCATTTGCTTTCCTGTACAAATCCCTGTTTGGGAAGAGGTGGTCAGGGAGATTACAAACTGTGGACCAGAACTCCCCCTCCTGACCACGCTAATCGATCTCTCCTGTTAATTAGCCGAACTTGGTTATCAACATTAGGAAGCTCCTAATAAGACCCAGAGGGGTTTTTTTTCTATTCTAAAGAGAGATGATTACTGATGCGCATACACAAATAGGTCAAGCTAGCAGATAGAATATAAAGCAGTTTTCTATATCAAAGCATCCCTCTTTAAGAAAAATCACGGTCAGTCTTGCATCAGTTTGTTTTCTTATTACAGGCAAATTTGGGGTGCATGTGTCAGCTGACCAGATCTTTGACTGATCTTCTGCTGCAAGAGAAAAGCCAGGCAAACAGCATTACAAAGGCAAAACAAACTGCGAAAGGAGAAGCAGCTCCACTGAAGAGACAGGAACAAGTCCTGCTGCCACGGGAGTTTAAAAGATTGCTAAGCCCCAGAAACTCCTGCCCCTTTCAAAAAAACAAAAATAAAAGTCTTTAACAGATATTGACCTTGTCAATACAAAGAATCCATTTTGAGAGTAGGAAATGGGGGGAGAAAGACGCTCAAAATGAGCACTGTACAAAGAGCTGTGTGTCTGCCTCCCTGTAGCCTACCTACCTAAAACTCTTCTTATATTTTTAGTGAACGCTGGGTTTTTTTAGTTCATTCTGACCTAGACTGTAACATACTGTTCTACAAGAGGTGGATAGAGGGATTCATCTTCTGCAGCTCACAATGAATCAACATACCTTTTTATTATTTCTTATGCAATTTTTCTCTACTGAACATTATTCTGATTATTAAAAGAATAGTGAAATGATTAAAAATACTTAATTTAATGTAGCATTTAACACAAGACTTTTCCTTGGGGGATATTACACTATTTTATTAAGCCACTGTTCTGCAAAGATGCACGCACCTTACTGTACAGACCTCTCTGCTGGGTTCAGACTTTAATTATGTTAAATCCAAACTTTGACACTTTCCAGAAATGCTGCTTGGAACTTCATCCATATATTCAAAGGGGAGGAGGGATGAAGGGAGAGATAGCTGGTTCTTTTCTATTATTCTTTTTTATTAATTATTAATACTGTCTAAATATTTCTTGAACTTATTTACCATCTCTGAAGATGAATGTAAAGAGAATGTTTTAATCAATGTTCCTGCATCCTATTAGATTTGTAAGATCTAAAACCCTTGAGCACATGAAGACACTTAGAAAATGAGGGGGGGGGGTGTTGGTTACCCAGAACCAGGGGAGGATGTCAGATACAGTGGGGGAGTTCT
>JAVJGG010000029.1:26553699-26564085 GCA_035590195.1 Aviceda cuculoides
GGCGACCCGCCCGCCGGCGTCGCGGCCGTTTTCCCGCCCCGTTCTCAGAAGCGCCTTCCTTCGCGGCGGAGCCTTCACGGCGGGAACTGGAGGGGCCGTGCTGCCGAGCTGGTTGTTTTCTGTCAGGGGAGCGCGTGGTTGAGGCATCTGACTAGACGTTTGTTACTCTTGGGCTCCCGTGACACGTCGGCCACTTTCCCTCCCTTACCTGAAGGCTTTGTATCAGAAACACCCCGCTCTTCTCTCCACCAGCGAGACAAAGCTCTCCCAGCCAGCGGCCGGGGGTCTGAGCCGAGGGGTGACAACCAAGGCCCCTCAGCTCCATGAATGCTGCGCGGTGCTTGCGGCGTCGCCGCATCGGCACAGCTTGGCTCACCCAACCGCCCGGCCCGCCTGCCTGAAGGCTCAGACAAGCTTGTGGATGGTTTGAGCTTGAATTTTGAGCCATTGCTAGAAGGAAAGAAACAGCCTGAATATGCAGCGAGGGCTCAATGTCAAGGGGTGTTTTCTCAGGAGCCTCCCCGAGGCCTGACAGCTTCGCAGGTCACTGTTGCGCTCTGGTGTTACTAATGACAGGAACCATATAGTGCAGAAAGCGTTTTGTTTTCTTTACAGTGCTTAAATGTACAACGTGCTCTGGCAGAGTTATATTCCTCTGCTGGGAAATTTGCAAGTGTATATAAAACGAGAATGTGTGGGGGAGTTGTAAAGGTTAATGGGTGAGTGGAAACCACCCTCCAGAATCTCAAAATGAAGAGCATATCTTGAAGAATGTACCGCAAATACGTTCACTTGCAAAATATGCCATTAGAAATGATATAACCTGGGAAATCCAACAAGTCAGCCTAAGAAAATGACAGATGTCTCCGAGCACCACAGCAGAATAAAACAATCCTGGGAGATTATGTACAGCAGGGAAGTTGTGGACAAATACCTCCAGCATAATCTGCTTTCTTGCTGTTACCTGTATCTGAATGTGAGCGCTTCATTTTGTTCGTGCTCTTTACTTACGATGCAAACACAGGCAGGGCGTGCATCCAGAATAGGAAAGAAAGGTCTGCATTACAGCTTGTAAAGGATGGTGGGCATGCTTGTACATCCAGTAAGGCAGTAAGGCATTTCAGCAAACTGGAGATGGCTGGAAGTTCAGTAGAAAAACAAGAAGACAAAATACTAATTTCTGGTTTTATACTAAGAGCACATACATCTTTGATGTGGATTCGGCTTGTGTATATTTTTGTTTTACGCTGCCCCTACATTTCTGCATTTAAAGTGCATAACCTTGTGCTCAGAGCTGGAACGCATCTCCTGCTGCCGCTCCTAAAAGCTACAGGGTTCTGTATTTATAATCACAGAAAATGTACTTGAAAAGGGACCACGAAAGAGTATGAGGAACATAATGGTCCATCTAAGTGACGGTCCTGACATTACACTCCAACCTATAAAAATATTTTAACTAATTGGTTAGTGGAGATCCTTCTTCAGTCCCTAGGAATAAACAGGCTGAAACTCCTTGACCTCATCTGTCGCCTGGCCACCCTAAAATAGCTAATCCTGGCATTGTACAGATCCTTGGAGCAATAGTCAGGAAGGAAAGACAACACACAGTCAGATTTTGAGTGACACAGACCATGGTCATGGAGCAAAAGCTGAAGCATCTTTGGATAAACACCCAAGCACGGCTGCAGGAATTCAGCAGGACTCGGGCGGAGCTGGGAGTCTCTCCCGCGTGCGGAGTGGATACAGCTACAGAGCTGAGAGACAGCGTCAGCTGGCTCCTGCGAGTCTTCCCGGTGCGCTCTTACCACTGAAGGGGTGAAAACCGGACCTCACACCACCTTGAAAATGTGCCAGATTGGCACATTGCTGGACAAAATGCTGGACAAAATGGTCCACCTTTCAGACTTACTAGTCAGTGAATCATGAGATATTCCCGTACTATGGATGATGCAGTTGCAATGGTGTGATGATATAAACAAGGCAAGATCTGTAAGGAAAAGCAGTTTTCTTTTAATAGACCCATCATCACACTTAGAAAAACAGACAAGCTCTTGAGCACACAGCTCCTGGACAAACGCTTTGTGCTCCAAAAGATAGAGCTTTTTTTTTTTTTTTGCTTTTTTTTTTTGTTTTTTTTTCCAGGTAGGTTAGTTGATTTAGTGAATAATTTCCAACAAATGTCTCACCTGTTTTTTAAAAAGGCATTGCTGGCCTGATTAGCTTAAGAAATTATTTGAAGTAATAGGAACAAAAATTACAGGTTTAGTACACATGGATTGAAATGATTACATTACATCAACTAAAACTGCTATACTTCCTCAGGCTCAGTTACTTAGATTCTCATTAAACTCATCTTTCATTTGAGCTGATTCCTTGCCTGTCTTTACATTTAATTTTGGTATTTGTCAGTGAATCAGTGTAAAACCTGAGAGTCACAGGGCAACAGACAGAGGACTGTTCTCCTTCAAGAAAAGGTGTTTCTATAGAAAGATGCTCTCCTGATGACGTAGATTGCAGTGGATACTGAAGAATTTTTGCCATGTGGGTGTATTTTCCAGGCCCATGTTGTAAGTCCAGGGTATTTCCTTGATCTGGCACAAGCAACTGAGAAATGCTATTTTGCATTTTGAAACCCTGCTTCTCCTGTCTCATTTTTTATTTCAAGGAATATTAGGATGCAAACACACCCAACTAAGCATGTGAATCATCTTACTGAAATGAAAGACGTGACTCATTTAGGCCCATGCAACTGGTCCACACTGAACAGGGGTCCTGAAGCTGGAGAGTAGGATACATTAAGCCACGAATCAGGAGCCAAAATAATTCTGAGTTGCGAGCTCCTGAAAACTTGCCATAGTTATTTCTGAATTGCTCTTTGGGAGGGAGAAGCAGGACTTTTTTGAGAAGATGATATTAAGGACTGTAACTCCAGTGTACTTCTAAATGCCTGTGCTATTTAATTTTGTAAGCATTAATGTGAAGCTCCTTTGGTGGGAACTGCAACATTGACTAATTTGTGTCAGGAATAACCATTCTTTGGCCACGGCGGGCTGTCACTAGAAGTGCCTTCATCTTGTCTGCGGTCTTCCTTGTCACGCATTCCTTTCCATCCACATGAAGGAAGGTGCATACACTTTGCTTATGTGGGGATTATACTTTTTGCTATTTAACAGAGGATGAGTCGCAGGGATTTGGAGGAAGATATTAGCAAGGAGCAAGCCATGACGAGAGGAATTATTCTGGTAGACGAAATTATGTCTGTAGGCTACAGCCTGGGCACCACTGAGTTGGGTCATTACATTTTAAATACATGTGCATTCATAGCTTTGTCAAAGCGAATGAGAAGTAAGCTGAAGGAAAACAATGCTATCATGTAGCTTTATAGGAGATTGGTTAAATTCCCAGTGAAAGGTGATAGTTCTGAAGTTACTGCATCAAGAATGGTAGGTGTGAGAGGAGACATGGCACTGTTAGCAACTTATTTTTTGGCAAATATTGATGAAGATGTAACAAAGCTTGCATTGCTTTCACCTGGAGCTATCTAGATGAGAAAAGATCTTTAAATAAAAGATACAAACATAAAAATTTAAATGTCCATAAAACTCAATAAATGTATTCATTAAAGAGTACTACTTTTTAAGTCTTAGCGTGGGAATTCAGACTTATTTTGCAGCTTGATTGAGTAGGTGTCTACATACAGGACTAGAAACTTTATTACTTTATTTATAGTCCCAGCCTCCCACAAAAATGCCATACAGTCATGTTGAAAACATTGGATGATTTGATATACTATCATAAACTCATATAATTCAGAAAATGAAAGTGTTTATTTTCATACATGTTTGTACAGTTAATACAGTGATTTCACAAGAAACATTTCAAGCAGATTTTATTACAACTATATGTAAGGCATGAACAAAAATTAAATACAGTAAGCAATGTGCTGAAATATTTACATTGAAGGGAAGATTATGAGACATCACTCTGGTATTAGTTATTATATAGATAGTGACACACCTAAAACAAGTCTATTTCAGTAGAACTGAGGATTTATGATGACTTGCATGATATTCCTTAGAGTGTCCTAGCCCAGAAACAGCAAATGAGAAACCTTAAACATCCTTATACATAAGGCAAAAATACAGCTATATACTTGGTACATCTATAGCTGCTTTCAGCTCTTGCAGTAGTGGAAAACTTTAGCTAATTAATCTTAAAGAGTCACATGGGATTCTTCCTTGCAAAAGGATGTCTTTAGGTTGACAGAAGAAATTTTCACCAGTTTTTCATTCCATGAAACGACTGCTTTGTTGCCAAAAGACTGCATTAACCAGGGACTGTTGGTGTAATGCGGAGTAGCCTAAAGTTCGGAATTCACGAAGTTGCTCACGAGGACTAGACTAGCATTGGCAGCCCTAGGAAATGGTAAGCTATAGAAGAAAGACCAAATTTATTACATTCATAGTGTCCTCCTGAACTGCACAGTGCAAACATTAGATGCACCTCAAATTGTTAGCTGTGTAATTACTTCTATCGGGGCCATAAACTAGGAATATTTTCATGCAACAGAATACTTGAGGCAGTTCTTGAGAGCACTAACATTTAGAAGGTGTGCTTTCAAAATAAATTTTGGGTATCATGAAGTAAGGTAGAGTAAGCAAAGCATGTCTGAGGAATAGGAAATTCTCTTGGTGAAGTAATTTAGTGAGGTTGTTTTGCACACAGATTCTTCTCCCCTTAAAAGTGACTAAAAAGAAGTGTATCTAAATATATACCGTGCTCAGGACACTTTTAATGGGAGAGGGTTTGGAAAATGGAAATGTTAGTATACCCCTAAGGTCATGTTTTCATCAGTTCCCACAGATCTGTGTTTCTAGCAATATACTTTGATATTCTTCATCAAGCTATCACATTCCTTTTGATACATCTGCAACGCCTTTTATCCAATCCCATATGTAAAAGCTATATCTCTCTCCTTTTATATATATACCTTTAAAGTATACTAAACTAAGTTGCAAAGCAAAGCAGACTGCATTTTCACTATTTCCATGCCAAGGGTGTAGTCCTAGAAGGTTATGGATTGGAGGTCAGTTTCTCCTAATATTTTTGCATCGGTGATTTTTGTAGAACTATTTAACATTAAAGGTTAACCCAAGATCCAAAGATTCTGTTTTAACAGCACAGTAATATTTGACTGAGTTTTACTATTAAGCTTTATCCAACAGCTTTAAGGTTAGCTTCAAGTCAGCACTGAAGCAGAACATTGTATTTGAGTTTGTGGGTTGGATAAACAAACACATATTTAAGTTTGCTGGTGTAAAGCAGGCCACTGGTCTCAGTTACAGCAGTCAAAGATCAGAAAGAAGCTCATGGATTTATTTTTTCATGTTGTCTTGATTTATAATTAGCTTTTACTTAGCAAAGTTTTAGCAGCCTTTTCCCATCTTTGTTGTTATTCCTTTATCTGAGAAACCACAATGTGGTAACCGCCAGCAGGCATTGAACGTAGCAGGCTTTTATGCCTCTGTAGGAGGATGAGGATTGAAATCATCCCAGCTTCTAAAATCAATGGCAGAACCCTTGTCTGAGTGTTACACTATATCAGGCACTGTCACTGCAACAAAGCACGATTATATCGGTCTACATGTTTACAATCCTTGTTGTAGTGTATCTACTAAATTATTTATTTTTCTTAGTTTCCAGCTAGACTAACTGATGAGTTACAAACGTCCTCTGAGGGAACATTCACAGTTTACATTAAACACTGGTGAAAACATGATTTGAAGCCTAATTTGCCTCCCATTCTAATTGTTATGGCCCTAGCTGCAGTCAAAAGAGCATCTTAACTAGAAGCCCCAAAAGTCAGAGTTTGGTAGACAGCCTGGCTCTCCTCTGCTGTGCAGTTTGAAGGAAAGGCAGGTTATGACTGAGTTTGGAAAATGGTTCCCAGTCTTTTCTTAATGGTCTCACCTCATATGTGCTAAGACTGCAAAATGTAAACTCCACCTCTCGCCTGCTCTTTCTAGGCGCTGGTGTCTGCACCACTACTCCAGCAGCTGAGGTTGGGGACACAATGTAGTTGCAAGAGCAGCAATCCATTCGGTTTGCAGTAAAGATATTGCCAAAGGCTTGGAGTGTCCTCTCGTTCTTTTGAAGCATTCGGTAGTCCTCAGCAGGCTTAGCTGGCACTCAGGAACTCGTAAGAGGTGCTCCACATCAAGCAGCTTAGGAGATAGACACAGAATACAATTAAATGAATGATCAGGCAAGATAGTGAGGGCTGACAGGACTTAAAGAATATTAGTGTTGATTGATAGGAAACCACATGAAAAAGCATTGTGTGTTCTTTTCAGTCCCATTCCCCCTCTCCCCCAGACACAAGAGGTGATGTAAACATAAAAATGCCTTTTAGTACTACTTAAATGGAGTCATACAGGAGAAGGTACAAGAAACAGGGTAGAGGGACAGGGTCTGCGCATGAAAAAGCCTGCTCCCTTTGGCCCCAAGACCACTCTATTCAAGACAACCTCCATGCACCCTTTTCTGCACTTGAGGGCAGCTTTTCCATAACAAGGAGGAACCTCTAATGCTGTAAGAGACAATCTTGCACACAGTAATTAAGATTAGTGGGTTTGCTAAATACGAAGCCTGTGTGCAGAGCAGATCTCTACAGGGCACACAGCTGAGGCAAGTAGGAATCCAGGTGTATGGCAATTTGGACTTTTGAAAACAAACATTCCCCGACTGCACCTCTTACCAGGTTCAACAGAGCCAGAATAGCTGTGTTAAAAATATTTAAACATGTTGAAACTATTTATTGACTTTGAGACTGACTTAAACTGCTCCTACATCAATATCCAAAAGCATGTGTTTAAACTGAAGTTGTTTAGTAAGCCTGGTTCAAATGATATTGTTAGATAAAATCAGATAAAGATTCCCAGACCTGGTCTTGCAAAGACATAATAGTACATGGATTTTAGTCATATAAGTAGATACATTGGTCTGCCCTCTTTTAACTGTATCCTGGGCAAAATTGTGCTTTCCACTGCCAATAAAACCCAAAGGAATATTGTAAACAGTTGCATACAGCATTATTAAATGCATTATTAAACGCACAGAAAAGTTATACATGTCACTGGTAGAAATATTCAGGCAAAGACATCCACAAAACTTGAAATCATCTAGAGGTTTCCATTGATATGCTCTACAGCTCCTCTCTTTTTTATCTCAGATCTTTGCCTGGATTTAGAGTGTTTGTGAAGGTGGTTGTTTGGGGTTTTGAGCCATCTATATACCACTGCTGCTCTGTCTGTATTATAACAGTTTCAATTTCAACAGTTTTTACTGGGCTACAACAATTTTTTCAACTGCCTGGCTCTCCTGTACTTTGTATCCTCAAAACACTATATAAACATTTTGTGTTGGTTTTACTGCTTCCATCTGTCCTTGGAGCATTTAAAATTACCTTTATAAAATACGCATACATTAAATCAAACACATTGTACATTTGAATGAATCTGCTCTAAAGTGCTTTCCAAGTCATCAGGCGAAACAGCCTGCAAACCAAGCTATCCCCTTAGAAAATAAACACATTGGCAGCATATCAAAACTACCCCAGGAAGATATTCTCAGCCTCAAAATACAGTCTTTCCCCATTATTCCTTCAAAATAACAGAAATTATTATGTAAACCATTGTAGCAAGTCCTAACTTAGGTAGAGAATTTCTTCTTCATTGAAAGAGCACTCTCCAACATTGAATGGGCTATCTTTAGAAAACTCTATGTAGTGTTTGCTTGCTTGTTTGTTTCTTGTGATTAGAAATAAGGCAGAAGGGTTAGGTTAGACACAAAGGGAGTTAGCACCAAATCTGGGATTTTAAGCCAGTTCTTTGCTCCTATTATACAAAGTCAGATTTTTGTGAGTTCTTTTTCCCTCTTAAAAATTTGAGAGGGTTTTTTTTCCTTTTAAAGTAAGTTTGTGCAACAGTAAAAGTTCCCAAAATTTTTTTCATGTTTTTTCACAGTTTCTCTAATGTATTCTGAAATCACTCTTTCAATGTAGTTTGTATTCCTTCATGAAATAATATATTTTATTAATATACAGACACCTTGTACTGTTCCATCTTTAGGAAAACATTAGCTTTCATCATTGTGTATGGTCCCAGTGGTAACACTTAACATCATCTTTTATTCCCTGTTTCCAGACGATATCGGTGGGAGTTTCACCTCTGGTTTCCTTCCTCTTCTGTCTCCTTTCTGGCATTCTGCCTACGGCCACAGGGTAGCAGACATATATTATTTCTTCAAGCAGTTACACCAGTTGCTTGAGGCATGTGTATCTCTTCAAATTAACTTCTCCATGCCCCTTAGCAGCTGTTGCTGCTTTATCACTTTACTGCCAGATGCGCAGCAGGCACCAGTCCTGAGCCAGGACCAGCTGAGATGCCATTCCAGCCTTACAGCAGCAATGTTGTTAAATTCCTTACTGGAAACTGGATAACCTAATCAGCTATGTTTTTTTCATTAAAATCAAGTTTCATTATCCTTTATGTGTCTTGTTAATATTTTTCAATAAGACAGGACTAATTTTATACCAAAGGAACTACTGAAGAGCTATTATGTAGACATGTATGTATGATTTTTTAACGAGTTCTAAATGCAACTCCACACCACACCAGCATAAATTTTGCCTTAATCTGAAGTATTCTTATTTTTCTTCTTTATGCATCAAGGCCTTCCAGATTAGTCTCACATCTAGCAAGACATACAAAGATATTGAAAAGTTTTGCTATGAAATAGATACATTTTAGTGTAAAGTCTACCTCACCACCTCCTCTAGAGTGCACAAAAATTTTCATAAGATAATTATTTGACAAGGAAAAAAAAGGACAAAAATCATTAAAATACATTTGGAATTGACTTTGATATTTAATAACTTAAGCAAATAGTTACTGTGTGTGATGCCAACATTATCCTTCAGTACAAAAAGCAGACCAAGTTACACTGCTAAAGCCAATATATGTACTTTCATGATATTCTCAAACACACTGTCTGGTGTGTAGGAACTAATATGCTATTTACTAATTATGTTTGGAGTAAGACCATGGCATGCTCTATTATGGGCCTCTCCATTCCACAATAGCTTATTGCAATCATAAGAAAGAGGCTGTGGTGCCTTTTTTCTTAACCTATGAAGTTACAGACTTTTTCTGTAACACATACCTTGATTCAAGGTGTCAAAAGAGAACTGCTGGATTCCTGCAAAAGCCTTTACTTCCTCACAAAGCAGATGTTGTAAGCAGTTTCCTTCTAGATCTGCTTCATCAATTGTATCATAGACACAGACTCCAGTAATGACAGAGATATAAATTACCTCTAGTATGAATTCATGGAGAAACTGTACTTGCTGTCCCTCAGGACCTGTACTACGCTCAGGAGCACTGACATCAAATGTGCAGATATCCCAGACTGAGGAGACCCAGCTCAATATAGGTAATATCATTAATTTTGCTAATTCTAAGGAAAATTGTGTTACAGATGCAAACTACTTGTCTGGCTTATGCATGGTTAATGTGCTAATAGAGGTTGACAAGTATAGAGGAGGATCATGTCTTTCTTATTCGCATCCGTGGCATTAGAAAGGTTTGGGGTTGGGGTTTTTTTGTTTCTATGTTTGGTTTGTTTTGCTGTAGCTATTATTATATTTCCTGGACTTTTTTTTCTTTTTTTCTTTCTTGCATGGAGGTAGAAATGAAGTCTCATGAAGCAGTTCCTTAAAAAATAAAAAACTGGCAAGAAAACTGGATGTGAGGTGTTGAGCTTCTGTTGAGAGCAGAGATCTAGTATCTTGGATCTGTGTAAGACCTTCAGTCTTTATGATTTCACCCTCTTGTTTCCTAGTTGCCTCTTCCTTTAAAATTTGTCATGCACTTTAAACTTTCAACTCTTCAGATAATTCATGTTACTTCAGTATCCATTACCCCTCCACTTGCCCATTTGACCAAAATTTGCTGGGCAGAAAGCAGACTACATTTCTTTGGCAATACCTTTGGAGATTGCTTCAGACTTAAGACAACTGATAATAAACTTGGTGTGTAGCGATAAAGTGAATCCCAGTAGCTTCCCAAGAGATATAAGAAGCTTTTTGCAAAGTTACCCTTTACATACCAAATACAGGAACAACTCATTGCACTAGCACTGGAATCCATGAAGCATTTATTTATTTTTTATTGTCTTGATTTTTAATTAGCATTTTACTTAGCTAAGTTTGAGCAGCCCTTTCCCATCTTTGTTGTTATTCCTTTACCTCACTGTATTGGCTTTGTGTGGCAAGGTTTTGGTAGCGGGGGGGTTACAGGGGTGGCTTCTGTGAGAAGCTGCTGGAAG
>JAVJGG010000029.1:26584342-26671301 GCA_035590195.1 Aviceda cuculoides
CGGCCTCACCAGTGCCCAGTACAGGGGAACAATCACCTCCCTGCTCCTGCTGGCCACACTATTTCTGATACAGGCCATTTCCTAGTCCCTGTTGTACCTTCCTGGAGAATAAATACTTTCTGCTGCAGGGGATTTTTCCATTTATTGGTTTCACTTGTTAGCTCTTGTCCGTTTGCTATTTTTTGCCCTACAAGGGCAGAAGACTGTGCTTGTAGAGCCCCAGACTCTAAATAACCCGGCTGCCCTGGCAGTGTGCACGTTGCCAGTCTGGAGGCAGGCTGGGCACGATCTGGTCGGGCCAGGACAGTGCCATGGGCTCTGCTTTCCAAATCCCATCCCGCCAGGGTGAACCCCAGGATGAGCTTTAGCCCAGTGGGGTTTTTCCCTCCAATTGCCATAAGCTCTTCCATGTGGCTCTTCCGATCGCCATAAGCCCCAGGGCTGCCATTCAGCCATACGAGCTCCATCTGATGTGGCTCCTGCTATGGAAAGACTGCTTTGGTGGTCCTCTGTGGCACCCACAGGCATGCTTAACTGCTAGAAAAGGCTCATGGTCCTAACAAGAAGCCTGAAATAGATGGGAGTGGAAGCTGTTTTGTTGCCCTCCAGCATTTGCTGGCATCTCTGTGAGACATCCTGCTCCTCTGCATCACCGTAACTTCCTTCACTGGCTGCGGACTCACCATTTGCGATCATCTTTGGGCACATAGACTCCAAATATATATGTGCCCTTCCCCATATAGAAAAACAAAGACACCAAAGAAAAAAGACAGCAAAAGGTGTCTTTTCTCTCGCTGGAGACATCTTTCAGCTCAAAAAGAGAGTATGTGTATGGCTTTCCTTCATCAGATATGCTGATGTCTATTGAAGTCATAAGCTATCTGAAATGTTTCCTGGAGATTACTAGTGTTTCTGGAATGGACTGGCTGGGGGATATCACTTGAGTTTTTAGACATAAAAATACCTATTCAATAGAGAGGTGAATTTTACTGAAGTAAATGTAAGAATGCAATTGTAACCTGAAGGAAGGCTCCCCTAAAGCACCATGTAAATATATTTCTAAACTTGCACATGCAACATGGGGAGATACATTTTATTGTTTATATTTTTGTCTGCCAGTCAGGAGTCTTTTGGCTCCAAGGAGGACGGGGAACTGTTCCCATTTTTGAAGAAACTCTGCTTTTGAAAGACATCAGAGAAGATACGCAAAAGTAAGCAAGGCTTGCAAAACAGCTTCTTTGAGATAACGTTGCCAAGGCAAACGGTGCTGAAGGTTGATTTATCTGAGGGATGCGTGGCTTCAGAGAAGTTTGTCTTTCATGAATCATCCATCCCCTGTCGCTTTGCCAGTGGCGAGGATAGAAGCATCTATAATAGATGTTTCTGCTCAGCTGCTTCGAAGCACTTAAACCAGACAGTATTTATCTGGGCGCAGCGAGGCGTGCTCCGGGGAGGTGGTGCTGAGGGTATGTAACACAGCCTTTAAACTAAAAGCCATTCGTGACACCTGAAAAAAAACCTGGCTAGCCAAACATGTCTATGATCAAATGGCATAAGGAGCAGTTGTTAGGGGTTGAGTCTGAGCTTCACCTGAGCACTGAGGAAGCGCAGGGGTGGCCTGGGCCACCAGCAGCTGAGTCCCTGGCTGCATTATCAAAACAGCTACACTCACACAAAATCAGAGACAGTCCTGGAGAATCAGAGCTTTTTTCAGTAAATGCAACTGTATGAATTCTGCAAGTAACCAAACAGGTAGAAACCTGCTTGGGTTTTGCCAACAACAAGTTCAGTGATGTGTCAGTCGATGTCAGTAAAGTCCAAAGTGTTACTGAGAATAAATAGCAATGAAGCAAAAGGCAATGTCTGCTCTTGGATGATAAAATTTAAAGAAAATAGCTAAAGTGCCCAATTTGGATGTTGACAGACTATTGATTTTCTGCATTGATATAAAGCCAATGATCCTGAAGAACAGAGAAAAACAGACAGATGTTTCAGGTTTTGTGTCACACCCAGACTGTTCTTTGAGTAAACTCATGTTTATCTCAGGAAAGCTGTCAAAAATCACTAGTTTCTTGAGTATGTATATAACTTATATGCAAATCACCCTTCCCAGCAAAGGCTAAAGCTGCAAAGGCAGTTTGATTAAACAGTCACTTGTATCTGTACGAGCCAAAGGAAGCATAGCTATGAAAAGAAGCCAGTTTCAACACACTCAATATTTGATATTCCTTCTCTGTAACCAGTGCCAAATGGCAGATGTATTTAGATTCTCAATTAGATAATCATGGCAGCCCTGTCAAAGAAAATTGCCTACCTTCAACACAGAATTGTGCCATCTTGGTTTTTTGCTCTTGTAGATCTTGACATTTTATTTTGATCATAATAATGACTTTCTCCAGCTACAATCTGTCTTTTCATATGAAACATTTCAAAATGTTTTTGTTGAAGCAGACATTTAATTTGTACAATTTTGAAACCTCTTGATGATTACATATTTGAATCCATATATTCAAGTCAAAGAAATTATGAGATAATAGCATGTAAAGAGTGAGGAAACCCCTAGCTCTACTCTTCAAATCTCATGCCGTAGTAGAGCATGTAGTCACAGGATCCAGATACTGCC
Organism: Aviceda cuculoides; assembly: GCA_035590195.1. NCBI lineage: Eukaryota > Metazoa > Chordata > Aves > Accipitriformes > Accipitridae > Aviceda > Aviceda cuculoides. The sequence continues at coordinate 26,586,966 of JAVJGG010000029.1, forward strand.
TTTATAATGGGTTCTTCACCACTATAAAATTAGGCCACAATATGTTGTAGATTAGTCTGGTGCTTAGGACATCTTAGTCTTACCCTCTACAGTTGTTTAGTGCCCTATGAGCAATTCAGTATGTTACTGAAGGAAGAGAAAGACACATGTGAACTTAAACTTATTGCTACCCAAAACAAAGTTATGAAGTGTTAGGCTTTGAAAATATTCTTTATGCTTCATGCAAAGGCTCAATCAGTTTAGATAAATTATTATTTAGCTACCATTTAACCATTCAAACTTCTTCTAAATAAAAGCAAAAGGTGGATCTTTGTTTGGCTTTTTTTTGCTGATTATCAGTCTTGCATTTAAAGCTTACTACACTAGTCAAAGAGGAACAAATTGCCCTGGTTTAAGGAAGTTATCGATTTGCCTTATCCTGACCCATGCACTTCTTCTGAAGTCATGCCTGTACAGCAAATTAAAAAGGACTGTTGTTCTTCAGGACAGAAGCAAATAGCTGTTGCTGAGGGATCCCTGATGAAATCTCGTGGACTTCTGTGGGGTCAGCTTTCCATTTACAAATTTCTTTCTTTCATTTTTTCATCATCCTGCTGACAAGCATTTGTTGGTTTCTCAGATCACCTTCTATACAATGTCTTTCAAAGCCCCATCCAGGCTCTAGGTCATTTCAGCATGCAGAATTATTTTATATATCTTCCTTTAACTGTTTCCTTTTCCTCAGCCTTGAATCATATACTCAGGAAAAAATCACTTGTACTGACTGTCATATGCTGTTTAAATAGTCATTGTGATATGATTAGAGGCCAGACTTAAAGTCTAATGCTCCTTGCACCCCAGAGTCCTGCTTTCCAAAACAGACAATAGCCTAAATCTGACACTTCTGTCACTGCAGCCACAGCCACCCTGTGGGTGGGACAGGCTGTCCAAATTGCAGCACATTTTATCCATTTCTGATGTCACTAATAATAATAATAAAAAAAAAAAGCATGGAAAATGTGCAGTATAGCAGCTTCTCTGGGATTAGCAGACATGCGTAAGTGAGGCGGGATGCAAGTATGATTCTTTCTTCAATGAAATGCTCTAGTAGTTATTGGAATACCCTTTAGAAAGCATTGATGGTTGTGCAGAGTTCAATCTGACAAAAGGAGGATAGAGCCTCAATCTGAAGTGGTAACATCCCGAATATACCAGATGAATTAATCTGTTTAATACATGTCATCTCAAGGATTTCCTTCATGTAGTCAAGGACTTGCTATAATTAAAGCTAACTTAAGAAACAGATGAAACAGACTCCACTAAATAACGTAGTAGCGATTGTAATAAGGACTTTCTCCTCTTGAATTAATGTACATTCCATTACTGTTCTTCTAAATGTTATCATACGGTACTTCCCCTTCCTCTGAGTCCCATTAGTCCTGCAGACACTTTCTAACTCCATTAACATGTTATTGATGATGATCAGGACCCATGTGGTGATGGTTGTTTTTGTCCTAAACAATGAGAACAGCAGACACTTAGGAAAAAAGTAAACTTCTTCATAGTTGGGCTTCAGTGTATATTAAATGGTCAATTCAAACTCCATCTGAAAATCCATCTGTGGATTTTTACACACCTCTGATGTATGTCCAAACCGGTTTTCTCATTCCTATATTTTGGTGTAATCTCCCGATGAATTACATGCTGGCAAATAGAAATTTATTATTTTCTATGCTGACCAAGAAAATGAAGCTGAAATTCTTTCCAGTGGAAGAGGACACAAAGCTGGCTTCCTATTCCATGAAAGTCAAAATTTTTTATAATTTATTTAGTTAATTACACATCAAAAATAGAGCTTTTTGAGAAAGATGTGTTTTATGAAGAAAGACAAAATCAAAATGCTGCAAACCAATGCAGTGTATTGATTAGTGTCCTTAGCTAGAGAGGAGAGCCAGGGTCAGATCCCTGCTGCTACTGAATATTGCATGTGAGTCTCAGTCTCCCATGTGGGAAGCAGGGAGCAGAGGAAAGAGAGAGGAGGAAAAGGAAAGGGAAACAGATAGCTCTAGATAGCTGAAGAAATTTTCATTGAACTAACATGTCCCACTCAGTCTCAGGAGGTCACTGATCCTCCATGTGGAGGCAAGGACACAGGCAGGGAGCAAGCAGGAGAAGCGTGGGGCAGCATGGGGAGAAGCCGCGGTTAGTGGGATCAGGGCAAAGACAGGACTCTATTGATGTGTTTGTCAGTAGAGACTTACCAAAAAACCCCTATCTTTACTTGAAAGATAAGAAGGAGGAAGAGTAACAGAGTTACCAGGCAAACTGAGAACTCTGATAAGACAGCTGATGCATTTAGCATCATGTTCTTTATCCATCTTGATCAGATATGTAAAGTTTCTACATTTAATCTGAAGTGCTAGAGGTTTTTAATAGTTTCCTCTTCTACTACATGAACTAAAAACTAAACAAGAAAAAACATAAATGAAACTAAGGCACTTTCCATTTCTTCATTGTTTCAGATGATGGAAAACTGTCCTTTGATGAATTCAAAGCTTACTTTGCTGATGGAGTTCTGAGTGGAGAAGAACTCCATGAACTTTTTCACACCATTGATACACACAATACCGAGTAAGTACCCCCTTCTTACAAATACAGTCCTACCCTCAGTACCCGAGAACAGAAAAAAGGTATCAGCCTGATTTTAGAAAACAAGTCTAAGAAGAAAGCTGCTTCAGGGGAGATAGGCTGTGTCATATGGCTCTAAACCATACAAGTGAAGTGTTTCTAAACCCTGTAGAAATACCTACATGTTCCAATGAATGTGATTTGGGTACTGAGAACACAGGTTGGAAACTGGGTGCCTTCTGTGTTCCCCACCTCAATTCTTGATCACACCTTGCTGATTCATTACATGAGATGAATACTTGGACCAGATGTTGAGCAGGGGAAAAAAAAAAAAAAAGAAGAAATCATATATAGTAAAGAGCAGAAAAAGCCATCCTGTCTACTGCTGGCATGGTAATTGTGCTGGTGCTGTCACTTAGGCTGTTTGGATATCCCCATTATGGTTGGGCTTAACAAGGCCACAGGGAAATGAGCTGACAGGAACTTCATGAAGTTCAACAAGGAGAGGTGCAAAGTCCTGCACCTAGGAAGGAACAACCCCATGTACCAATATATGCTGGGGGCCACCCATCTGGAAAGCAGCTTGGCAGAAAAGGACCTGGCATGGACACCAAGTTGAACATGAGCTAACTATATTCCCTTGCAGCAAAGAAGGCAAATGGTATTCTGGGTTGCATTAGACAAAGTATTGCCAGCAAGTCAAGGGAGGTGACCCTTCCCCCCTGCTCAGCACTGATGAGGCTACACCTGGAATGCTGGCTCCAGTTCTGGGCTCCGCAGTACAAGAAAGGCATGACATTCTGGAGACAGTCCCATGAAGGGCGGCAAAGATGATTAAGTGACTGGTGCACCTCATGCATGAGGAGAGGCTGAGAGAGCTGGGACTGTTCAGCCTGGAGAAGAGAAGGATCAGAGGGACTTCATCAGTGTGTATAAATACCTCAAGGGAGGGTGCAAAGAGGAAAAAGCCAGGCTCTTTTCAGTGGTGCCTGGTGACAGGACCAGAGGCAATGGGTACAAACCCAAACACAGCTGGTTCCCTCTGAATATCAGGAAATACTTTTTACTGTGAGGGTGACCGAGCACTGGCACAGGTTGCCCACAGATGTTGTGGAGTCTCATCCTTAGAGATACTCAGAAGCTGTCTGGACACAGTCCTGGGCAACTGGCTCTAGGTAGCCCAGCTTGAGGAGGGGGGTTGGACCAGATGGCCTCTAGATGTCCCTTCCAACCTCATCCATCCTATGATTTTATGACTGAAGAAGAGAATGAACTTCCTTTTTATTTGCTTTCCGGCCCTCTGCAGTTATTCACAGCAGGTGTCCCATTTACTGTTAATTAGGAGGGTGTTACTAAGCTAGTCGTTTTTAAATCGGACTATTCCTGTGGTAGAGAAGGTCCTGAGGAGAGGACATTTATTGCTTTTGCTAAGAGTTTATGAAGACATTGTGTAGTAATCATGGTGTGGGTTATGATTCTGGTTACAAGGAAAAAGTACACTGTAAGTCAGTATTGCTTTTCTCAGCTGCGTACAGTGGAGCAACAAGTATTAAGATGGTATCACAGCCCTGCCTCCTAGATTTACTGTAAGAAAATGTAGGAGAAGTGTAACAGGACCTTATCTCATCCAATGCCAAACTCCACTGTTTCTCTGGGTTTTTTACCTTCCATAGGGAAACAAAATGAACAGGCTGTGATTTTGTGATTCATCTACTTCGTAAGCATCCAGACACTAACTCACAGTGAGATATCAGTAGCCTTGTTCCTCAGACACATGAATTTGGCAATCACCTTAATACTTTAGGACTTGCACATTACCCAGGTAGCTCCAGACAGGCCTTTCCCCTTGGCCAGCTCTTCCTGACAGTGACTGTCGTGTGCCTTTTTCTCCTTCGGATGTCTGCGTCACAGCATCATGCCCCTCCTTGTTCCCCTCTTTCTCAACTTCTGCCAGCCCTCCTCCGCAAACACCCAATTGCCGTGACAGTTGTGTATCACTAGTCCCAAATGCTGACCCGTGCCCAGGCCCATCGCCCTGGTGGCCTGTCAACGAGCAGGCGTGATGCTGACCTTTGACGTAACTACCCTTGCAGCAGAAGGCCTGGAAGTCCATTTAAATATACAGTCTATATGCAGAACCACATTTCTTTTCTGTCTTCAGAGCTTAGTTGCTTTTTTATAAACGTGTATGAAGTACCGTTCATGAGCAATACTGTCTGTGTGATCATATGGAGATATGAAATACCTACAGTTAGGAATCCTCTTTTAGATCTGTTCTCTGTAGTCCTAAAAGCATTCACATGGGCACATAATTCATATAAACAGACGAATATATCCCCTAGGAGTAAATGCCTATATAACTCTGTGGATTTGTTTTTTACCTCTGATCTCACTTATGTTTCTGTAAATCAGGCATAACCTCCCAGAATCATTAGATTTAAGACAGCACAAAAGAAGTATGGAATTGGACTCCTAATCCCAAGGCCATCCTAAAGCATCCAGTAAACCATCCTGTGCTCAAGATTCTTGGTGCTAGGATGCAACAGAGAAACAGGTTTCCCAGATGTATCCTTCTCCATAACAAACAACACAGGCGAAGCAGCAATATAAACAGGTTATCTCTTATCATAAGAAGAGAAGGCTGTCATTATTTCCCTGATTTCTCATATTTCCCTAATTTGTCAAAAGCACTTATGTGCTATAAATTCAAAGCAGAAGGTTGCAGAAATGCTGCTAAATAAATAGGTACTGTGTACGGAAGAAATAAGTGTAACATTTTAATTTCCTCAGGTTTCTTAAAATCAGTGGCAAAGACTGAGAAACAAATATGAACTTCAGCAAATAAAATGCACGCAGTCTAATTAATCTTAGCAAAATGAATCACATGCTTCTTAGAACACCCTGGGAATTTGCAGATTAAGGGTCTTCACAGAAATTTTTAACTCGGAGTGAAAGACTCATTTCAGAGCCAAATACTCATTCATACAGCTTTGGACTTCCTCGTGTGCACCACATAACTGCATGAGAGTTGTTTTATTTTACCATTGATTCCATTTGTCTGAATTTGTCAGGGAGCATCTGATAAAGGCAAATGTCCTTGATGACTATGTAAGATTTCTAAGAAAAAAGATAGATGTTCTACATCTATTTTTCCTTTCTTTTTATTTGTAAGCTTTTTTTTAGCTTGTAAAATAATTTTATTTGTAATTTTTTTATTATTTGTAAACCTTTTTCTTTTTATCAGAGAATATCTGGATCTGAAAAATATGTAGAAAAGTGAGAATCACATTACTTTTTTCCTCCTGGGAGATAGGCATACCTGAAGAGTAGGTGCAACTTTGTCAAATACTACAGTTAGTAGCTGAGAACAGGTAATGAAACTGGCACAGCAGCCATCTGAGGGAGGGATCATTCTCAGTGTCCAAGAAAAGCCTGGCAAAAAGCAGGGCACAAAATTCACAGAGAACTGTGAAGGATCATATTTTCATGTATTTCAGGGAATTGAACAAGTGGAAGGCTAAGAAAACCTACTAAATTACCTTTTCCAACCAGAAGAAAGGGGGCTTTCTATTGAGTGGTTAACATTTGTTACAGAGTAGAACCTAGGTATAGATAATAAGAAAACATGCTTAAAGCTTAGATTTAAAACAGCAACAAGAAGCTTTTTGAGTATGTTTTTTTCATGAAGTCTTTAATTGATAACAGGCTTAGTGCCTGACTTAGCAGCTGAAAAGTATTCTACATTGCTTGATCTTTCTTTTTGACAGAGGCAAATACATTTCAAAGGATTTCCCTCAGCACCTTTGAAAGCTTTTGAGAACCCTTTCACCAGGCCGGCAGCAAGATGGAGCATGCCAAATATCAGATGGATATAGCAAAGAGAGACAACTTGGACAGTATAATATAAATTCCTCTTTTGTCTAGTTTTCCAGCAAAATTCACATGAAGCAGATGTAATAAGGAGGCAAAAACTTTACTCACTGGCATTTGCTGAAAAGGGCAGATTATGTAAAATGTCTCAAATTAACTAGCTGGCTAAGAAAAGTAGCAAAATGTTCATTGAACCTTGGGAAGTTTTGTAATGTAAGCATTAGGAGAATCATGTACACATCAAACAATCCCCAAACCACCTATTTTGTGATGTTTTCACTTGAAAATTACCCAAGGGAATGAAATTAAAATCGTGGTTTGTGCCTGTAATTCCCAAGTAGTTTATGGCTGGTTTTCAGTAGGGGAGGGTGAGAAATTCTACTCAGTTGTGTTATCTAGCAGGAGATTTGCACAGATTATTTTGTCTCTCTCATCCAGTTAAAATACAGACTGTCAAACTCTGGGAAAATCATTTATCTTCTCTCTGCTTCACTTCACTATTTACAAAATGCAGACTGTAGTTCCCTATCCCAGAAATATTTTTGTAAGCATTGAGATTATGCAGTGATTTACACTACACATAAATGCCTAGGACAGATGGCTAGGGAAGCATGTCATGATCCACTAGATCATTTCTTGGAATATCTCAAGATTTCATACCCAGCTTGTCACAAGAGCAGACTTTGGGTTGTTTCCACCTGCATTAAATCTTTAGCTCTGCCAGCATTCAAATCCTCACTGTCTGTGTGCATGAGTCTTTGTACTTCAAAGCCTGAGGATAAAAAAGGAGAGGTGGCCTTGGGGTGATGTCCATGGGCCACAAGCTCAGGCAATCTGAATTCCCTTCTCAGCTCTGTTGCAGCAATCTTTAAAAAAAATATTCAAAGCATAAAAGACTTACACTGGCTTCATACTTTTAAGGGAACTAAATTAACCAGGTATTAAAAACCCCTGTTACACGGGTCCTAATGTCAGTCTTGTTGAAGAGAGCTTTAGAAGATTATTAACTTTTAGAAAGACCAAGCCAAGCTAATGTAACATACCTGTTACAAAGCAGATAGGCTATGGAAGACTGCTAAAATGAGCAATTACCATTTTCAGTGTGACAGCAGGGCAAATAATAGGGGGGTTAACGTCCCAGTAATTAAGGTTGTGTCTGCCTAACTATGATCTCTGCATCCTGCTATTTGGTGCAGACAGGTGTTATCTTTTTACAAAGTAAAAGAAGCTGACAAGGATGGTGACAACACACAGCTCGTGAAGAACATGGTCTGCAGGTCATAGCTGAAGTAATTTTGAAGATGAAGACCCACATGCTCTGCTGTCTTAGAGCATCCTGGTTATTAACTCCTCTACAAAGTGAATGTGAAACACTCATTTTGGTTGCATAGCAATTTGTGCTATCATGGGACAAATGTAAATCAATACACACAGCTCAAGGCAAAGGCTATCACGGTCTCATGCTCAAAGCCACCTGAAGATAGAAGTGAGCTGGTGATGTTAACTACAAGAAGTGTTTTATGTTTTCAAAAATTGCAGACTTTTACAAAGGCAATACCTGAGAAGTTTAAGGCTGAGGAGTGATGTTGCAACGTTAAGTTTCTTAACATATTCTCCTAAGAACTACTTTTAGGAGCAGATTGGAGCACAAGAGTATTTTATGGATTAAATAGGAAGAAAAATCATGGAATGTGACTGGCTTTGCTGGCTTTCCACCTGAAAAATATTGAAGAATTTTTTGGTGTTATTTCCATTGCTATTTCATTTCTTGGCCCTTTTGAATCAGTAAATCATAATGTACACACCAAATCCAAATCTGAAGATCTTCTTCCTCCCATATTTGCATCTAATCATGAACAAAAGTCATATTTTTATTGTAAACTTGACATTTTAAGTACTTTAATAATGCGTGCATCATTCCTACTACCTAGTTTGTATCTTAACCTTTCTATGAGCTCTCATCTGGTTTCTATATCCAATGTGTGTGTACGTTCAGTGCAGCTGCCTGGGGGTTGTAATATTGCTGAAGAAGCTATTTAAACTCCCAATTATCCCAGCTCAGAAAACCCTAACTTGTGGAGTTACCATGCTCTAAACAATTAATAGGTTGCATTACCTGGGCTTCTCATTTTAATGAATGCTGCAAGACAGTATTACAGCACAGTTCAGCTTCAGAGGAGCTAGCTCTGCAAATATATAGCTGTTTTGTTTATATGTGTTATTGCCTGAATAATTGTAGCGAAAGTAGAGAAAAGTATCACCAGCACAGGTCTTTATATACGTGGAGAGAAGTATGCAGGAAAAGTTTGAGATTTGTGGTTTATGGGGTGAATGCTTTCACAGCTTGTTTCCTTGGTAAATCCGCCCCTGCTTAATTTTATTGTCAACTCTGACGAGCCTATATTTCATCAGAGCAAGAACCCTTGACATGGTTAATGGTTTAGTGAATAGATTTTAGCAGTCATTGCAAATGTAAACCTCTTTTTTACTCTTATCCTTGTCCCTTCCCTCCCCTGAGTCATAACTTTCAGGGAAATTGTTTTTGCATAATGGCATCCTAAGGGAAAAAGTGTCAGAAGATAATGAGAGGATTTGGCAAAGTTACAATCTAAGAGATATGCAGAGGATCTCAAGGAGATTCAGTCTGCAGCACTCCCAGAGAGATAGTGCGGTAAATGCTTCACTGATTACTGACTCATATGAGTCAGTAGGGAATCAGACTTGTTTTTCTCACTTTTCTCATTGGTAATATGAAGTCCTCAGCCAGGGCCTTAGTTACAAGGTAGGAGGGATGCTAAAACTATGGAGGGAGACGTGGGGCACAGGCAACCTCCCAAAGGTAGGGAGGTCCCATTAAGCCTTTGTGTGTGGCACAAGTTAAAGATAAACTATGCACAAGCCAGAGATGGGTTTGGTGAGGACCTGAGAGCTTTGGCCACCTGCAGTGCCAAGCTTGTGCTGGGCATTTGGGAGAGTCTGTCATGCTGCATGTACTGTGTGTGTAGGGATGGGACTTGGCACTATGGAGACACATCTACACATCTAGATTTGCACGTGTATATGTCAGCAGGGTGTTTAAGGCTCCCTCATAGTCAGCGAAGTCACTGGCACCTAAGTAATTCTGCTCATATAGGCTGGTGTACTGAAAAAAAACCAAATTCACTGAATACACTGGGGCTCCTTTGCCTGGCAGGGGAGGTTGGACAGCCAGCACACTTATGGCTGTCTACATTTAGGACTCAGCCCCAAAGTGAATCCCCCTCCCTCCCTCCTGCCCAGGTCTTCTTTAGCAGAGCCCTATTTCCTCCTTTGGGTCAAAAGAGAAATGCTGAGACCATCTACCCATCCAAAAGGATGCGAATTTGATGTCCGAGAGCAAGACGTTGGTTAGCATTATCCTTGCAATTGTGGGAACTATCTGACTGCATCAGCCTGCAGCCCAGTACTGTGCACTGAAACCAAAATGAAATGCATGTTACATGGGACCACAGTGCTTCCTTCGAGACTCTGGTTGTAAAGATAATAATGACAAATCCTCAGTAGTTTAATAGTAGTCTAAGGATAGTAATTATCTGTGCCTTGGATGGTTTTCTTTTGTTTCAGCTGGAAGGAATATTTTAGTCTCATGCTATTGCTGATTTATCATGGTTCAATACAAGCACACAGAAAGAAATAATTAATTTCTAAGTACAATGATTTAAAAAAAAAAAGATTTACTAAAACCAGCATGAGATACAGACAGGCTTTTTAATTAGGTGAACTGCAGGTGAGTGAAAAGTGCCTTTTTCTACAAAGGAATTATTGAATGCAAAAAAAAAATAATACAGGAGGAAAATAATCCATTGGGTTTTGACCTTTTTTTAAAACTACAACTTTTAGATTAAGTAAGAATTTCATAGAATCATGGAATGGTTCGGGTTGGAAGGAACCTTAAAGATCACCTAGTTCCAACCCCCCTGCCATGGGCAGGGATGACTTCCACTAGACCAGGTTGCTCAAACCCCCATCCAACCTGACCTTGAACACTTCCAGGGACGGGTCAGCCACAACCTCTCTGGGCAACCTGTTCCAGTGCCTCGCCACCCTCGCAGTGAAGAACTGCTTCCTTACACCTAATCTAAATCTACCCTCTTTCAGTTTAAAGCCATTACCCCTTCCTTGTCCTATCACTACATGCCCTTGTAAAAAGTCCCTCTCTGGCTTTCTTGTAGGCCCCCTTTAGGTACTAGAAGGCTGCTATAAGGTTTCCCCAGAGCCTTCTCTTCTCCAGGCTGAACAATGCCAACTCTCTCAGCCCATCTTCATAGGAGAGGTTCTCCATCCCTCTGATCATTTTTGTGGCCCTTCTCTGGACTTGCTCCAACAGGTCCATCTCCTTCTTATGTTGGGGGCCCCACAGCTGAACACAGTACTCCAGGTGGGGTCTCACGAGAGCAGAGCAGAGGGGCAGAATCACCTCCCTCAACCTGCTGGTCACACTTCTCTTGATGCAGCCCAGGATACCATTGGCTTTCTGGGCTGCAGGCACACATTGCCAGGTCATGTCCAGCTTATTGTCAACCAACACCCCCAAGTCCTTCTCCCCAGGGCTGCTCTCAATCAACTCATCACCCAGCCGGTATTTGTGCTTGGGATTGCCCTGACCCATGTGCAGGACCTTGCCCTTGGCCTTATTGAACTTCATGAGGTTCGCATGGGCCCACCTCTCAAGCCTGTCAAGGTCCCCCTGGATAGCATCCCTTCCCTCCAGTGTGTCGACCGCACCACAAAGCTTGGTGTCATTGGCAAACTTGCTGAGGGTGCCCTCCATCCCACTGTCCATCTTGCCCACAAAGATGTTAAACAGCTCCAGTCCCAACACCGACCCCTGAGGAATGCCGCTCATCACTGCTCTCCATGTGGATGTTAAGCCGTTGACCACAACTCTTTGAGTGCAACCATCCAGACAATTCCTTGTTCACCAAGTGGTCCATCCATGAAATCCATGTCTCCCCAATTTAGAGACAAAGATATTCTGAAGGACAGTGTCAAATGCCTTGCACAAGTCCAAGTAGATGACATCGGTTTCCCTTCCTTTGTCCACTGACGCTGTAACCCTGTCGTAGAAGGCCATCAGATTTGTCAGTCATGATTTGCCCTTAGTGAAGCCATGTTGGCTGTCACCAATCATCTCCTTATTTTCCATGTGCCTTACCATAGTTTCCAGGAGGATCCACTCCATGATCTGGCCAGGCATAGATGTGAGACTGAGTGGCCTATAGTTCCCTGGGTCTTCCTTTTTTCCCCTTATTAAAAAAGGGAAATGTTATGTTTCCCCTTTTCCAGTCAGTGGGAACTTCCCTGGACTGCCACGTCTTCTCAAATATGATGGATTTCAGGCACATGGTGCAGCACTGACATCAGAAAGGTGTGTTTGCTACGATCTAAGAGATGTAATTGCAGCTATTGGCTTTAACTCTCGGACTTGTCAAGACAATAGCTACAGAAATCAGTTTGGAAATGAAGTACAGAGAAAAAAGGCAAGATACTGGTCAGAATGAGCTGATTATAGTTTAGTATTTCATGACTGAACAAAACAAGTTCCCTGAGAATGGTTTACACAGTCCTGATGCTAACAGATCCTCTGGTCAGACAGACAAGCTGCAAATAGAGTTGCTTGGAAATTTTCCATTTGAATGATTATGTACAATGGGAAATTCAGCTTTCTGCAGAAAAAAATGAGAATTGCTCACATTGAGAAAATCAAACAGTAATGAGTAGTTTCAACTGCATTGACCTAAACGGAGCTGACCTAGAATGTTTCATTTCAGTTCAGTTCTTCAGAAGATAACATTGGCTTCCTAGCAGTGAGCTCATTGCTTAATGATAGGTGTAGTTTGAGGGCCTAGTCCCTTCCATAATCTGGGTTTCCCAGAGAACCACAGTAGCTTTGGTATCTCTATCAACATGTGCATTTCCAAGGAGTTTAATAAGCCCATATGAACATTTTATTTTGTGTAACAATAAATAATTTAACCTCAGTTTAAAAAAAAAAAATCATTTTGGGACAAAAACAGAAGTTGAAACATTATCATCTTACACGGGGTGAAAACCCAGAAATTTTCTCCTTGTGGCACAAGAGCCACCATGATGTTGCCTCTCATCTCCTCGTTCAGGTTGTTATCATTCGGGTTCTGTTAAAAAATCATAGGTCTGCAGCCCTTGTGCAGTTCTCTACAGATTTTAGCATGCACTTGTAATAGAATTATTAAGACTCTTTTAGCAACCCAGAGACTGTTCTAGCTGGGTTGGCCGAGGTGGCTAGGCAGCTGTGTTGTCATTGCATCTCTGTGAATCATTGCCTAATGCAAAGGACTAGGGTGGGTTTTCTTCAGGTGAGTTGTTAGTCAGCAAAAAAAAAAAACTTTATTCTCTCCTGCAGTCCTGCCACACGCAGAGCAGTAAGTGATAATTCTGAAGTTATCACTTGGCCTGGAGCTAAGCACAAGCAAACTAGGCAATTATTTAGCACAGCTAAATGTGGGACATTAAAACAGCTGTGACCCCACTGCCCATGTCAGAGCCCAGAAAGCCAAGCTGGCTACTGCCTTTGGAAGGCCAGGGGGTGGACAGTCCAGCTAGGCTGGGGTCGAAGAGCAGCAGTGTCCTTGGGGCAGTGGGAAGTTTGGTTCCCCAGGGCCCAGCCCCAGGCGCTCTGTCCCACTTTTGCCCCTTTATCCTCTCCCTTTTCTGTGGCAAGAGGCCAATGTGATGTCCCAACACCACATCCTACTGATGGCAAAAGGCAGTTTTGCCTCCACTGATAAGAAATCTTGAACAAACCTGAACAAAAAGGTCTTTGCTGTTGCAAAGGAGCTATGAAGCAGAATATTCTTAAAATGGAAGTGCGCGCGTAAGACTCCTGTGCACAACACCCTCTGTAGTGTTAAAGCACTTACGTCATTTTGCTGACCTGAAGTGGGATGGTATGCAGGCTTTCTTGTTGCAAAGAGCTTACAGCTTTTTGGCTGAGATTGTCCATGGATGACTGTTCAGTTGCCCTTGCACAGTCTAAGTAACACTTAATTCCTTTCAGTCACAAATTATATGCTTCTACTTAACAATAGGAGGTACCAACCTCAAACTTTCCTCCCTAAAACCAAATTTAGCAAAGAGACATGCAGATGGGACCCAAAAAAAGAGTTAGTTCAAGCCTCTGAAATAAATCCATCTCATATCTGAGAATGAAGAGAGATCTGAAGAAGCAAGTGTTATCCTTCTCCAGCTATAATAGTCATGGCAGTGAATTTCCTAAATTAAGTTAGCTCAGAGTCTTTCCTGTAGTATTGGATTCTTCAATATAATAACTGCTTTAGATGCCAGAGTCTATATTTTGAATATAATTAATTGCTGTACTGACAGATGTCATTGCCTCTTCTTGTGGTCCAGGGAAAATATGCAGATCTTCTGCTGGTACCTCTGCCTACCTTTCGTACCAGAGAATGGTATGTGTCAGGTCAGTGGACGGGGCTGTGTATCGGTGGATTCACAACAGTGGATGGGTGGAATAGCTTTAACCTCCCCTCCTCCCTGGCTGGCCCCAGCCCACAGCTGACTGTGGTGGGCAGAACAAGAGCGTGATCACAGCTGCTTTGCACGCCTACACTTTGGGCCACTGCCAGAGGTATCACAAATAAGCACTTTTGCCACCGTTTATTCAAGTGAATTTGCTTATGTTTCTGTCACTGAGCAACAGGTGCGATCAGCTTGGCAGTGATAAGGACTGCTCAGTGGAATATTTGTAATAGTCCTTTAAAAATAGCTCATGGTATTAGGTAGAGAACATTTTAGACACAGAGTCAGACGTGTAAAAGGACTGCATTTGGTAGTCAGAAAGCAAACTGAGAGCAGAAGCTTAAAAAATGGTCCCGCTGACATGATGTGAATGCATTTGGCTGCACCCTATGCTTTGGGTGTTTATCATGAGTGGAGTGCTGGCTCCTGGACGCGAGTCATCCAGCAAATATTGCAAATAACATGTTCAGCATTGCCAGATTGTAGGTCTAAGCAGAAGCATCTTTGGCATACATACCCATGAAATGATGAAGAGGTGCCCCCTATAAACCTGAGTACTGAGTTGCAGAAAGAGCCCTCTGGTGTGCACCTCACTCCTGTAGTATTAAATATATGCCAAACTTTAATTGTTTCTGTAACATACTGCAGGAAGCTCAAAACTGTTGGTATACAGAAAAATAATTTCTAGGTTTGTTCACAACTGTGTTTGAAGCAGCATGTTATTATTTCTGAGAGACTGAAATAATCAGTGACACAAAATTGTAGTTTCCCTGCCTAGAACAGTATCCTCTTAAAACAGGATGCCGAGAACAATGTAGCCTCAGAGGGTATTTATAATAGAGAAGGAAATACTATGGGTATGCTAGGCTGAAATCCATGCTCTTTGTGTCATTTCTACGTTCTGTCACAGGCTTCCTGAAAGCTGCTGCACAAGTAACTTTGGACAATAATTTTCTCATTATTCAGGTGCCCAATTCTAACTGAAAATGAATCCAGCACCTAAATACTTTTCCATTTTTACTCGTAGTCCATTTGCAGCTGTGTCGCTCCTGTCAATAGGACTAACAGCAATATTCTGATGACAGCAATGCTCAGAGCCCCCAAGCCACTCCCTTACTATATCACTGCCACACTGCTGAGGATACTGCAGAAGAACAAGGACCAGAATGCATTTTAATATGAAATTTGAAAAGAGAGCGTGAATTTCACGGGCTAACGCTGTGAAACACTGTTTTAAACACAGTTATCAAGCCGTACATTAAAAAATGCAGAAGTGTCTTTTACAAAGACAAGGCATTAAGGCAGATGATGTGAAGAGGCAGAAAATGCAGGGACAACGAACAAGGCATAAGCATCATAACAGCAAACTCCTGTCATTTAACATCATCACATTCTGTCACTGCTTTTTGACTCAGGCAATTTTCCAGCTTTCAGGGTTTCAGTCTGCATTCAAGGAGTAAACATGTGGACTGTTCCAAAAATGACTGCTGAACTGCAGAGTGGTTGGTCAGACACATTTGATCACTGATGCCATAGTGATCTGTGGTGAACAGCCCTGAGGAGTCAACAGACACTTTTTCCCATCACATAGTTTGTTGACCTAAGAGTTAAGTTTCTCAGCTTCAGCACCAATTCTTACAGACTGTGAATTTCATTATACCTGCCACCAAGGTCGTTGGAAAAATCAGATGCAAGACTCATTTGCAACCATCCAACCTGGTCCATTCAAATGCAGATAAGGTCACCTTCAGTTAATAAAAGTTGTGGGAATATCTCATTTACATCATCAATTAAAAGCGTTCAGAAGTTTTTATAGCCCTGGGTACGCAAGTTTGTGACAACCCACGATCCTGCAATTTCTGTCTGTTTCTCTCCATCACAAAATAAAAGCCAGATATATGGAAGTTAGCATTGGTGAAAGTGACTTTAAGATAATACTGTGTCATCATTTTATTAAAAGGTCAATTAAAAAAATCCCATTAAATTAAAAAGACAAGTGAAAAAATCCTAAGTGCAATTAGCCATCCAATATTCACCCCTCAGCAAGATTCCAAAAGGACATTCATGCCTTTAAGTTTCTTTAATAATCAGTTTCTTCTGCTTGGAAGAAAGTCAGTATGCTAACTTTCAGAATCGAGCTGTAGGTCAAATGTTTTTTTTCTTTTGACTATTAAAGCCTCAGAGAAAAAATATTGCTTAAGAGAAAATATCACTTCAGAGTGGATCAAGATGAAATCTGCTCGAAATGAAGAGTTTTGAATTGTATAGAATACTTGCATACAGTTATGTATTTATGTAATGTTGTCATGGGAATATGGCAATACAGCTATACTTTTCACATCACTAATTTTGCTGGAGTTAGTACTGGTGAAATGGTTTTGTATGGCCAGAAGGTCTTAGAAATTATGTGTGCCGATGGGCTATGTCTGGTTTTATCCTCCTACTGTACCGTCTCTCCCACAGAGCACTGTTGCCCAGTGAGGACTGCAAACAGGAGAAAGTTACTGGGTTTTCCCTCATTTAGCATGGAGGGACAAGCTCTCTGAGCCATGCTGTCCAGCATGACAGCCACGGAAGAGGAGTACAGGCAGAAAGTTGGGGAAAAATCCAATTTCTGGTGTTTAGATGGATTTCTGCCAGCACCGGGACCAAATGTGTGAAGCCTGAGGAGCAGTGACTCTGCACCATGATGCACAAAGGCTGGGTGAGGAACTTCAAAGAGGGTTGTCAGTGAGTGGGAAAGTGCCGGTGGGAATGTGATTGGAAAGGGAGGCTGCACCTGCAGCCAGCTTCAGAAAGGCTGCAGCACAGCGACAGCCTTCGGCTTAGAACAAGCATCCATCCCGAAGGCAGCAGGGCAAGGCCAGCAAGGGCCAGGCACTCGCACCTCCTGCTACAGCCCAGGCAGGGAGCCTTTGTATCCCACTCAGGCTAATCTTTGAGTTCTGCTATTTACCAATCCAACAAAAAAATATTACTATGCTCACTAACCTTCTATTCTCTTATCTTTCCAGCAATCTTGACACAGAAGAGCTCTGCGGTAAGTTTCTTTTTGGGCAAGAACATAATCTATGCCTGCAGCAGCCCTGTGCAAGTGAACATACTAGGTGATGTGATTTTTTTTTTATGTTTAATCTTTGTAGCTCGAACGGAAAATAATTTTCATTGAAAGAACTCCTGAGAAAATGCAGATGGCTCAATCTTTTCAGACTCTGTCATCCATTACATGCAGAATTACTTTGAAAATATTTTTCCTAATCAAACCTTCCCATTCTCTGAGCTTCAAGATCTGTTCTGATGTAAAGATAGATAGATAACTATCATATTTCCCTTTCATTTGTGTTATTCTTTCCAGTTAGTTATCACTTTGAAGTATGAGTACTTTGGCAATTTTGAAACACATTATCACATTAGTACCCCACTGGAGGAAAATCCATTACTTTCCTCCAACTTGAGACAGTGAGAACAGCAGTTTGATAAGTTCTATCACCCTTCATCACAAAAAAAAATCCTGCAAGGCCTAGAACTCGGCCCAGTTACCTATTTCTGTACCCCATCCTGGGCTGTGAGTCATTTCCCAAAACCCCGTTTGCTCTCCAGCTGATCTTACAGCACCTGATGTAGGAGTGCTGCTGACAGCAAAAAAACAGTTCACAGAAAATTTCTGCGAGTCCTCCCACAAAATGTCAAAAAAAACCAGTTATACTTGTCAAAACCAACCTATTTCTGAGGGAAAGATGGTAGTCTGATAAATTTTCTAATGGTCAACAATGTTGAAAACCTATTAAAGCTGAAAATACTGTTGTGTTGCATGAGAGCTCATTTACTCACCCACAAGGTGACTCTACCATGGCCAAGAACCCCCTGAGAAGCACCTCAGCCTGTGGCTTGTAAATGTATGACACGAGAGTCAGCTGAAGTGAATTGGGCTGTGACAACTTCCACTGATTGAGCATTTGGTCAAAGTTATATAAAACTGGCCAAGGGAGACAGGTGGTTTTGTTCTACAAGGGATTTACTGCTGTTGATATTGCACTGGAGGCTTACAGGTTTGCTCAGTATCTGACCCCAGTAGCCACCTCAGGCTGGTGAGGGGGCTGAGGAGGGTATCAGCCCAGTGCTGGCTCTGTTTTCTGTCTGTTTTGATTGAATGTGGGCTGCTTCAGCTGCCTTTTAAATTTGTCATAGATTGCCACTACAGTGTTTCTCTTCTGTGAATCTGGTACTGAGTGTACTCAATACATGTTTAAACCAGGGATAATACAGCTCTTTCTGAGTTATCTCAGTTCTGAGAAATGAAGCTTCATTTCCAGGATACTAATTGACAATACATTTTCATTCTAAATCATTTCATTCAACCTCTCAGCAATACCAGGTTATGTCACAGTGTTCCTGAAACTTCATGCTTTCATGACTCCCTTGAGAAGCTCATGCTGACCTCTTAAAAGCCTCAAAGTATTGATATTTATTATTTCAGAAAGCTTCTATCTAATCTTGTTCTTTTTGTCTGCCATTTAGACTTTGTTTTTCATGCTTTTCCAGGTGACTGGATGTCTAAATGTCTTGTCTAACACAGTCTCTAGCTTTAACATAATTTTCTTTCTTTTTCTCACACTTTTTCCTTCCTGGGCCTCCCTCTATTGTATTTTGCTGCATTGACCAAATGAGAACTCAGGTCATGATTTCCCAGGTTTGCCTCCTTCTTTTGCTGTAATCCCTCTGAATTATGCTCCCTCATTTTGCATGAGCTCTTTCTGTTAAAATGTCCTTTGCTTTGAGCAGCTACACAAGGGCATCCTGCAATCTATGCTATTTCCATGATTTTTGTTAAAAGTACTTTGCATGCATCATATTTGTTGAAAATATAATCACAGTACCTGGGACTAGAAGCTTATCTGGCTAACTCATGGTCTCTTCATTTCTCAGAGAGAAACAACTGCTCTCAGCTGACCCAGACTCACAACAGCCCCCATTTGATCTTATCTCCTCTAAGGGCTTTAGCAGAATTATTCATTTTTGCATCAATATAATTAGATTTAGTATATACACATGAAAACTTCATTTCCTGCTAGTAATTGTAAAGCAGACTATTAGACTGAAAATCCAGTTTAGAAAGAAAAACGTAGATATTTTGAAAATAGGTCTGTTTCAGCTCTCAAACTGATATTTTAAAGTTTTTGTCAATTTGGTGATGCACTTATTGAAAGAAAATGTTTTGAAACACCAATTTTGGTATTTTTGGTGCTCCAGGAATGATTTTTGAGGGGGAAATAATATAAAACCTAAAATAATATTTTTCACTGTAACTCTTGTTCATTTTATATATTTAGATAGTTAATAATACCATAACTGAATTTAGGCTTGATAAAATTGATATTTAATGAAATACTGATTTTTCAGGTCATTAATGGGTGACGTGGGTTTTCGTCTTTTAGAATATTTTTCGCAGCACTTAGGAGAGTATGAAAATGTTCTATCTGTCTTGGAAGACTTAAACATAACCATACTGAAGGCAATGGACAAAACAAAGAAAGTAAGTAAAAAATGTGACAATTTCTTTACATTATATATTTTGTTTATTGGAACATGTATCCAGTATTTTTCTTATCTAGATAAAGTTACTAATTTGTATTTAAGTTCTTCCACATACACATGTTTGTAGTAGAAATCCAGTAGGAGAAGGCATGTCAAAGTGGTTGGGTAAAAAAGATGTAAAGCTCTGTTTGCAAAGTATTACAGTTTGGATATAACCAAAATTGTCTTTGCAAATAATCTGAAGAATGTTCTTCATATTGTCATACCAAGAGAGGGTTCCATGTCCCATGCCAAATGTGGGTAAGTATTATCAGCATATCAGTATTTGGAAATAGTCCGAATTTGAAAAAATAATCCAAATTTTTGAAGTAGAAAACATGTTAGTAAAAGATGCTAACTACATTAATGACTACCATTATATTAGCTAGGCAAGAGTCATCTGGAGATATACTGGGGAGTTGTATTTATGTTATTGTTAAATGTAGATTCCAGGATAGTTTAAAGAGATTAAAAAGGGCTGGAATATCTCTCCCCGTGTTCCCTGAAGCTGAACTCCAGTATTCTCATGATTATAAAACCATCCTGTAGGCAGCAGCTGTGCATCCAAACTACTTAGTCCCAAAATATAACTGGCCAGTGTAAATCACTTGAAAGTACTTCTGATAGTAACAACAGAAGACACAGAAATTTGGGTTGAGTGAAACCTCCCAACAAAGAACAAGACTTCATTTCCATGTCGGGCATTTTAAGCAAAACCAGTGCTCAGAGTCTGCAAAGAGGAGGTGTTAGGGCTGTTGCCTGCCCGCATGGTGACAGGACGTCCTTTTCCCGGGAGGAGAAGCTGGGTTTCTCCATCCGTCGGTCCGAGGGGGGGTGTTGCCATGCTGCAGGACGCGAGAGGCGGCCAAGCCACTGGGCACTCAATCCATTACGGTCATGCCTGCTCGTGTGTTCAGACCTGCTCATTCATACCACATCCTAGCTAGGTGTCTGATCAAAAGTGCATCAAGGCTTTGGGTAATACGCTCCTTTTCCCTGGCTGAACAGCTAAATAGTCTGTGCAAGTTGGAACAGCATCAAAAGGTGAGGGAAAGCATAGACCAGGGAAGGAAGTGAACCTAGAGCCTCCAAACCCTGCTCCAGACCCACACCATGAGATTATTCACTGGAAGGCGAACCATCGAGAACAGACATTTCAGCCAAATGTACTCAGTGAGATCCCATGGGGGGTAAAACCCTTTTTTTCAGTCAATCAATGGAGAGATCAATGGGAAGAAAGCTGTGCTTCTTTCGCAAAGCTGTTATCTTTGGCATTCGGGTGTTTGCAAGAGTGCAGTACTCATACATTTTACATGAACTGCCAAAAATAAAAACCTGAAAGTGTAGCTCATTTATTTAGTGCTTGAGCCAGTAAGCTGAATGCCTCTCCATTCATGCTGTGCATCTTCCACTCCTAATGAAGTGAATGTGCGCTGACTCACTGCCTCATTGAGCTGGACACTAAAAAGCAACAGATCAGTTTATTCTAGCTATGCACAATTTGAGGAAAAAAAAAAAATTAGTCCTGTGTTTAAACTACTGCTAAAGGGCAGGATGTTGTCTGATAACTACTGGAAGTAAATAGAACACAGCATTTAAGAATTACCTCAGAAGTTAATTACAAGGAGGAGTCCCAGTAGACTAATCAGAGTTGTAAGAAGCAAGCATTGGCCTGACTAGAAAAATGGATAAGAAAATCTGGAATATTAATAAGTGTTTCATTTTTCTGCTTGAAGGACCCATCTAAAGAATATCCAAATGACAATTTCTTTGAATTTTGTTTTCCTGACTGAAGATTCAAGCTTAATGGGTTTTGTCTCTTTCAGGAATATTCCAACTGACTATTCATTAGTGGTGTCAGAACTAGAGCAAGGCTAACACTGGAAAAAACACTTCTAATTCCAATTAGTAGAAACAGTGTGTGAACAAAGTCAAACAAAAAATGTGTCCTCAAATATTCTAAAGTAGAGCTTTCTGCCAAGGATATGTCCGCCAGCTACAGCTTTGTACAGAAATTAAATTCTCAATTCAAAATTGGGATTATTCACAACAGGAACTCAGTTCTCAGGAAGCAGATAGGTTGTGTGACTCGACTACCTCATAAATCATTGGAGTGGAAATATTAAAATTTCCATCTTAAATAGCCCAAGTTTTTATTAAAGTTTATGGTCTAAAATCTGGAATATACCCATCTAAAAACAGAGCTGGGGGTGCAGCAAAAGCTAGTTAGCATACTGAGATAGCAGGGATAAATGATGTTCACCATCAGTGACACACTAGATGTGATGTAGCTCCTAGGTCAAGTTGATCCCCAGCTCAGAAAAGCAGGTGCTCAGAAATGTGTGGCTGGTTATGAATGGCCATTGGCATGTATCAGAGCAAGGCTTGGGTTCCCTCTCCTAGTACAAAATAAAACTTTGTCACTGCTCTGCCATTGCAGCTACCTGGTCCCTTGAACAGTCACTGAGTAATGGGAGCATTTATTACCTAGTTGGAAAATTCATATATAGAAAAAAAGCCCAGAATTGAAGACCTATGCTGTGAGAGCTACAAAGACATGGTGTATCTATAGTGTCTGAGTCAGTACCAAATTTCCAAGGACCAAATTCTCCTATTAAAAAACAAAAGTAAAAACTGCCGAGATTGGTCCTGAACTTCACTCTGCAGAGCATGGGGCTGGTTGCGGACCCAGTCCTCAGGGTTGCCGTGAGCTTTCCACTCCCTCTGACTTCTCGTGGATTGGAGAAAGCTAGCACCTCTTACTATCAGTCTCTGCTAAACTTTCCCAGAGAGCATGCCACTCTGGCATGAGGTGGGAAACTCATTCAGTCTTAAATATTTGGGGGGGAAAAAGAGCAACTTGGTACTTCATTTATTTTATTTATCCAGTTTAGAGTCAGATAAACAATCACCACTCTGTCCTTCCTATAGAAAATCCCTGCTTTCCTTCCAATTCAAGTTGCCCGTACTCAATAGATACTTTGCACGAGAGGCAGCTGCAAAATCAGAGCCCCAGAAAAATTGTTCAGCTTCCGTTTCCTAGGAAACCCTGGAGAAGGAAGATGTGTCAGTCTTCAGTGAAAAGCTGAACATGGATCAGCATGTCTGAAAAATCTAAAAACCTTATCTATAACCCCTCCTTATTCCAGATACAGACAGAACTAGAAATTACACACCCACCCCACCCCCAAAATGTAGAGTTTAATAGACTTTACTTTTTAGCATATGTTAATCTAAATGCCACACACTTTGGTGTTACCAAACTATTTGACTCGTATCCATAAATCCAGTACCCAAGTGTGTACCGAGTAGCATTTGCACATGTTGTCTTGTTTTTTTTTAATTCACAATCAGTTTTGAAAATCACATGCATTAATGAATAAATACCTTGGGGTTTGTTTGCAAATATTCCAAACCTGTTCAGCCTTTAGTCAGAAAGATCTCCCACCAGGAGCAACTGTAGTTTGTCCTGGCTACAGACTCCTGGATTTAAATTAAGATCAACCAAATTGTCCCCATCACTCCAAATTATTTCCATGTGTAGATATTTTTAACCCAAGAGATTAGCAGATAACTGACTCCTGCAAGGTAATTGCAGCATAATTTCCGTGTACTTTGTTTCCCTCTGTGGTTTGAAAGCGTTGTCAGCACAGCCTTCTTGAACTGAGCTTTTCTCCAATCTTCCAGTCCTGCGCTATCTGAAAGTGAAAATACCAAGTCATCTATGGGAGAAACCGTTCCAGTGTGTTAGTAGGTTCAAGAAATTTTGAAACCAGACTTCCTTTCACTGTTCTGGGGCCAGATCCCTCCAGCCTAACCAAACTAAACAGCAACTGGGAAGACAGGAAGACCTCGGGCTGTAGGAGTGGTTCATGCTGGAAGGTGCTAAGCTAAAATGCAGATAAATAGATATAGTGAAGGACATCTTTCAGCAGGGAAAAGACTGAGTTTCATTTGCAAGAAACGTACTTTTAATACAAAAACCATCTTACCAGAGGATGTTAGGGGAGCTACAGTCCTGTTTTGGTACTCGTCTCTTGTGTTTTATCCTTACACAAGGAAGGGAAACGCATATCTGAGGACTTTTAGACGGATTTGTGGCATTTGGTCTTTGATAATTTCTCTCATTAGGATGGACAATCTGCATGAGTTGCGTATACAGGAGTGGTGAGGACAGATTAATCATCAGTGTCAGTTATTTTTCCTGTACCTGCCAGGCTGATATTTTCCTGATCAAAGTACAAGCTGGGATAGTTCTGTTTATCTCATTTCTTCTTCATTTTATATACAGGAAGCATTAAAAATTAAAGACTCAGCAAATCTTTACAAATGCATTGGAAATGCTGCTTTAAGCCTTTTTCTGACATTTTTATAACAAAACACAGAGGTATGTTTAATTAAAATATTTAATCTTAACTTTATTACCCAAATAAACATACCATTTTCAGCATGTACGTATGTAAAATAAAGATTTTTATTACATTCTATAGCTTGCAGTCACATATAAATACAATGAAGAGAAACTTTGCAGCCCACAGCATAGTAAATAAAATCTATCACTGGGTAATGATGTAGATAGATAAAAATAGACCAGTTTTTTTAAGGTGCTTGACATGTTGGTTCTATTGACTTGTGAATACTGAAAATCAGAAACTTACAGACTAGAGAACATGTCTTCCTTAAGTTATTAAGCCATAAAATTGTTGCTATTTCTCAGCTATTCAGTAAGAACAAGTTTTGCTCTATCATTTTTATTTCTGGTATTGCTATAGTTTATTGCAAATGCAACCTGCTGGTGGTGGTGAACTATTCTGTACTCAGTAAACTAGCAAAAGCTCATTTAATCACCAAAAATGTAATTTTCATATGAAATTAAGTTGACAATATAGAAGTATTCAGGGGCTTAAACAGGTGCCTAGTGGTATTTAAGAAAACCTGGGGTATTCAGGGGTGTCCAAGATGTCTGCACAGGCCTGACAAACAGCACACGGACCTCTAGGAGACCCTGGGGCAGGATGAGACCCCCGGTCAGGATGAGGTCCCCTTCTGGGGCAGCAGCTGGAAACCAGGTGGGTCTCTGTAGGGCATCAGATTCCAGTTTAGGTACTCGAATAGCTCTGAGGTCTCCGAAGGGTTTTTCCTAGAGGAACTGTCTCACAGAGGAATAGCTGGTGATGGCTTATCCTGAGCTGACAGTGCCTTTTATCAAAGTCATAACACCTGTTTTGAAGTTCACTTTTTTTCACCAGCTGAAGAGCAGTCCCCTCTCCTCCCGCCTTCCCTTTTGCCAACAGCACAGGGTCATTTTCCAGCCCCGACATATCCCTGTGTGTCCCTGCTGGCACTGGCACCTGCACAGTGAAGGCTGGCAGCTGAGGCTTGCAGGGAAGCAGGGGCCAATTCGGATGATTTTAACCCCCCTGCTCCTGAGGGCGGTTTATACTGCAGTGTTGGTGAAAGTCTCACCACAGCTGGCTGGTGGCCAAGTGACCGTGCCGGGGGGATTTCAGGATGGACATGCTTCCTGCTCCATCATTTTGGTGGCTGTTGGCTTGAGCCTCACCTAACCCATTAGCCTATCATGGAGCCGACGACAGTCTTAACATACAGAGTGCCAGCTCTTAACTTGCTGGAGTAACTGCTAAAATTCAGACTTTCTGCATTGGCACAACAGCGAAGTGGCGGGAATTGGGAATTGCTGGGAGCGACTGAGCCCAGCAGAGATGCTTCCTCGGGAGAGTAGCACTAAGTGCCCGTGCAGTTGTTTCTTCTTCCTTGCAAATGCAGTCTGTGTAGCACTCACGGAGGCCACCCTGTGAGCTGTCTCAAAAGTAACTTAAGACCACCATACCTGTTGTAAAAGCGATCCAACCTCCAGCAAAAAGAAGCTTCATATCTAAGCTCTTTCTTAGATTAAATTGGTTATATTTATTAGACCATATATTTTAATTTCAAAAGGAAATAATGTAATAGATTTTTTAATTTTTTGTTTATGTAAACTGAAACTGGCTTTTATAGTTAACTGTGCTTACAAGATTAAATTTCGATCCGGTGTGTAAGAGTGGAGCTTGACCCTATATCACTTTATAGCTGAAGCACAAATCCAGTAACTATAATGCCACAGCAAACTCCTGGATGAACTTGGGCAGGACTTTTGTACAGCCAGTAGAAAATATTTATGAACAGCAAAATGAGAAACTCAAATCTAAAGTAAAGGGAACATCAAAATAACCAAGAAGGACTGTCAGCAAATAGGAAATTGTTTAAACAAATACTGAAGATTCCCCCTTAATCTGTTCTTCTGTGTCATATTTTCATCATCCTTATTTCATTGTTCTTACTCCATTTCTCTACATCTCTTTTCTTCCCCAAAAGTACAGCAAAATCTTACTTCCATAGATGAAAGACAGGAGATGCTTTGGCTAGCATAGTTAATGTACACGTCTTCAAAACTGAATCAAGAGAGCGATGACCTCTGAGTGCACACTCCTCCTGTAAATACAGAGGTACAGCTCTTTTGGAGACAAAAGCACTGCAGACTTCCGTGGAAAGGAATGGCAGGCAACATAGGAAATGAGGAATGGGACACTGCAATTTTTCTCCTTTTCAGACTCTGTAAAGTCTCATGTTCTTTGCTTTGGAGGAACTTTCTTCCCTCCTTTGCAACTATTTTATGAAGGACACCTGTCCTGGTTTCATCTGGGATAGAGTTAATTTTCTTCCTAGTAGCTGGTATAGTGTTATGTTTTAGGTTCAGTATGAGAAGAATGTTGGTAACACACTGACATTTTCGGTTGTTGCTAAGTAGTGTTTATACTATGTCAAGGATTTTTCAGCTTCTCATGCCCAGCCAGCAAGAAGGCTGGAGGGGCACAAGAAGAAGTTGGGAGGGGACACAGCCAGGACAGCTGACCCAAACTGGCTGGAGGAATATTCCATACCACGTGATTTCATGCCCAGTATATAAACTGGGGGAAACGATGGCCAGGGGCTGCTGCTCAGGAATTAATTGGGCATCGATCAGCTGGTGGTGAGCAATTGCATTGTGCATCACTTGTTTTGTATATTCTAGTTCTTTTGTTACTATTATAATTATTATTACTACCTTTACTATTATTTTCTTCCTTTCCTGTCCTATTCCACTGTCTTTATCTCAACCTGCAAATTTTACTTTTTTTTCAAATTCTCTCCCCCATCCCACTGTGTGAGGGGAGTGAGCGGGCAGCTGTGTGGTGCTCAGTTTCCAGCTGTCTGCGAAAGCTGGGGACCAGACTCGGTGAACTAGCAAACACCACTTAAGCAGCAGTAACCATGACTGGTCCATGCCCAGCATTTAAATATGCAAAACAAATATATTAAGTTTAGGATGGAAATGAAAGATAATTCTTATTCAAAGAGCGATTAATTCTGAAATAGAGCTCTAAGCATTTGGGGGCAAAACCCCCTAACTTCTTTCTACACATTGCTTGCAGAAACATAGAAAGGGGAGTGCGTGGTGTGCAACAGCAAGATGCTGGATTCAGTGACTGACACAGCATGTCTAATTCTTTGCTCCTATGAAATCATTCATTTTCTGATTTGCTCAAAAAAACCCTCAAAGCTAACTGAAGTCAATGCAGCCTTGTTATCACTAGAAAACTTCTTGAACAGTCTAAAAATAGAAGCCAGTCAAAGTAAGAGAAGATTATAGGAGCCGAAAGAGTAACACAGGGACATGCAATTTAGTTACTGATGGTGCATTTATAGTAATTATGTAAATCACTGCACTCTGGAGGGTTGATACCTATTATAAAGCAGAATACCTAGATTTTTTAATTGCATATTAAAGTAATAGTAACAGTAGCAATTATGTAAATTATATCACAAAACAAAATAACTGGAAAAAAAAGCTAGACAAGCATATGTCAACAATAGAGTTCTACAACTGACATTCTGTTTGAGCAAAAATGAAGTTTTAAATTGTTTGGGTTTTATTTTATTTATTTTCTCAAAATCTGTGTTAAATTGGCTGGCACCACTTTTTGCATATGATTAGAATTTATTAACAATTACCAGAGAATCTAGTCTTGTTCTCTTGGAAATTGCACTTTTTACAAATGCACCTTTTGCAGAATGAATGTAATGAATACCCGCTGCCAAAGAATATCCTGAGGCAGGTATTACTCAGTTTATCCTGGTTAATAATTTTCATGTATTGGCTTTGAATCCAGTTAATTTGTTCGTTGCATTCATCACTAATTTTTTTTCAGGTCAGCATCAGTCTAAAATACCATAGCCATCTCCCATCTTAATGTTTTAAAGTGGACAAAATATCCAGATTCCACTGGAAATGAAAAGCCAGAACAAAAATGAGTTATTTTATTATTCCTTACAAAGAAACAGAAATCCTTTCACGATTAATATTACATAAAACACTGAAGGCAGACAGATGAAGTTCAAGACATAAAGAGCAGTGGGGGTACATACTGCAGTATGCAATGATTAATACTTAATACTTTAAGCCAACTGACAAAAATACTGCAATCTAATGTATTTCTTAGCTGCACACAGTTAATTCTTCCTGCATATTCGATTGCTTCAGGCTGTCTTTTAATGACAGTTTACTCTATTGCACTAGTTTAATTGGACATATATTGTATCTCCTTCCATTACAGTGAGTAGTGGTTTTGATTCTCATAGTTATTTAGAAGACATAAAATACCAATTAAAAGATCCTAGATGAAGAAGATAGTTTCACAGAGTGAGTACTGGCTGAATGCCACATCATAAAACATCCTCTCAGAATATTTATCATTCAAATAGTCAAGCAAACTGCAGACTCAGGATTTATCTTTCTTTCATTAGTAGTGTGTTTTCACATCCTATCTGCTACCTTTGGGTACCTTCAGTGGCTAGGCACCACTTGCATGGATGTCATAAATTAGTACCATGGAGGGGAATGAGGGTTGAAAGATTTGCTGTAAATTCATGCTTTTCACAGAGGAGACAAAGGGAAAGGCAGAGCCAGAAAACCAATAAAAGATGTGGCTGCCTACAGATTAGGCATTACATGTCCTGCATTGCCAGTGCCCAGCCTCAAGAATACAAAATTGAATGGAGAAAAAAGCCATCCTACCCTTCCAAGCAGATGTTGGCTACATTGCAGCAAAAAAATGCATTAACTGTTGGGCCGAAAGAAGAACAAAAGAAGATTCTTTTAGTCAAAAAGTAGTTCAGTTTTTCATTCTAAGAAAAAAACAGCAATAATTTCAAAATTTCATACATACTGTTTGTTCAAAGAAATGATAGGTATGCTGCTGCTCCCACCTCAGTTTCTCACAGGCATTTCATTCAGCTCTAATATCAGACCAAACATAGCCCTCTAAAATATTAACAGTGTTCAACATTAGATCTACAAAATGAGAGAGGATTCTAAAGCAATTGTTGAAGAAGGTCCTAAAGATTGGACTTTCTTGACTAAACTCTGAAATATTGTCAAAGGGGTTTCACTAAAAAATAGAAAAAAGTGGAGTAAACCAGATGATGCCTTCAATGCATGTTTGAGTTGTTTAATTTCAAAGCTTGATAAATTTTTGGTGGGAATTTTTCAACCAATCCTTTTTGAGTAATCAGAACTCAACGAAGGGATAAAAAGTAGTAACATCAAAATATCAGAGCAATAAATGAACTTGTACTGAGCTCCATCCACACTAGGCTTTTAAGAACTGTTCCTATTTGCAGGCATAGTTGTTTCTCATATTCTACTTTTTCTAGCTAAAATAGTTATAAAACTGTTTAAATGCAGTCTGTAAATTCCTAAAAAGAACTATCAGGAACATTTTTTCTTTTGACCATGGATGACTTGACCTAAATTCCTTGGGGGTTTATTTTATCATTCCCTAATTTCTGATGAGACAGACTTGCCAGGGGTTAGAACTGGAATCTGGATCCTTTTTGCATAAACCCAGGTACTGAACTGTTCATCTGTAAACTCGGTTGGAGAGAGGATGCTGGCAATAGTGCTAAATACATCACCAGTTGCACACTGCTACAAGGCAGAGATGACCCTATGAATAAACAGCTATTTTTGTCTAGGGACATTATTGAATGAGGTTTTGGAATTTCATTTCATAGGATTTTCTATCTATAAAATTTACTTCAGATCGTGACTATTAGTGCAAGTCAAGTCAAACGCAGATAAATTCAAAAAGCTGCAGGCAATGAATTCTGAGCAGTCATGCAAGGAACTTCAAGAGATTCACCCCTTTCCTCTGAGCTCCTTATCAGAGTAATGAAAACTCTTGGGAACTTCTTTGACCTTTTTTGTAGAAGCCTTATACCTGCTGAGTCAGAAAGAGACAATGCTCAAACTTTTGCTGGTAGCAGAGAACATGTGTTAAGTAGTCAGAACTAAAAAACACAAAACAAACACACAAAAAAACAAACAAACAAAAAACTTAAGTTAATATCCATACCTTTAAACATAAAAGTGTATAGAAATAACTTCAGAGCAGAAAAAGAAACATTTAACCTAGCCATTCTCCCATCGATACCACCATCAACACCACCAACAGCTTTTATGTTTTCCTTGTATTCTTACAACCTTCTCCCAGGAGCAATGGCATTACACATACATATCCCTGCCACCCGCTGATATAAAACACAGCCAAAACACAGTTTCTTGTCTCTAAGCTATGTAGTACGCTTAAGAGCAGTTAACTAGGAGTCACTTTTTATCCATGCATGAATTCTTTTGTGCAATTCTGATGAGTGCCATTACAAATGTGTCTCAATATTCTCCTATAATCACCTATGGCTGCCTATTTTATTTCATCGCTCTTAAACATCAGCACTGCAAGTGTCTAGTAGAGACTGTCACTGTTCCAGTTCTCTAGGCAGAATTTAAACACGTAATCTATTCCAAATGTAATACTTCGATAAACTTGTAAAGTTTGTGCTGCATCTAAAATTGAAGTTGAACCTATTTAATACTTTGGCATGTTATGCCTTTGCTCATTCTTACAATGAGGATGCTGTAAAAGCTGCATTTGTGTGAAGTCAACACATTGAGCATCTGCGGATCTGGCTTATTGAAATTATCTGGCTGGTTGAAATTATGATTTTATTCTGACTCTGTTCTGATTCCATCCTACAGTCTGAAGAATTAGATCTTAGTGATTGAAATGAAAAAGGCTTATTCTTTTTCATTTTAGTACAGTTATTCTAACTAATTTTATATCCGCAATTTAAAGTTGTAACCCAGGGTGTTGTCCCACTAATGTAGGATCTAAGCAGACAGGGCAGGACATGGTCCATGACCAAGGGAAATTTAAATAGATTATTCCTTACTGAATTTTACTCAATGGTAACTACTTTTCAGTTGCCCTGAGGATGTTTTCTATTAAGATAAGCATAAGTAATTTTTATGAAATTATTTTGATATGACATATAAAATAGGAAACAGAAAATTGCAAAGTAATATAACAGTAATAAATATTATAAGTAATGTTACAAACACAATAAAGCACAAGTAAGTTATAAAGTGTTATATAACAAACTACTGTATAGCAAAATGGCAACATAGGAGGGAGAAGCCAAGGGGACTAGGTTTGTTCAGCCTGGAGAAGAGGCTCTGGGAAGATGTAATTCTGCTATCTAAAGGAGGGTTGTAGAGAAGACAAAACAAAATTGTCTTTTTCAGGGCTGCATAGCAAAGGCACAAGAGGGAACAGCTACGACTTGTGGAAGGGAAAATGTTTAGACATACTTTGCACAGAGTGGGTGGTGCAGCACTGGACCAGGTTTCCCAGAGTGATGGTGTAATCTCCATCCTTGGAAATATTCCAAACTCAGGTGGACATGGCCCTGAGTGGCCTGAACTTGCTTTGAAGTTGTCCCTGCTCTGAACAGGGGGATGGACTAGATGTGACAGCCAGACATCCTTTCCCACTAAGCTTGCCTAAGCTCCCACCCTTTCTGAGAGATTTCAGAGTTATTTTTTGTCCCAACCAAGTTTAGTTTGCTTGTCCCAAGTAAGCGAACACAGGAATCTCCGTCCTTCCCCATCTCAAGGAGCTGCTCTGAGGGGGTCGGTGTGGTGTCAGGTCACCCAAGGGGAGAGGATCGGGGCTGGCACCAGGACTCAAGAGGCTCCAGAGAGTCACTGAACCTGTGGTAGCCCTGAGATGTGGACTTCCTTAGGAGACACCTAAGCACTGCCTCCTCTATCTTCATAAAAGGAGAAAGTTTTCTGTACCTTTTAAGATAGCCATAAGCCAGTCTTAAAGACAACGGTGACCTCTTCCACAGGGAAATCACTAATTATGTGTATTTTCAGTTGCATTAAAGGAAACTAAAATCTTAGCTGCTTACAAAGGTTGCAGTTGTCTCTTGGTGAGGGAGATTACCCTCATTCACTCACAACCAGTAAAACTAACAAGAAGAATGGTATGTTAACACACATTTATTTCATCTGAACTGCCCAAATTGCTGTGCAGTGTAATGTACATGCTAATGAATGGTAATTTACAGCTAATGAAATTCAAGAAACAGGCCATTTTTCTAGTTTATGTATAGACACCATCAGTGGGTCCCATCATTAATTGGTGGTGCAGTATACTGAAAATACAAATGTTGGGCATGACAGTTAAGCTGATTCTACCATAATATAGACTTAAGAAATTGATACACATTTTTCTTAATTCAGAATTAACATTTTCTTTCTTCTAATGAAATCTTGTACCAGTGTGCCTTTAGTAAAATGCAAATGAGGGCACTTTTCTGTAGGAAGTAGAGTGGTGAAGCAGTAACAAAGCATGGCTGGTAATTCCTCATTGCCAAGAAGTGGAGTTGAGGTTTAAGTTGAATTGTAACAGACAACCTTTTTCCCTCCATAACTAAAATTATAATAATGCTGACAATTTATATTTGCTGAATACCTTCTTTCATAACAAAGAATTTTGGAAGGACCGATAAGAGTAGTTACTTTTCAATGGGAGAAAGTGAAATTATCTAACATTGCTGTGAGCTCAGAATTGCTTGACTCAGAGCTGTTATTTAAATTTTAATATTGAGCAGCCATTTGCCCAACAAGGTGCATTAAGGAAGTTACGTAGTTCTGCATAAGAGAGTTGTAAATACCAATACTTGGGTAAAATATACATAAGGAAAGAGTCTTTGGTAATTCCAGACTCCCACAGATGATGTTAACATCTTGTCTGCCTAGCCCATCCTTACAAAAAAGCTCTGTGTACCTGATAAGGGAACTCTAAGCCATATTTAAAGATCACAAGGACCTTTTCCATAGGGAAGCCTTTAAATACAGAACTTATGGGACAACAGAATAGGAAGAAAAAAAGACTAAATCCTGGAGCAATGCACAAACCTAGAGTAGTTCTGATGAAAAAAAACCTTAATAACTTTCAGATGCAGGAAAACATTTCTGAAGGAGGCAAAAAGCAGCCAGCCTCAGGCAGTGGCAAGTATTACACAGCCAATGTTTACACCATCCTCCCATCAGCAAGGGCCCACCCGAACGGTTGCAAAATGAAACAGTATTGATGCACATTTTAAGTTGTAATTCAGCATCCCAGTATCAGATTTATCATGACTATGAGCAGGAAGCTATATGGAGCTATCTGTAGTGTTTACTTTTTGGATGCCCACTTTGACTATCTTCCTCTCGTGAGATTGCTTTGGTATTTAAAAACTTATAAGAAACCATCGTTTCTGTAATGTTTTGTTCACTTATTCCCAAGTGCACTGGTGAAAGCTGAAAAATTAAAACATACCTTGGATTTCGACTGCAGGATTTTGTTTAGCTGTCCGTGCTATGCAGATTCACACATGTTGTTCTAACATGCCACAGAGAATCAAAATTGTTAGAAATTAAATGATCTCTGTCAGGTCCACCACAGTTACAATGGAGACAATTTAGAAGAAGGAAAAAATCAGCTTTCCTATTGTATAATAAGATGTAGTAACCATAAAGGCTGCCATAAATGTTATTTACAGAACTGGTGTGAGTCTCAGGTATTCACTCAAAAGACAGACAAACAATCTCTCATTAGTACCTATTTTAAGAATTTATAAATAAGAAATTATTTGTTGGAGATTGGCTCACACCTGATTACTCTGAAGATGGAAGAAGTAAATATAGAAGACCACGAAGCTCCTGGCTACATAACTAACTGATGATTCACAGGTGGTTTAACATCTGAGATTTCTGTAGCAGAAGTCTTCCAACAAGAACTAACAACGTTTTGTGAATAGATTGCTCTCATTTGAGAGCAAAGTGCTTTTAAAGCTATTATCTTATAATCTTTTATTTTTACATCTGAATTTCAAAACATCTCATATTTGTGTTCTGATTGCAAACGCATACATGAAAAGAGAAGTCTAAATGTCAAAAAGGCATTTCAGCTGTAATTCACATTGGGAAGAACAAGAAACAGCTTAAAAAACCTCCTATGCATTGCCAAAAATATTCAAATGGGTTCTCAGCTAGGGTAGGAGGCAACACCATTTAAATGAGAAGTTTTCTTTAAAGCTTGGAGATAACAGCCCATCATATATATTTAGATGTGGTGACTACAGAAATCTTTCATTCAATGTTCCTGATATTTTATGAAACCATTTTAGATGGAATTGTGCCCAAAAGCTTTCAAGATCAGCTGAATGGATTTTTTTCACAGATAAACAGACTTAGGGCATATAAAAAATGAGTATCAGCATACTTTCATCAGAGTAGGAGCCAAAAAATTAATTCCGAGTTTAGGAGATGGAAGTCCATTTTCCTTCTCCATGCCTGATGGGAGCTCTACACATTAAGCAGAGGCTCTAGGGGGCTGCTTTATCCTCTTGATTACATTTATTAAGAAGAAAACAACAAAGGGTTTGTTTATATTATTGCATAGTTCACCTCCTCACACAGCACTCACCTGCATATCACTGTTTGCAGAACTGAGTTTTGCAGGTCTGGGCTTGCTGGAAACATTAAAATTGACCCCATTCATGGAAATATGATTCATTGTGCAAGGGAGAGAGCAGGCTTAAGAATTAGTTCTGAAATTACCTATGCAAAATAGGCATACATATTTTTGAATACATAAAATATATTGGAAATATAGTTACACAAAGAAACATTAGAGACCACTAAATATAGGTGCAAACTTCTCAAATAGCCAAGCTCCAAATCAACACTCAGCTGCATTTCATGTAATTATGAAATATATAGATATATGGTTTCAAAAATAATGAAACAAATTAAAGGAACAAAAATCAGTCAACGACTGTTAAATGCAAAAGGTACTATCTCTGGCAGAGGCAGTCCTTCAGCCAAACTGCTGGTGGAGTTTTCCAGGGCAGTATCACTAAGCACGTGTCCTGATCGAAGACTGTTCCCATAATCATTGTCAGAGACAGGCCAGTGGGC
Organism: Aviceda cuculoides; assembly: GCA_035590195.1. Classification (NCBI taxonomy): domain Eukaryota; kingdom Metazoa; phylum Chordata; class Aves; order Accipitriformes; family Accipitridae; genus Aviceda; species Aviceda cuculoides. The sequence goes on from JAVJGG010000029.1 coordinate 26,621,983, forward strand.
AAGATAAACATCTTTTCACAAGAGTGTATCTGAATAAAAACTTTAAATTCACTGCTACGGTTGTCAATCATATCTTGGCTTTTCCATACTTAAGAAGTAATTTGGTGCTGCCATCACCTGGAGTTAAGAAATGCAAGGAAAAGGGGTTTTTTAAGTAGAAACTATGCTGCACAACTGTGTACCTGGGCCTCTCTCAGCTTGGGTGGGATCAGTATCTACACCTGGAAATTCAGAGGTCTTTCTGTCCAGAAACGTAAAGGTTGCTTACATGGTTTGCACGTGTAAGCACCAAAACACCCAAGCTGTTTCCTTTCTGAATTAAGTCTGAATCTCCCCTCACGTATTTCTAACATACTAGGCAAATCCTTTCCTCTTTTTTTTTTTAATGTCATTTTTAGGACTATCAGGAAGCTTCTAATTTGGAGCAGTTTGTGACTCGCTTTCTGTTGAAGGAAACACTGAACCAGCTTCAGTCCCTCCAGAGCAGCCTGGAGTGTGCCATGGAAACCACGGAGGAGCAGACCCGGCAGGAGAGGTGAGCAAACCTTCTGCCCAGCTGCACTGAAGGGGGTGAGGAGTGGGGTCACCATGAACCTCCAAGACATTTACATTTCACCCAGCAACCTGATGTAGGGAGTAACAGGAGAAAAACAGATAAACTTTTTATTCCACCCAGGAACTCACTAATAGGAGTTTTCCTGTAATTGAATACAAGGAGGTTCCAATCTGATCCTGTGATGTGTTGTATGTAGGACCATTTTGTTATATTCTAGGCTCTTCTCCTTCAACTTCTTTCTAAATCCATGGACTATTTAATGTCAAATGGAGAAACCAGACCACTGCAATGTGAAAAGCTCTGAAATTACCAAGACCATTGGCTGCCTCCTTGTTTGTTTCTTCCAGCTTTATGATTTTTTTTTTTTTTTTTTCATTCCTGGTTGCACAACTATCCTAATGTTAAAAGGAGAAATAGCAAGGCTCTTGCTTGTTACAGCTTCTTCCTAGAATAAAGGGCCATAGTACCGGTCAACATCTAACTCTGTAAACTCTCAATCACCTGGGTAACCTGTAACCATCCAAGGGGTTTATCTGAATTTAATACGATGACCTCATATATGAGGGTTTGTAGGATCAAGGATGAAAACATTTTTTTAAAAGGTACTTGGTTTTGTTGGATCTGTTTTCCTCAGTATGCTAGTGTTAAAGATGATAGGGAAAGCAAAATACAAGATGTTGTGTTTCATTGACAAAGAAGATCTCAACACTTCATACATTTTAAAATGCATTGTTTTTTCATTCTTTCTTTTGGAAATGTCATTTTCTTGTTTGTTTTGCTGTTGGTTTTGAGATCTCTGAAGTACAGGAATAATACACTGGGGTTTTGTGCCAGCAGGTTTTGAAAGGCTGAGGGTGTGCCAAGCATGCACAGTATGTATACCCCTGCATTCATGCATACATCTTTCCAGGTTCCATACACAACTGATGGGAGAGAAAGAAGTCTTGAATGGCCAGTTCAGAGCTGGCACCTAACTTAGGTGCTCTGGCATCCTCTGGAGTAATCACTGACTGCTCTGACTTGCCTTTTAGGACAGCCTTTCTAGAAATACAGTCTAGAGCGACCATCTGAGTAACTCAAGCTACTCACTCGGGTGTGTAGAATTGGGTGATATGACCATCCCTTTTGCTGCCAGCTTTTTCGTCTGCATTGACTGTCTGGTAGGGCATCGTGGAGACTTCTTTCTCCAGTTTTATCAGTACGGTTGTTCAGAAACATCCTCTTGGATGGTGAATTTGTTTTATAGCAAAGAAAATGAGAAAGAGGTGTGACATTGTCAAGCCAAATAACATCTTCCCCATTTGCTGAGGTAGCAATGGAAAAGCCAAGCAAACTCAGCACTTCAACTACAGCTATTTTGGAGATGCCTCAGTCCCTGTGTAAAATCAACTTCAATTATGTTTAACTTAACTCAGGGGCAAACTGTCCGAATCAAAATTCCATTAAGACACTCCTAAACTAATTTAAGAGTGCTTACTCTGACATAATTTGGCTTACTGTGGGGAGATTTTATGCTGCAGAAAATACCATCCTAAAACATCTCCTTAACATAGTGTGCGAGCTTTTGGTGAGCCTTCATTCTGTGCTTCAGGAGACCAGAGAGGCTTCCAAAGCAGTGACCTGGGAATTATTTACTGCACTATTTAGACTACCATCTAATACTCTTTGCAACCTCTCATCCAACTAATTGTTCAAAACTAACCACAGTCCTGGTCCTTCATTGCTCTCCAGCTGGATGATGATGAAGAACCACGTAGAGACAAGCCTTCAGTCCCCACACAAACTCTCAAGCTTCAATGACTCTGTCATTGCAGTAAAACATAAGTCATTTCTGTATCTGCTATGTTACAATACTGGTCCCGGAAATGTGTCTGTCTTCCATCCAGTATTAGTTAATTCTCATTGGTTTTCCTTCCTTATTAACAGATACATGTTGCTGTTTATCTTTTTAATCTTTAAGCTGAAGGGGTCAATGTTTAAAGTTCATATTTCACTTTTAGCTGTTCTTGTGGCCCCAGTTCTCTGCAGAGATGCTATGAAACTCCCGTGAATGAAGAAACAGTGTGAATGGTTCCTTAGGTCAGAACCACCTCACAGACAGACACTGACCTTGAGCTTTCTCTACCTAAAAAACAGGTTTATGCCAGCTTAACCCTCCTTTTTTTTTTTTTTTTTTTTTTTTTTACTTCTCTAATGATTAGCAACCTAAACACAACTGCTTAGTAATAGTGAAAATCTGGAAAATAATTCAGTGGTCTCAATAGGTATTTCTTCTTTTTTAATTCAAAAGGGAACATGAAAGCACATGTTGTGAGAACACAGAGAGGAGAGCTCTCCCACGTTTTATCTTATGAAGTCTCCTGTGTTTCTGTGCAGACAAGGCCCAACAAAACCAGAAGTTCTCTCAATTCAGTGGCCAGGAAAGCGCTCAGCTCGAAGGCTTCAGAGGAACAACAGCCTGTCGTTAAATAGCCCTCATTTTAGCACAGGTATGGTGTTCACATTTTAAAGATATTTAAAACACATGCATACACACACACATACAGAAAAATATACATGTATCTTCCTCAAAAATTTAATTTAGACGTGGTAACTAACTCAGATACTTTACTGACAGAAACCAATCTTCAATTTACTATAAAAGGTATTAGCTCAAACTGTAAGGAAAATAAATATGTACCCATAGATCTGAGCTGATAAAAAATAAATACGTAACTATGGACCAAACTGTGATATTGTTTTGGGGCTGTGGGTTGATTCAACATTTCTTAGGTAATATTTGTAGCCTGCAGATAAGAATGAAAAGGTGAAGGCTATAACTTATACACAACCAAGTTCTCTATCATGACTTACATCCCAGCTGAAGGGAACAAATAAGAAACAGAAATAGAAAATACAAAACCTGAAGGGGAAAAAAGATTTAATTGAAGATGATACAAAAAAATCTGAAACAGCATTTCTGCTTTGGAAAACATGAGAGGGTACTTTGGTAAATGGGATTCTTTGGAAGCAGTGACATTAAGCATGAAGTGAAGGCATCTCCAGGCTTAGTGACATCTCTCAGTATCAAGGCATGTAGATGACTGAAACACCACAGTATGTGATGCGTCAAGCCCACTTCTTGACCAGTCATGCAGATCTCACTGCTTGCAGCCACGTGATTACCTCTTCCTTTTTAACTCTCTTTTGAAGACCCTTCTGCCACTCAACGAATGATGCTGTTCATTCAGCACAACGATGCAGGATGATGTTTGGTCCCTTGCTGTGAGTTGCTGGTGTTCATAACAAGGAAGGTCACATAGCCTTGTTGCTGCACTCCTAATTCGCAGAGTTCAGAAGGAACCCAAACATATCCAAGCTGCATCAAATCCACTTACTGTATTAATATAATTTTAAAGAGCTAACATCTTTCTCCTGTTCTAATAGCTGTCTAACATCTCTCCACTTTCCTAGACAAGATCTGTGTTTGTCTTGGCACTTGGTCTTCCTCCTTATTGCCTGCTGCCCACCAGCAGAGTAACACTGTAGATGTGTCTATGCACTCAATGCTCATGCAAGCATTTCTTTAGCCTTTGTACTTGTTCAGGTAAAGCCACACTCTGCCTCCTCTACATATCACACCTGTGGTATGTCCTCAGCAGTAGGATCACCTAGGTTGGAACTAGATGATCTTTAAGGTCCCTTCCAACCCAAACCATTCTACAATTCTATGATTCTATTTCTTTCTTTGGTCAAAACATAGTCCAAATGCCATTAGAACTCTCAGCTAGAAAGTGAGCAGGTTAATGAATGCACACATCAAAAGCATGTGTTGAAAGATTTTCAGGTTTTGGTAAACAACCTTCCTCTCTCCTTAGAGCAATCACTTATGTACACATTCACACTGTGGGTGATGCCAGGAACTGCTCTCATAATGCACATATCTGTTTCCTTGAGTATTATCCTTTTCATCTCATAGACAATTTTCTTGAGACTTTAGCAAAGCAAAATTTTCCAGAGACTTTAGAGAGGCTCTGAGATGCTTGTGCCTTTGCAGAACAACATTTTCTAGCTTCACCTTTGATATATGACATCTGGTCATTATACAGGCACAAGTATGACTGCAGAATGGAGAACTAGGAAGTCTTTTGAAAGGGGCATGTCCTATCCATATAGAGAGACAAGACACAGTTAACATCCAGTGTCCCAGTGTCTTTAGTCTTTCCTCTGCTGCTGAATTCCATGAGTTGGGAGAAAAATAAACATAGGCAAGTTATTACAATGAAACATAATCAGTCTTGAGTTGGTCAAAATTTGCAGTCACCCAAAATCTCATTCTAGAAAAATCTAGTGTAGGAAGGCTCAATCATAATAATCATATTGCTGCAATTCATCAAGCACCTAGGAACGCTGTTTAGTTGGAAAGGTAAAGAACCCCATTAGCTGCAAGGGACATCCAGTTAATGTTATTAAATCAGCTATAGAGTCCACTGCAAGATTATATACATAATTAGTGGATGAACACATGAAAACCCCCACGACAGCATATTGCAGATGACTGCAACAAAGCTGAAAACCCCTAAGAGTGAGTACAAAACCAGCTGTTGCAGCTAAATGAACATTTTCTGAATGGAAAGAAAGCTCCTTATTCTCAATGCATATGAGACATTCTACAATTATATTAGGAGGCTCCTTCTGGAATCCCTCAAGATCAGGATTCCTCAACATGCCATGCCAGAAACGTAGATCATTTAGCTGTACATGTACACCCAATTAATTCTTTTCTGCTGTTCCTAAGAATGCATTTTTTTATTGGGAAGGAACATATACACCCTTAACCTCGAATAATCCTGGAATCGTGCTGGAAGCACTGTGTCAGGACCCTAAGAACAGCAACACACTGACCACAGCAATGTCCTTGCAGTTGGGGCCCTACAGCAGGTCTGCTGTCTCTCTGCAGGAGCAAGTAAGATCCTATCACCTGAGCTGTATTGGCCATGCCAGCATATTTAAGACAGTCTTGGCTGCCTTTCTTTCACCTTCATCAGTGCTCTCAGGGAGAAGAGGAACTGCAGACAAGACACAGCACATGGTTCCTCCATGGGATGTATTGGAAAGGAATCCCAAAGACAGGCTTGCTATGCAGCCAAAAAGCTGACTTACTCTTATAGAAACTTCCACATAAAGAAGATTAAGAAATGGCAAACTAAGAAAACTATTAAGACAGAGGAAGCTTTAACAACACCACCACCACTTCCCCCCAAGCTTATTTTGCATTTTGAGCAGAAGGTGTTCAGGTTATGAGCTGGTTCCATTTGCAGAGGAGAGCATTCCTTTCTTCAGGTATCAGCATGATTTCAAAAGCACTGGCATTAATCTAGAATGTAGTTTTCATTCTGTATTGGATTTAGATTGTATCTTAAAAAGAAATAATTCATATAGTCAAAATCATGCTTTAGTTTAGTTACACCTAAATGAACATTGAACTAGTTGCAGCACAATCTTCGAGAAGCAAAATAAGTTGCAAGCTAAGCTAAACTTTTTTATAAAATAATTAAATACACTATTTTCCAGCATTTAGTAACATTTTATAAATGTTTATTTCTATTTTCTAAAGGTTGGACTGAGGAAGACAGCCAGTGGATGACCCAAATAAACAGACTCCAAAAGCTGATTGACAGGCTGGAAAAGAAGGTGTGCCTTTCATTTCACCTGTTTGTTCTCTCTCTCTCAGTAAATCAATCCTTAAACCACAAATGCTTTCAATATCCCAGTTGCAGTCTTTCCAATAAATAAGTGAAACTTCCAACATCACCTAAGAGAGCTAACACTCATTAAATGCCTACATTTTCCTTCCACCTTCTTCTTTCCTATTTCATGAGAGCAAGACATGGTTTTCCCACGCTCCACTTTCCCCTTCCCATCACCACCGATCCAACTTTTCATAAAGCTCTGACAAGTCACATCACTCTATGACTGGAGGATGTTATTGTATTTAGTTATGCTTGTTTTGGGGAACACAGGATAAGTATCTCCTTTTAGGATCAGATTTTTTTCTCTCCTCTCCAAACTTTCCCACTAAAGCTTGACAGAAAGTTCTGTTTCCTCCTTCCCCATCAGAGAATACTAATTTATAGATTAAAACACTTTCCTAATAAGTACAGTTTAACCAAAAGCCGATGCAAATTCCACCATCCCGCCAGGGAGTCACAGGAGCCACCCCAGCTCCAGGACTGCACCAACCCCCAGGCCCTGAGACCGCCTGCGGTTCCCACACCAAAGCAGAGCCCTCCGGGAGTCTGAAAAATGACCCGTCTGATCCAACAATACCAAGGCTTCCCAGGGCTTGTCAAAACCTGAGTAACATCAGTCTGCACAGAAAATGTCTATTTCTTCTGTTTTCATTTAGATTTATTGCTACTCTAAGTTTTAAAAATTGGTTTATGTCTCTGTGTGGTGACTTCTTTCTTTTTGGAGAAGAAGAGCAGAAGAAAAAAGTAAGGTTATAAATCCCTGTGTTGTTCTCTACATAAAGTGTCCTTACTGAAGGACAGATGGACAATTTCTGATAGGTGCTAAGGGCGTGGCTGAATTCAGTGGATTTTGGGACCGAGGGAATTTCTCCCTCCTGGTGCACTAGAGGCGAGGTTTTAGGTTGAAGTGCTCTCAGACCCAGGAGTTGCTCCAGTCCCAGCAATGATGCTGATGCTGCTCCTGCCTGCAGCTCAGTGCTCACCAGTGGCGAGGCTGTGCCTGTACTCCAGAGACAGATTCACGCGCACCAGCACGGGTGCCTTCACCAGTGCCCACAAACAGATAGCGCTCGCAGAAACATGAACATGCAACATTCCTGATCCTGCTCCTTCTTTCCAGATGATCAGGATGGACGTTCCCCTGTGAACACTACCATGGGCTTCTAGTCCATCTAGTATCTGTGGCTGGACCCATGCCCCTTAGCCAGGCTTTGGCTCAGACCTTGGGTCTGGCAGACAAGCATCTACCTCCTACTACCTGCTAGTCCAACTTGAGTTCAATAGCAAATTATACACCTAGAAAATAGTTAAGTAAGGGATTTAACAAGAAGACATAATAAACGGCGGTGATCTGGCACAGGGCTCAGCAAGACAACCATACTAACCTTTCTCTGCCATTGCTCCCTCTCAAATGAACAAACTGCCCCTACTTATTTCCCCTTTGGTCCCAGCTTGGCACCAAAATGTGGTATTTCTGTTATCTCAGCCTAGTACTGATGAGCTGCATTACCAATACGGTCACCCCTGGCACTGCTGGCCTTGCAAGACTGCTCCCCAAAAGAAGCCCAGTACTCCCTTTGGTTACCCCTGAGGTCTGACAGTCTCTCGCATTGCTTCTCCTTAACCAGCTGTGAAATTCAGCCGTTCCTCGTGGCGCTGTCTGTAACTTCTGTCAGCTTCTCACTCTGCTCCTTGCTACGCTCAGCAGCTCCTCATGGTCTGCTCAGTTCATTCAGCCTCTGGCCAGGACATACTCATCTTCCTGCACACAACAGCTTCCTCCCAGACGTCATTTCTGCATGAGAAAAGCAATTACACAACAGTTGCCACGTTAATGACATTTTAGTAGTAACTTTTTTCTGAATAGATATAAATTGTATTTTGAAATGTCGAAGTCTCTCATGAAATGTAACTCTCACTTTTGGTCCAGCTTTACTCCCAGCTCTGCTTTGGAAGCAGTAGCAGCTCACCGCCCTGCCACAGTAACCTCCCAACATGGACTGATGCCGAAAGGAGTTTAAGGAAACTTAAAACATTTAAAAGAAGGTTACTGAAAAAAGAAACCTGGCATAGAGCAATAATGCAATGCAAACATTACAGAAAACAGCCAACCATTTTGTAGTAAATAAACTTACAACAAAGATGTTATAAAATGATCAAATCTGCTACAGGTAAATGACAGAAAACCTCTGTTTGAAAAACAGCTCAATGCCAAAGGAGAACAGTGGCAGGGCATAGAACTTCCATAATTATCTCCTTATCAATATAAAACTTGATTACTGATTAATAAAACATAGCAATTAGACAAACCTACTTTTGCCAATAGACAGACTACATCCACCTTTGCCCAGCTTTGCATCTGCTTGACTTTGTATCTCACAGCCAGGTCTAACTGTGAGATGCGAGTTCACCATTTCTGCAGCTTCTCCAGGACCACCTCCTTTGATTGTACTTCTCTTGGCACTTCTTTCTGGCCTCTGTGAACCCAATTTATTAGGCATGCAATTTAGAAATCATAAAACCTCTGGTCCTATAAAGTATCCTAAGGCATATTAAAAAGTCTAGGAGAATTCTTTTGCATTAATGAAATTCCCTCTTGTCCTCATTTTATTAGAATTTACACTTGATTACAGTAGGAGGAGCTCCCTGTAATCCATGTTTAAACAGCATCTAGCAAAACAGTGTCTGGGTCATGACTGGGACAGGCACGTAATGAAAAAAGGATGTTCGTGCTTCTTAGCAGTAGGACACTGTGAGCCCATCTACTCTATTCCAAAGCAAAGTCAAGAAAAGGCAAAGTCAAGAAAAAGCAAAGCTGATTGCTTAAATGAACATTGACTTGACTGAAATGAATTAAAAACACCAAATGGTTGGTCATCTCTTCCCACCTGGGATGAGGTCGTTATACATGCCAACTCTCAGCTGTAACTTAATCATTTTTAGCTCAGGTATGTTCTAGGTTAACCCACCACATCCAACGAAGCGTTACATTTCTGCTGTCTGCAGCAGGTACTAAGGCTCTTCTTTTTGTCTTTGCCCTGAAGCAATTAGAAGGATCACACAATCACAGTAAGAGGCACTTTCAGAAGCTACCGCTTCTCAGCTGAGGTGAGGTAGGACTGAGGAGGCATTGTAAAGCCCCAGCTCTGAGCTGCAGTCTTGGGTCAGTTTTCATTTCCAGGCTGCACGGTAAGTGTCTGGCAGGAGCTCTCATCTCCACGTTGGGCTGCTTCACTCATGCGCAATGTCGATGAGGACTGCGCGACAGTGCTCGCGTGCTCCGAGGTCGCAGCAAGCTGTCTGTGTAGTCATGCCCTGCCTAATGACATAACGTTACTGAAAAACTGCTATAGATTATTTTTAACTTCTTGGGGGGTCAGCAAGTTATCCATCAGTGGTTCCTGCTGGAAAACTACCTGGTGAATGGTTGATTTCGTACTGTCTAACTCTTCTGCTGTCTTCTGTCAAAGGTGAATTTAACCATCAATCAGTCTTCTAAGTCCTTTTCCTTCTCAAGTTCTGAAGTTATACATACTAGGAAAACAGATTTTTTTTTTCTTCATACCTTAAGAGAAAGTTTGCAGTCCTTTCCTCTCCTTTTCCAAACATTTCCCTGGAAAAATTTTGCACTGAAAATAGAGAAGAACCACAGGAATATGCATTTTCCTTCAGGGTTTTTATCCGAAGTGTCTGTACTGACAAATGAGCTATTAAAGCTGGGTGTTTCCCCCCACACACACATTTCATGCCTTTCTATGCACATTCTGCAGGAGAGGTATGGCTACACAGCAGTTACTGTGCAACTGCTCCTTCACTCCTGCCTTGCTCTGACACCTGCTGCTGGTGGAACTCCCCTGTTCATTTGAATTCTACCTGCACACCTCTTGTTGGCTTTTCAGCAAGTACAGCATTTGTTCTGGCAAAACGCCTGCTACCTGAAGTTAATCAATCCTCACCCAGCTGGAAGCAGAAGAAAATTTTTTATCTTTGTTACCCAAGTATTGTGTGCAATAAGAAGCGAAGCACTACTAACAAAGAGCGCATTTTGCTCCAGCTGCTTATTGCAAATTGATCTGCTTTTTTTCAAGCATATGGATATTTTTCAGAATATCCATATGGCAATGGAGTAGAAGGTGCTACATGTGCCTAGCATGTAAATGATAATTTTGTGTGCATTACTAGATGGTGTTTGCATGAATTGCTGATTCATGAACTGCACATCCAATTTGTGTGCCACGCTAGCATACTGCTCTCTCACAGATGCATGTTTGCTGCTGCCCAGCCTGTCCTCAGAACCAAGTGCAGCAGTTCAGAAACCTCACTTGGAGCATCATGCACATCTTTTTCAATGCTAGAAAACAGTCCCTTGCAACCATAAATGCCCCGTAGAGAAGTTTCTTCTGTGTACAGTCTTATGATTGCATAATAGTAGCTGATAGTTAATTTCAAATTACCATTCTTGCTCATGTCCATAGTCCACGTGACAATTTGAGAAGGTATCTGTCTTTTCTCAGTTAAGCCCAACATACATTTGTGAACAAGTGGATTTGTTACAAATGAAAAATCACCTGCTCAGCATTACATTATAAATAAAACTTTACAGAACAGCCTGGGTTGGATTTAACCACTCAAGCGTGCAAGATTCTGCAGACATTGCTTGTGTTTGACTTACAGCTAATAAAGAAGGGATTTAATTAGAACTTCTGAACATAAAACAGAATCTAGCTATTGGAGTAGTTTGTTAAAAAGGTAAGAGCAGAATACAGCTGTAGTATTGCCTTTTATATTTGTATTTTCTTTTCAACTGCCTCAAAGGACCTAAAGCTTGAGCCATTTGAAGAGGAAGTTTTGGAAGAAAATGCAAGATCTGTAAGTGCTTTTCAAGATAATGATTTTGACATTTGATTTTGAATGCCAGGTACTGAGACAACAATCTCACCTGATCTCTTTTGTTAAAAAAATAATTTTAAAAAATCACCAGCCTCACTTTTCCCTGTGATAAGAATCCATTTTAGTTAGCAGAATACATTGTGCAAGAGGCAACAAAACTTAGAATATGTGGGCAAAACTTTTATATTAATTTTTGCATTGTTTTCAAAGGATACAGTAAACCAAAACCTCAACTCTCATAAGGAGGAAAAGGTATCATTAATACGATTTACCAAATTTGGCAGCAGTGTTTATGGGATGCTAGCTTCTCTGCTCCCAATCAGCTAATGCTGCATGCATGCTTTCAATCAATCACAGTTGTACTGCCTTTCTCCCTCCCTCCCAAAACTGCTATAGGAAATCTTATCAGGAAAGATGGGACAGCATCCCATGCTAAGCAGTAATCAATATTACAACTTACAAAACCAAAATCATGACCAGAAATAAACTTACTGTTAAGGAATTTTATGTCCCAAGATTGAGCTCAATTTTTCAAATACCCTAGCATTCCTAAATTCAGGGCTTTGAACCTAATAAAATGAAAATCAAATACACATGAAAAAATAACCAAAATAGATGATCCATCAAATTCCTTATTTCATCACAGGAGTTGCGTTAGATTTTTTTCTTTTTTTAAATGAGATTACACAATATTGCTAGACAGGCTGTTTATGATGGATAATCCATGAGATTATCAAGGCAGAAATGAGTCAAAAACCTGTAAAGAGATTAAGTTGTATTAATCAAGGAGCACATGGTGTTTCTTTAAATATTGCATTAGTAAAGTTGACAAGCTTCAATAGATGAATCAATATGTAAACAAAATAGCTAAATGATAATCATAATAATTCAGGATAAATAGGTCTTCTGTACTACTGAGTGTTTCCATAGTCCTGCTTATAAAGACTGTTCATTTTTTGCAGAAAGGTGGAAGGAAAAAACCCCTCTCTATTCACAATTTAACATGGGCTACCTTAGGCATCTCATTCAGGTGTGAGTCAGAGCTCTATAATGTAAAAGAGTATGAGAGCACCCCAGTGAAGGTCCCACTGCATCCAATGCAGATTGTGGCAATATGCTCTTATCTCAAACCTCACACCTGCTGGCATACAGATTCATCCAAGGAAACATGCTGACTTACTTTATTACTGAACATTTCAAAGATCAATATTTGCTTTGCACTCTTCTGAAGAGACTCTCTCATCCACGATTCAGAGAACTCTTGCCTTCTCTAAGGTGGACACTTGTTTTAGGTGTTTCCATTCTGTGCCTCAGCCTGCCTAGACATAAAAGCCACACTCGAGCATTTCTGCTTCTCCACTCCAGAGCACTAAAACAGGGACTGCAAACTTCAAAGGAACTTTTGTGGGTTTGCTTTGATGATTGTGGGTTTTATTGTTTTATGATAGACTTTTCTGAGTTTAAAGTACAAGGACTTCAGAGGATGATATGGCAGTAATATTGTCATATTTTTGTATCAGCACATAATGATTGTTCAACGTCAAATGTCTGTGATAGAAGAAGAAATTGAGGAATTCCGGCTTGCTCTGAAGCAGTATGTGGAATCTGCTTCTACTCAGGGTGGCTGCTTGCAGTAAGTAATGTTATTGTCCTTGGGCTGAAGGACAGAATGTAGTCTAATTTCTTGACTTACTTTTAAGTGGAGCTGGATTATTTATTAAAGGCGAACCTGTAACATCGTCTTTCCTGGTTGGTTATGCATGTGTCTAAGAGCTTTTCAAAGACAACTAAAACTAGAAAGAAATGTCAAAGTGTATGTGCAGACTTTAAATAGTATCACAAAATGATAATACAGGCTATCCCAAAGATGCTAAACAACCTTTTAAGGCTTCTCAGCTTTGCAGGTCATCAATTCATGGCTTCTAGAAGCTCCTAGGCTGACACTCTTTCTTGGAAAACTTATTTGCCATCCTTCATTTGTGCTTACCTGGCAAGTGAACAACTTATCAACTTGTTTGCTAGTCCTCTGCTTGGAAGGTTTCAGAATCTTCCCTTTAGGCTGTCATTTTAAAATACTCATTCACAGTAAAGAATGGGAAAAATTAAAAAGCAAAATTTTCAATGAAATAGTGTATTTCTGCTTTGCTCCTTTTAGAATTAAATAAAACATTAGAACTGGGTTAAGAATAAATTTTAGTGACTCATAACTGTACTGAATTTCTTACTTTAATGTCCTGGATAAAGCTACTACCGTACACACTACAGACCATTATGAAATAATTTTTTTTATAGTGTGGACACAATACAAGATCTTCCTATATATTCAAAGGCTTCAGAGGCTGCCTATCACATCCCTAATTTATGCACCTTGTTGCTATGAGATCGTCACACTTAGGATTGTATCAGCAGTGTTCACACAGACCAGAAAAAGCAAGTTAAGCTGGAAGAAGAAGAGAGTGTCCTTTTTGCAGTAGTTCACTTGTAAAGGCAGACTGATGAGCAAAATAAAATTCTCCTGTGGGCCAAGAGCTGGAAAAAACAAAGAAGAGAAGCCCCCTAGCCCCCTTCCAAAACGAACATCCAGCAAAACACTGCAGTGACTGCAAACTTGTCAGGGGAGAGAGCTTAGGTGAGTTCAGAATGCAACTTAAAAAATGATGGGGAAAAGCTACTTTCTTTCCCAAGTTCATAGCCGTTTGGTAAGTCTGTAATGCCACCTACCGGTTGGTTTTTACTGTAGCCATTTATAACATTTACTTGGTTTTTTCCAACAGTTCTTGATATTTTTGCTATTTTACAATGTACTTTCACATATAGCAGGAGGAAACATATAAATCATATAACTTATTGCTTATTACAGTATGAAATATAATCTGAGACCGTTTTCAAGCACATCAGTAGTAAGACCAGTAATCTCACACTTGGACACTTGGAGAAATATGTATATATACTTCTTGTGCTATACATCTAAACACCAATTTGAGTACCCAAAGGCATAAGTACCCTACATGCTGTAAAGCTTTTATACTCAGGATAACAAGCAGGATGATTCTGTGTAGAGAATCTGTGGGTCATTTTTCACCCATGATAAATTGTTAGCTGAATAGTGTAAGAACAACTAAATAGTACCCAAAAGTACTATTTAAAAAGTGTATCTGCAGCAGACATCACCCTATCTGGCTGTATACTCCTTTATATATTTGCTTTCAAAGCACCTAAACTCTATGACACTTCGATGCCTCTCTCATACAAAAGGGTGACTTCTCACAGTGTAATATTTCAAGGAAACAGCAGGAGTTATTCTGTGAACTTAACTGAACTGTTCTCTATGTGCAATATACTGTATTAGCTGCTTTTCCCTGAAACACAGTTGTCTGATTAATTTTCTGTATTAATTTCTTTACACTACTGGAGCAATATGAAAAATGAAAAATGAGTTTCATAAATAAGAGTACATCATAAGTGTAGTAATATTAAATATTAATAAACAAAAAGGCATAAAAATACTCCAAAAGTTTTTTTTAAAAAAAGTCACATAATTTGCAGTATGTGATCACTTATTTGTTAAATTTATTATTTGTGTTGTTTTTTTGTTTTGGTGGGGGGGTTTTGTTTTGTTTTGTTTTCAAAAATTACTGCATTTGGTCCTACTCATAAGCAGTTTGGAATAAGATGTGTATGTCCAATAACTTTGTCGTGTTTTATTAGATTATTTCTATTCACAATTTTTAGTGTTTCTGTACAGAAGCTTGCAAGTGACTGCCGCTTCATTGTTTATGAGTTCTGGGAGAACAGCAATGCCTGGAATAGGTAAGTTTGGGGGTTTTGGTTTGAGGGTTTTTTTTGTAATACAGAAAGTTTTGAAGGTTAGAAAGCAATTGTGTAGAAAGACTGAATATAAATTAAATACTGCTATTCGGTCTCTTGCTAAATACATCACAACTAATACTTCAGAACAATAGTTCAATTGCTAAAGACTAAAATATACTGAAACATATAAATAAAAATATAAGAAAGACAAAGCTAATTTGAATAGAACATAAAAAGTCTGAAAGCAAATAGACAAAGGTATGGCATCAGATGGATGTTAGTTCATCAGAGACAAAAGAACAGGGAAACAGCAATATTACCACAGTTTAATGATAATGAAAGAAACAAAAGGAGCCAATGAGTGAGACAGGAGGTGTGCCATCCAGCATGCAAGCAGTCATGGTGAGCTCTCCCAAAGCTTCCCAAATCCACATCACAAAAACCAATCCCACAGATTCCTAGAGTGTCTCTTTTGGGCCCCAAATAGAAGTTACAGTGATTCTATTTATCTATTCAGTGATTCTATTTATCTATTTATCTATTCTATCTAGTCTGTGGCAGGCAGATGGCTAAGAAATTGAGTAGAGACAAAAAGATTTTCCTTAACTACATTTACTATTTAAAAAACCAACCAACCAAACCCCATGATCCTAAATCTGTAGACAGAAACCATTCTGAAGGAAGACAGAGCAGTCTCTTGAAGCTTAGCTGCTTTCCTTTTGAACAAAACCCCAGTTCAAAGTTTACTTTCACAAAGACTTAAGAACACTAGTAATGCACATCAACACTATACTGGGTCACAACCAAGAGATGAGCATCAGAGTAATAGTTAACTGTACAGAAGAAAACCTGTGTTTAATACAACATGCAAGCACTTCACAGCTTATCTGGTCTCCTCTCCCATTATCATCATTGCCTAGGTTTTGAAGCACAAAATCTTTGTTACAGCATTAATTGTAAAAATTTTAATGCTCGTAAAAAAAAAAAATAGCCCCTTTAAAAAAATTGATATATTCTTATTTTCTACAATTATTTAGCCACCTTCAAATGAATTACAGCAAGACATTCCAGAGAAGTAACGTGGACTTCTTGGAAACTCCAGAGCTCATCACAACAATGCTAGTCCCTGGTAAATATCAATTTTTCACACTGTTTTGTTTGTTCCATGTGAAGAGTTCTGCTATATTAGTGTGTTCCATATGCAGGACCACTGCATAATAGCACACCTGGTCAGATCTTCCTTGGTAAAGTATGGAGGAGAAAGGGACTCCAAATGTTTTTAAGCATAGAAATGTAAAATGCATCAGCAAGAATAAGACCTACAATGCTTTATTTTATATAGTGCAAAGTTACACTAGCATATACTATTTAAGAAAATATCTAGAATAAACAATACTATTTATGAATAGTAAAATAGACCCCATTTAAGATTTTCAGGCAAAAAACTGCTTTCTGATGAAGACTTCAACTTAATCATACTTATATTGACTGAAAGGAGCCTTAATTACTGATAATTGATATTTACTAATCAATTTATTATACATACTTTCTGCTACATTAAAAAACCCAAACAAACTACTTTGAAAAAATAAGGTGTTAAAGATTGCAAATTATTATTTCTAATACAAATCAGTGAGCATGCAACATCTTCTTTCTCCGAGAAACGATAGTTAATAGAGACAGTGCAGGATGAAGCAAAGAAGCATCAGTCCCATATTTACAGAGGGAGGACAGCAAATTTTTACCTTGGGGAACACAAATCTATTACAATGAAACCCTAATTTCCCCTATGTCTGAGTACAAACTAAATTTAAAATAGTAAAACCCCACCTAACTGAAAAAAAATTACATAGTCTGTACCTGGGGTTTCTCCTTAAAAGAAATCAGCCAAGACATTTTCAGACCTCGTAAGCCTGATCTGGACACACAATTACAGGCCAGGGATTCCGGCAGCATCAGGAGATTGTATTTAATGAACCAAGAATCCCTTCAAATCTTTTACCTTACTGGGAAATTGCTGCATTTAAGACAAACTTGCCTGTAAGAAACAATGTGGCCTTTTACCAGACTTCTTTGTGTCCAAGAGCTAGCCTGCATTTATGACCCAGGAGCATTCCAGCGGTGGTTTACTCACAGCTAAAGTGCAATTAACATAAAAGAAAATGTAAACATAATTTTTAAATGCCTAAATATAGAAGTGTCTGAAATTGGATTCAAAATGCTTCTTAAAGCATCGACTGCCTGCTAAGAAGAATTTCAGTCTGCAGCACTCAGACAGTTGCCATAGAAACAGCATTTCTCACTGCACTCCTTGCTGGGGGGGCCAATGGGAAGCAATGCATTCACAATTATTTTTACAGTTTTATAGATGATCTACAATTTAGAAATCTGTGCAGAAAAAGAAGTTTTGTTTCATGAAAAGTACTTCCCGTGTTTGATCTATACAAATCATATTTGTATTTGAAAGACAGAAAATGTTCTTGAAGTAAAAAATGATGGCTTTATGAAAGAATTTTAGAAACAGTAAAGGGATACCACTGTAAAATCAGGAAAAAACAAACCTATCTGCAACTAGCACATAGATAGGCTCTATTTTAAAAACAAATTTACTCTAGCTCAGACACATCCATGCTTTTTTACACATCTGGGTAACTAAGAACTGAAACAATTCAAAACTGTAATCTGAATCCGATTCGATCAAAGATTACAACCCAGGAGTCTTTACTCCACCTATTAATTAAAATGAATAAGGATACACTTACATGGCCAAGAAGTGATTAAGGAGGACAAGGGTTTTCAAGATTGTTAGATCCAGTATTATCCTAAAGCAAATTAATTTACCATCAGTTAACAGGATCTACAACCTATTATAATCACTTTCACATCTGTTAAGCGACCAAGTGGCTTCAGGCCAATCTACCACGATGGCATGAACCACACAGTTCATCCTCAGTGAATGCCTAATTTTTATGTAAGATCTGGACCTGAGGACACTAGAGAGTCTTTTGGTGAAGAAAAAAGCTGGGGCAAACCCACTGAACACTTATGGCACTATAATCCATGAATTAAACTGTTAAATTGGCATTTTTTTGGCCAAAATTCATTAATCGACTGATGTGTCAGAGACCACTAGGCTTTCATAACCCAAATTCAGGTAAGATTCTTAAGTATCTTCTCAACATTCTTCTTCAAGAATAACATTTTTCATAAAAATGTCAAAAATTTAAGTATTTATGGACACATTCACAGAAACAAGTTAATGATTTTAATCCCCAAACTGTAGTACAAAACCTACTGAGCCTAGAACACCCCTTCGCTAAGGGACTTGGCATCTCGGATACAGTCACAATTCCTTTCCTTCCTTCTTGTCTCTCTCCATAAATCTTGTGGCTCCTCTCCGCATAAGGTTCAATTTCAAAAGGCCAAAGGGTGGGGACTGTGAGGAAAAAGTGCAAATGTGTTTCACTCCAGCCCTGTCTATAATCTGGTGATTACAGATATTCTTTTATGGGAATGACATTTTACAAGTCCATCAGTTCTCTTACTTTTGGGGCAAACCGCTTTTAATTCCTAGAGTTGTGTAAAAAGAACACCATGTTTGAATAATGTCACAAGGAAAGAAAGTCGTTAAAGGCAGCAAAATCACCCAGGGGACACAGAGCTCAGCTTAAATACTGACACACACAGCAGAACAGGAGTGAGGTTTATGTGGTTTGCTCTCTGGGATCTGGGTGCTTAATTCTATGCAACTGCACCTATGACATTTTAATGTTTCTTTGGATGTTATCAAAAGGAGATATAAATTCTTCTGCTAAAGCCATCCACCCACCAGTTACACTCAGCTCTCCTAGTATTTTAAGTATTCTTCCCCTGCCTGGAGAGCTTTTGTCCTTGAAAGTATGCAGCTTTCAAACAAAGTATTATTAGCTGCATATATAAATGAATGTTTCTTTATATACATTATAGCCATTTTATTTAGCATTTTTACAAGAGGTAGAAAAAGAAATACTGTTTATGTTAACAAATAAATAAATTCTGCTCTCTTTCAGCATCATGGTGGGTCCTCAATAACAACTAGAAGCTGTGGTTACAAGTAATGTTAACATCGCATTGTTTTTCATTACAATAACATTCATACAGCAGTGTACAGGTGTGCTGGATTATGAAATTATGATGTGATACTGTTTGTTATAATGGATGTGATCTTTTCCATTTTAAAATATGGAAAACTGCACATTATTACCTTCTCTTCTTGTGACCAGTTCAGTGAAATGACGCATTCTAAAAGCTGAAATAAGACAACTGTGCTAAACTGTTTATTGTGTATATTCAGTCCAAACTGTCACAGCAAAGTGCACCTTGATTGGTATGACTAAATATTTGTGAAAAGTTTTAGTCTTGCATTAATAAACAGTTGTTACTTAATGCTGCCGTTTTCTCCTTTTACAGAAGAAATAGGTATGAACATGAACACACATTTTCATAAATGTCATATGCTTCAGAGAAGCTGCAAGTCATTAATTAGGAGAATAAACATCAGGACAACTTTGTGTTAATACACAACTTTACTCATACAAGGTATTTTCTGCCCATGACAAGACAAGGCAGGACCATTTTCTCTTCACAGCCTCTAGCCCCTACCCTCGCAAGAGGATACACGTCTGCCTGTCTGTCAAGCCACTATGGATCCACAGTCTTAACATTTCACAACCAATTTGCTTTGAACCCTATGTCCTGACCACTCAGAAAATATTTTCATTAGATCACTGGCAGCTCACTGAAAAGTCATTAAAGAAACTGCTGTTAGAGCATAAACAGCCATAAACCTGCAAGTAGAAATACTTATTCCCTTATTCCCTAAGAATTACTTATTCCCTAAGAAATCTTGCTGTTGTCCCCTGCATCTGAGCAGCAGGTGTGTCCTCCAGCTCAAGAATGAAAGGCAAGTGATTATTGCAACCTGACACATCCAACACAGGTTGACAAGCTCTACATGCTAAATGACCACTCTCTCCACTCATCTAGCAGTCCAAGGTTACAAACAGTACCCAAAAAGTAACTTAAAAGTTGCATTCAGTAAAATATCTTATCTGTTTTTACTTCCAACTCAACCAACACATTACCGTATGTAATCAAAAGCAGAGAATTTAAGACTACAAACAAGCAATCTTCACTATAGTAAGGTTCTGTATTCCAGAAATTATGACCAGGATTAAGCTCAAGATTAAGAAAGGTGTCTCATTTAGGTACCTGCACGTGACCAAGGCATCTTAGCTCCTATTGTATCAATGGAGTTCTGAGGCAAATTAGTTGCCTTAACAAAGGCATCTAGTACATGCGAGATGCTCTAGCATATCCCAACTGGTCTTCAGCCCCCAGCTGAGAAGGACACGAGTTGTGTGTCATTTACGCCAGCCCCAGGCAGCTGCTTCAGATATCCTACATGTCTCAGATCACACCAGATACCTACCATTAGGCAAGTGAATCAAACCCTTTGCCAATAGAGTCAATGGAGCCTAGTTTCTCTGTGCAAATGTGGATGTCAGAAAGGGATACCTACACACCTAAATTTAAATGCCCACGTTAGAGACAAATTTCACCTTTAAATCTTCTTACAGTAACTCAGCAAAAGTCAATGCTTTTAATACTGAGGTCCAAAGCTTTCCCATACTGACATGATCCAACTACAGATATGTCCATTCTTAAAAAGGCACCCAAATTACCCTATTACACTCACAAATGACGTATCAGTGAAAGTTTAAAGGTTTCTTGTCTTTAGCAAAGTAAAACTATTCATACTCCTGAAGATCTGGCTGGCTTTTTTCCTATGCCAAGATGTCAGTCTAGTGCACGGCATGTTTTCTTTTGTCACTGCTGATCTGCCGACAAAGGAAATACAGTGACATGTGACATTGCGGCAGGGTGAATCCTTAAGTGAAAACTGACACACTACACTGAGGTTTCTGACATTCTTCCTTTTCACTGGGAAAACTATATTAAAATTATCCTTAAAATAACCTGCTTTAGAACTTCATGTCAATCAGGTGCTGGGGGGCAAAGGGGGGGGGCAGTTCTAGTAGGCCATATGTCCTTCTAACAGTTATTCTCCTTTGTATATTTACTAGTAAACAAACACTTTAATGAATCCTACACAAGAACAAGTTTGAGAAGTTTCACTCAAGAGTTTTGAGAGCTACACACAGAAATTGCCTTCAACACATACTGGGGAAAAAGATCCATAGGACTCACTCTAAAAAACTCCCAGTGATTGAAAACCAACCAACCAACCAACAAAAGATTACAGTTCTTTGTAACGTTACTTGTAAACAACAAACAAATAGAGTATACTTGCAAGCTTATTTTAATTGGCTAACTGCTGCTAAACATAAAAGAAACTGAATGCAAGCAAGTTTACTTACATAGTACAGGGAAAGAAATCTAGTGTCTCATTAAATGCAACTTGAAAGCCATTCAACACATTCTCATTTGGCTTCTGTTATCATTTGTGACAAGAGCTTAAAATATTGCTTTCAGTGCCCAAATGATGTCGTTGTAGGTCTTAATACAAGTTTTGAAGGTAATTATATTCATACAAAATAACCATTATTGATGCTTGTTAACTGAAGGATGCTTTCAGGAAATACTCAAACTACTGCTTTCCACTTCACTATTAAATACTATACTATACTAATTTATGAATTAACTATGCATTGGTGTTTACCCGTATAACACATGTGATTAAAATCTGTCTTGTTCCCCAATTTTGCCCATTACTTCCACTTTTCAAAGTCAAAAACACTGGACAATTATTTACAAAGAACGTCAAGGAATGCAATGTGCAGGCAGTTCTTTTGTTCTGATCCATGATGACAGAAGATGTCTCATTTTAGTGAAACTGTTATTAACAAGAGACTTCATACCATGAAAGAAGGTATGTATCCACAAAATATTAAGGAATCTCTTGTGTCAAGACAGAGTTTTCAAATTAAGGAAGAAAGCAAGTCAGGTGGGGGGGAGTGCAGGGAAGAAAAAGTTAAGCTAGAGTACTACATACCCTAAGGATCTGAGATTTGATGCAGTCATATTTGTTGTTCCATTATTACTGCTAAGGAAGGGAGGTGGGAGCAAGCGAAAAGTCCCACTCAAGTATAAGCTTAGAACTTATGGTCAGACAAACTATATGGCTATATAACACAGACAAATTCTGTCACAGCAAAATGTAAAATTATTTATTTTCACTGTAATTGTATTACCATCTCAGGCATTACAAGTAAAGTTTCGACTTTTAAAGCATTCAGGCAATTACAGGAAGAAACAGGCATTTCCGTTAAGTTTCATAGGGTCCTACTTTCATCTGTAGGCACCCAAGTACCTTCAAAAAAATCTTTTAAGAGCTACATCATACGTTGCTCCTTCACTGATGGATTTCTCATCTTCCAAACAACCTGTCACTTCTTGCATACGTCAATAGAAGGGTTGCTCTTTTCCTGCAAGACAAACAAACCCTCAAATCACTTCAGTTACAAGAGGTCATTTAAACAAGGTTTTCATGGGTCTGCTTATAACCCTTTTCTACTCCATGTACATTTAACAATTTGATATTTTTTTAATGCAAACAGTTCTACTTTCATTAATCATAGAGACTTAATCTGAAATCTTCTTGGAAGACTTTGTCAACGCAGTAACATCAGTTCAGTTTCAAAGGCTGAACTATGTATAGGTAGCCCTGATCCCTACATCTCAAAAAACTCCTGTGTCTTTTGGGACAAATGCAACCCACAGTCCACTAAGTGTAAGAGCAGCATCTCCCTTGTACAAGCCACTCTAGGAAGCTTTCTCCACCTGGAAATATAGCTTTCAGTCATAGACGGGCATATACTTCAGCAGTAACTTCAAAAATTCAGAACTAGGGAAGTCTTAAGATGGTACAGAACCACCTGAATACTCAATTCGGTGGCAAACTGTTGACGACCACCTGCTCCTAAATATAAGATCATTGACATGTTATAGGATTGTCTGTTCATCATCAGAAATTTATTTGGAGGCCTCCTTCTGCCCCTTTTAAGCATCATTCACACATTTTTTGTAGCAATTTACACATGCATCTCATTAATCCCTCTGGTTTCTGTGCAGAAAAACAGGTGACATGGGATCAGCCAACACACTGGAATTTTCCCATGTAACCATAAAATCTGCTGCATGAAGGAAACTGAAGTGCAGAGGAAAGAGGATGGATAATGGAACAACTGAATACCACTTATTGTTCAGTGTAAGTAAATTAAGTGGTTTTGCACACTCCACTGAAAACAAGTCCTGAATAATGATATCATCAGGATACAAACATTCTACTATCATTTCTGGTACTGCTCTATGAAAAGAGTACTGTCTTTAGGTGACTTGTTATTAGGACGCCACAAGCAAAACGGCACAGAAATCTACCTCAGCTTACTTTACAGATCTTGGGAACAGCAACGTTAATTTCTCACTATCATGTCAGGTCTGCTACAGGATGTCCTTAAAATTAGTCTGTATCTCTCCTACTCTTCTAGAAACAACAAAGGCTGTGAGGAAGATTTTTTTTTTCTTTTTAACTAATGGGAACATCAGTAAGATCTGATGAAAGAGACACAGCTTTCACAGCCTCCCCAAACCGATTTTTTTTTTTTTCACTGTGAGGGTGACCAAGCACTGCAACAGGTTGTGCAATCTCTCCACAGAGAGGTTGTGAAGTCTCTGCCTGCAAACATATTCAAAACCTGACTGGACATGATCCTGGGCAACCTGCTCTAGCTGACTCTGCTTGAGCAGAGGGGCTGGACTAGGGGATCGCAAGAGGTTAAGGTGGCATTCCTGGATGTCCTTCACACTCATCATTCATTTCTATTCATTTCTCCTCAACAACACAGACCAGAACTAATAACACAAACTGCATTAAGCTCATTAATAGTTTTCTAGCAGACACTGACGGCACGGATAACTTAAACACTGGAATCAGACTTACACAAGGCCAGAAATATATTAAGATTGTTCTTTTATTTTGAAAAGACAGAGATGGAATTCACATACAATACCAAAGCTATGTACTTTGATTTCATAATAGAAAGCTTTAATATGATTTCATACTGACTTTACATTTGGAAACATACCTTATCTTTTGCCTGAAAACAAAGAAAAAACCCTTTTACTTTGTATGGTACTTGCCATGGTAAGATGCCAAATACTGACTGAGGAAGTTATGTACAAAAGTAACAGAGCTGAACTGCACAATCTGTCTTTTGAAGGTTTTATCAATTTGGCAGGGTAGTCTGAAGAAAAATGTTCCCTATCAAATGGGTTGTCAAACCCTCCATGCCTGTTTTTATAACTTCACTTAATACGAAAATTGCACTTACTGGCTTTTCAAGAACAATTGGATGATCAGGAAGAAACTCTGGCTTCTTCTGAGAGAGGGAAACACTGGAAAGTTTCAGAAGGAAATCTCTGCTGTATTTGATCCTTTCTGTGAATACACAAAATTACTAAGTTCAACATTGTAGTTTAAGGCATTAAGGTTGGGAATTCAGAGAGCTGGTTTGGTTTCTTACAGAAGCGTGGAAATGCTGCATGTGGAATATAAAAATCAATATTAAAACTGGCAGTAATTTAAGTCTGACTTTGCATCAGGATAATCTGTAGTAAATTACAGAGTATTTCACCTTAACTCTTATCAAATTGACTTAGTAAATATGGACTATTCCAAGCTAATAAGAGTTTACTGTTTTAACACGAACAAAAAAAGGTGAATCCAACCTTATACTACAGACAGACTCCCTATATCTGTTCTAATTAACAGAAACACCACCAACTGGTCTTGAAACCCTAAAGAAAATCTGTTTATAACTCACACAAAGTGGCGCACATTTCTATGGCACAGATAAAAAAACTGGAGTGTCTCTTTTCTTGGTGCTATTACGTTGATGTCTTTCAACAGCTAAAAGTAATTATGAGATCTTCTGCATTTAAACTGGTAAATGGATCAATACCAGTGAAACAGTTTTGAGGGTTTTAGACTGAATCAGCAAGAGTCGGGGGCTTTGCTTAGAATGTGCATGTTACCATTCGAGTTTGTACCACTATCTCTACTCTAGCATAGCCTCAGATATAATACGTCAACCCATGTCCGTATTAAGCTGATATTCTTAAACAAGAGCAGAAACAAGAGAAAAGGAATTAGGCAAAGAAGGGACAAACTTTATCTCTGATCCTCGGTGACAAAGAAGTTTATTCCTTTAGGAATAATGGGCCTCCTGTAAGACTGTTACACAGTCCCCCACAACATCCTTCCCCCTAAATTGGAGAGGTATGGATTTGATGGGTGGACTGTTCAGTGGATGAGGAATTGACTGGATGGTCACATCCAGAGGGTAGTGGTCAACAGCTCAATGTCTGGATGGAGATCAGTGATGAGTGGTGTCCCACAGGGGTCCGTACTGGGACCAGTATTGTTTAATATCTTCATCAGTGACATAGACAGTGGGATTGAGTGCACCCTCAGCAAGTTTGCAGATGACACCAAGCTGAGTGGTACAGTTGACACGCCTGAGGGACAGGATGACATCCATCCGGGCACCATCCAGAGAGACCTGAAAGTGAGCCCATGTGAATCTCATCAAGTTCAACAAGGCCAAGTGCCAGGTCCTGCACCTGGATCAGGGCAACTCCTGGTATCAATACTGGCTGGGGGATGAAGGGATTAAGAGCACCCCTGCAGAGGACTTGGGGCTACTGGTGGATGAAATGCTGGACATGACCCAGCAATGTGCGCTTGCAGCCCAGAAAGCCAACTGTATCCTGGGCTGCATCAAAAGGAGAGTGGCCAGCAGGTCAAGGGAGGTGATTCTGCCTGGAATCACAAAAACAAGGGGGTTGTTCAGCCTGGAGAAGAGAAGGCTCTGGGGAGACCTTATTCCAGCCTTTCAATACTTAAAGGGGATTTATAAGAAAGATGGGGACAGACTTTTTTGTAGGGCCTGCTGCAACAGGACAAGGGGTAATGGTTTTAAACTACAAGAGGGTAGATTCAAACTAGATATAAGGAAGAATTTTTTTACAATGTGGGTGGTAAAACACAGGGACCGCCCAGAGAAGCGGTAGATGCCCCAATCCCTGGAAACATTCAAGGTCAGGTTGGACAGGGCTTTGAGTGATCTGATCTAGTTGAAGATGTCCCTGCTCATTGCAGTGGGGTTGGACTAGATGACCTTTAAAGGTCCCTTCCAACCCAAACTATTCTATGATTCTAAGAGAAAGCAAGGAAGTGACTGAGATAGCTGTAAAAAGCACTTAACTGTAGAGACAGATAATTGAAGGCATACTGCCACCTAACAGGTATCAAATGGACATTATCTAGAACCGAAGGTACAGCTGGAAATAAGGAAATTTCACAGTGCAATAGAAGGGGGCGGGGGGGGGGTGGTATTTTAAGATTTGGCTTTACTTCTCATTATCCTTGTTTTGTTTTGATTTGTAGGAAATTAAATTGATTTTGTTTTTTCCCCAAGTTGAGTCTGTTTTTTGCCTATGAGTGATCCCTCCCTGTCGAGCGTTTCCTTATATTTTCTCCTTCTCATCCTACTGGGGGCGGGGGGGGGGGGGCGTGAGTGAGTGGCTTCGTGGTGCTTTGCTGCTGGCTGGGCTTAAACCATAACAATGGGGGAAAAAGACTCATAATGCAAATGATGACTGTTTAAGGACTCAAGTCTGCTGGTTAAAACTGTAGCAAGGTGGGGCTCAGGTAGTGAATATAAGGATGACTGCAAAAAGCTCTGCCTTTCAGCAGAAGTGACACCAGGAATTTCAGATTCATTGAGACACAGATGCCACCAGGAAAGCCCTTGGGAATGCTGTAGTGTCTCTTCAACAGCTTAATTATAACAACAGATGAAGTATTCAGATTGCTTTACAAGTTAAATGAATAAGGTTCAAAATGGAGCTCAATACCAGGTTTGCTAACTTCACAGAAAGATTATTAGAGACTACTTAACAAGGTGCAGTAATAAATTATCTCTGTGCTTCTAAAAACATAGATGAATTAGTCTTTCCCAGGCTTATGATGTTAAATATAACATAAGATAGAAACAGCACAGGTTAAACTTTCATTGGTTATGCAGTTCTCGGTAGAGGATCACTGAGTAAGTTTCAGATGGTGGAGCAAAACAGAAAGTGTCTGCAGTCTTCAAAAAAATTAGACATAAGAAAAAATATCAGCTGAATTTTGGACAACATAGATAACTCAAGATGGCATTCGAAATTTCTTAACTTGAAGCAAATGGAGCACCTCTTCAATGCTACATAACTTACACTGAGAAACAGAAGGGCACTGAAGTCAAAACTAAGTTGTCAAGCACAGCAGGTGCACGCAAGGGATGGCAGAAATTATTTTTGTGCTAAATATCCAGTATTCCAAAAGCTTTATTTAAAATACAAATAATCATCTAGGCCAGTAATGAAGTTGTCAGATTCCCCTGGAGCTAGCAAAGGAACTGCTCGTGTTCCTAACACCTAGACAGGACTACGTTACTACTCACTAAACAGCTAGGGCAACAAGTGTTACCAGAAAAGTCACGGACTGGTGTCTCGCTATACTGCTTCTTAGGAAGCAACCGCAAATCCAGAAGAGGGAGGAACACCGGATTTCTTCTACAAGTATTATACAGCCTAGGGAGGGAAAAATGTTCCCGTATAAACCCTGAAAGAAACAAAGAGATGAATAAAAGTGAAAAATGGGATTTGCATTGGGGAAATGGCACTGTTTTTATCAAGGTATTTTGTTCCAGTTAGAATATCTCATTCATCAGCTCAGGTGCCCTCTCACAGACTTCCCCATGGACACAGAGGCCATCTCGCAGATCAGGTCGCTGTCAAAAGAGCAGCTGAGGGGACAGCGAGGCTGTGTGCTTTTAAGAAACGTGAACTAATACGGTGGCCTGAGTCCAAGTGAGCCTCTACCACTCTCCCTACTCTGAATGTTATTTGGAGAGCAATGGCACAGCAAAATCACTCTTAAACTTATTCTTCACTGCTTCTTTGCAACAGCCACAGCATAAAAGCAGATTCCTGAGGTTTTTTTCTGAATTGGGAAGGAAAAAAATTGAAGGTCGTATCCACCCTTTTTCAGACCTCTTTGCAAAACACCTTCTAAGCATCCATACAAATTAAACTCAGAAATGCCCAGAAGCATTTCATCCTTTGTGTTCATAAACTAGCAATCTTGACCTCCAGATTTTAATTTATTTTACTGGAATATTTATTTCTTTCAATAAATGAAGCTTTCCAGATTTGGCTCTCTTTGCAACAAAGATTGCTCAAAGAGCATGATCATAAATGCAGAAATTTTATTTACTGCAATCTCTTCATACAAACCTTGAAGGTATAAAGCTGACTACCAGAAGAGTAACAGACAGTATTAGCAAGTTCATTTCTAAAGCTTCAGTTTAGCAAGTTAATGGTTAATTAATTTATTAAAACAGAGATGAAAGTCCAGGCGCAAAGTTCCAAAGTAAAGCAGACTGATTTCATTGGTTCTTAAACCAATCTCCTAACTCTTTAAAAAATAACAGTACATGTTACCCTGTCCAGAAACTTTTTACTACCTCGCATAGGGCTGCAAAGAGTAAACCCACCAAAAGTAATGGATTGACTCCTAGAAACAACTGTTTATAAAATGGAGTCCTTTGTCTTCATTTTAAGTTTACTGTCCATCCCACTAGCTTTTTTCTTTTAGTGTTAAGAAGAAATAGGTTCACACAGTTGCATAAAAGGCTGGGTGTGGCCAACGAGAAACAAGATGCATCTGCACCAAAGCTATTGCTCTGCTGTCGCTCAGTGCATAACAGAGCACAGGACTGGGATATCAGCCAGCTCACTGTGGGCACACTGGGACCGTTTCATTGCACGCCCACATAAAATCACTACGTGAGGAAAAAGATCACCCCTCTTGCCTATTATCAAGCTCTTCCAAAAAACCCTATCCATTATTCATAATTATCTTCTAATGCTTCTCCCATTTGCCACGTACGGAGTCACCCCAGCGAGCACCGTCGCCTTTTGCTAGACTTCGCTGACGGTGGTATTTCGGACTCGCCCCACTGAGCAGCGGGATCAGGAAAAGCGGCATTTACAAATGGCGTTACAAAACAAGCGTGCAAAAGGGCTGAACCACCCTCGTTTTGAAACAAGGTTTTCAAGTTGATAGGTACCATTAACGAGGACAAGACGCAGCGCTCGGCTGTCACTCATCCGTGTGGTCTCCCGTCGATGACCTTTGCAAAGGACAAGTCAATACTAAGCAGATACTGTATCTACTATTTCTTACTGTGTAGGAAAGGTCAACCAATTTTCATGTATGTATCAGTTCTAACATTACTGTTTTCAGACACAGAACTGCTTAAACCTGGGAATAAAGAAAAAAAATTCTTATCTTGTGCATAGCACCATTTCTTTTAAAAAAAAGACTTGGAATGGAAACTTATTTCACAAGCAAGGTATAATGCTTGTAGAAGAAATGTAAAGCTTTACCTTGCTATCGTGAAATGATCTCTACAAATACAATGTAAATGAAATCATAAACAGCATTTATAAGACTGCTGCCTTAGCAAAATCCGGTACCACCTGTGTGTTTTACCACAGAAGTAAATATTTTTTTAAGTATTAAGGCATTTACATTCATTTTGTGCGTGCTCGCTGCACCTGCTTTCGTTCATATGCGCAGGCCACAGAAATTATTCTCCTCTTATAGTTCATTTAGATGGCATATTTTGAGAGAGGCCTTTATAGAAATACACTTTTTGGTTCTGTATTTAAACTTGATCCCATTTAGCTCAATGCCAAATCCTTTTAACTTCCGTAAGAAAATTCTATAATACAAATATTGCCACAGTATAGGAGATGCCTGCTGCTGAAATCTTAGCTGAAATTCCTTGCTTTTTTTAATACATATTTGAATTCTCAAAGTATGATTAAGTTTAACATTTCATAGTACCTGGAAGTTCAAGGATGAACATCAAAACTTTATTGAATTCAACAACACTGTGTTTAAATGAAAAAGTATCCTGTTGTATACCTTAAACACACCACAAACACAAAACAACACTAAAACTTCAGTCTGGCTCTGATTAGAAGACACTGCTGCACTATTTGATATTGCAAGTGTAAGATCTACAAGGACAATATTTTAAAATATTCAGAAAGCTAGTATTTTAAAACATTTGCATATAGGAAAAAGGTTATTTAATACTCAGTATAATGAATTTCTGAGTTTCATTATCCGCAGCACTGTAAGGAGATATTGCACTCATGTTCTTTAGCTGTATGGAAGTGGAGCAATGGCATTTCCATACATCCATAAGCAAAGTCATAAAAAGGATCTATAATCTTTTGATGAATACATTTAATACATTTCAGTAAGGTTTATTACAGTTCTTGCTTCCTCTTCTCAGCGCCACTCATGGTTAATGTAGAGATACACACAATGTTAAAAAAGTCTCAGCATTTCATTTCAAGTAGAGAAGCAATGTTTTTAAGAATAAAATACTTATTCTTATTCTTATTGTACTTGAATTGGTCAAGAGGTAAGCCGTTTTGATTATTGCAATTTTGTAAATCATAGAAAACATCCATTAACAAAAACATTTAATATTTATATTCTTGCAAATCCATGCTCTAAGAGTGGTTTCTGTCCGTCAAGCAAACATGAAGGGAAAACCAAATCATACAGCTTTGTACTATGGAACAGTGTACACTGCCAGATTAGGAAAGTCTATTCTGATGTTGCTATCACTAGTATCGACAAATATAAATCAGAAATTAAGCTTTTTGTTTATTTTTAATTAGTTGCTTGTGTCATCTCATCAGAAAATCAAATTTAAAAAAACTTTTCAAAATCATACTGTCTTGGAGTCAGACACTGAAAAAAAGCCATACTTTTGGCTGCAGCGATGTGCCAAAAGCAGAATTATAAGCAAGCAATTCATTTTAAGATTTCTGAAACTACCCACTGAACTATTCTTTCACTGAGGAAATCCAGCCTATGCACTGTAATGCAGGACAGTGCTGTTTGTCTCCCTGTCTTGTCATATTGCTTATTTTGATTTGCTGCAATGGCATGGAAGTATAGATTTTTAATATACTTTTATTGCCTTTTAGATAGCTGACTTACTGACAGTGTTTTTGGGGCATTTTCTTCCTGAATTTTTATGACTGTCTTTTTGATGACTATGCTTTTTAAATTTTTATTGGGGAATAATGGCTGAATTTCTATAGGGATAGATGACAAATTTTGTTAGGTGCAATACTAAAAATGTTCATTTGGATGCAGAGGGCTTTTTTTTTTTTCCCAAGAAGAAAAAAAAGAAAAAAAAACCAACAACAAACCCAGTACAAACACTGGTATAGTTCTTGTCATCTCCCATCCTGCTCTTATAGAATTCTGATGCTTTTTCAAAGCAGGATCCAAAATAAAACAAGCTGAAGATTTCAGCTCTTTTAAAATAATCTGTGTAAGTTACATGGTGAAAGTCTGTTTCCTTGCTCCCTAACAATGAAGAACAGAGAGTACAATAGTAATTGTTCTAGAAACAGCTACACTTTCTACTGTGCCTTCATAAGAAGAATGATAAAATGGCAACATTGCAATATCACTGAGAGTAAATGGAAACCAGACCGCTAACGCTGCATGTGAGCACACAGGTATGCTCAGAGACTCTGCAGGACTCTAGGTATTGCTGTACCTGGCTGTAAGTGTCTGCTTTTGAAAAGAGCTATTCCTTGTAGATAGTCTCTTTCATTTCATTTGGCCCGACATTAAGAGGTTGTCATCCTGCACAGTATGAGAGGGTTGCAGAAGAAGCAAAAATAAATACTTTCTCCAGAAACTTGAGGCAGGGGATGGGGACGGCATCTTCCAGCTAGAAAGCTTGTTTTTCACACCTTCATAAAAGTGCAGTCAGACAAAAAGCAGCAGAAAGGTGTAAGGCAGATTTTCCTCATTACAACTATGAGCACTACAATGCTATAGTACCATCGCTATTGATCTGAATTCTGAGATGTGTTTTGGAGAAACCTTTGCTTTTAAGGAAGATGATAAAACAAAGACAAATCCATGACACTTCTTTCCTTGCACAAAGAATGCCATTAAAGCAGGCACATAAACTCAAAACATACATATTCTTCAATAAAAACATATTTTATAAAATAGTAAGAGTTACCTAAAACAAACCCCTAAAACCAATAACCAAGTACCTTAGTGGTATATTTCTTCATGGTGTAAACCAATGGCAAAAAGTGTACTTTTAGCACACTCTATCCTGAGCTTTCAGGGGGATACCTTATTTAGAGATTCAGTTCACTTTCTTGCCCATACCCAGAATCCCCAACACTCAATTTTATCTTTTCTTTTTCTTTTTGCTCTTAAAAAACCACACTAAAACTACTTTAAAAGGTATTTTATTACTCCAACAGAAGTAAGTACCTGCTGTAAAACAATGTACACATTCCCATAAGCTTTTTATAAATTCTCACAAGCCATTACGCCCTATTTAATTTCATCTGAATTTTAACCATGTCCTTGCACTTAGTTCCACCTTGCTATCTTACCATACCATCTTACTAATAATCGTTTTTGAGATTCCAACTTCTATATCTTAATTAAAACTGTGGACTTCTATTACAGCACTAATTTAACTACAGGACTTTGAGAATTGGGGCATCTCAGAGAAAAAGAACTTTGTCCAAGGCTTAACTGTCCAAGTAACTTGTGTTGTAAAAGTGAGGTGTTTTCTTTACATGTGACAGATGACCCTCAGAAAATGACGTCACATCAAAGTCATGAAAACAGCACAGGTCTAATCAAAATGAAAACTATGAAGTACATCATACAACATCTGAAAGAAAGATTATTCTACCTGTATCGGACATGCTCGATTGTGTCATATGTCAGCTTGCTGCTGATATTCTGACTATGAGGGTTGCCTAGGAGACAACAGAGATATAGAAGTTAATCATTAATCACAATTTTGCTATTAATTTTTTCTTTTATGAAAGTATTACACCAAGACAGCCTGAAAAGATGACAAAGAAAGATTTAATGTATACTTCACAGCAATGCCCTGAAGCTCCTTAGAGCAGTTAGTTGAGAGAAGGGACATATAACAGAAGAACACAATTATGACAGACCTTGAAACTTCAGCTGGATCTCTTACTAATACTTAGGCAGTTCCCTTAAAAAGAAAATGCAACTGCATATGCACAGACGTACTAGGAAAAACTACAGACAGAATGCACATTCACAAGTACATTTGCGCACTAGCTAAGAAGCAATTTAGAAGAGACAGCATCTGGAGATAACAGACATTCGTGATTGGACACCAGGACTAACCCTGGGTTTTTTAGTGACTGAAATTCAAATAGCTCATGAAAATATAAGTTTTATTGCAAAATTAGTAGCCACCTTAGCACAGCTCAGCACATGCATGTATTAACAATTAAGACAGTACATAATAAGGGCATGCATTTATCTTCTTGAGCAAAAAAGATTACAGCAATATCCGCACAGGCACAGCACACTTCCCTATTAGTAAATGCTTAAAGAACATGCCTAAACAGTTTGGAAACAGAACAAGAAAAAAATTGCTATATTAATACAGTTTTTGCAGTATTTTGCTACAATATTAGCTACTCTCTTTTTAGAATTTCAAAATCATCCTGCTGAAAGTTATTGAGTGAAGGTGTTGAAAAGAATAATAAAATTAGACCTCAGACCCAAAACTAATACTTAGATTTTTCATGTCTGATGTTGTATTTCTGTAATTTCCAATTCAAATATTCTCAATTTAGAAGTGAGAATCTCTCTTTCTTACATTACCTTCCCTCATTTACACATGCAACAGCTAAACTGCAGTTCTTTGGGCCTGTGGATTATCACCAAGAAAATAAAAAAAGCTGCAAGTCAAACTCCCCTTTCACTCACATCTATATCTGTTAAATGACCTCTTTTCATACAAGTTACTGCCCTCAGAGTACCAGAGATGTAACTGAAAAAAAAAAGAGATTTGACCATACTAGAGGTCTCGTTATCCTTTCAGATGAAAGCAGTATCAAAAAAGATACAATTTGTTCTCCCACAGCATTATAAGTACTATGCAAATCTGCTCCAAACTAGCAGCACTACTATTTCTGTTCACAAGCACTCAATTGATTCACAAATTAATTTTCTTCCACCACTGATGTTACTTATTATAAAGGTTGAGCCCAATGTTGTTTGAAATAACTAAGACCAATGTTGTTTGAAATAACTAAGAGTGCATACATTTCACTTTACAATGGCTGTAGTGACAGAACATTAATTTTAATATCACTGACATGCACCTGAATGTAATCAAATCAATATATCTTGTTATAAGAGCAAAAAACCCTATCCTGATGAAGAACAACATCTACTTCGTAGTGCGTCTTAAATCCACACTCTGGATCCTGGCCTGGCTAGCATTTGGGAAACAAAAGAGGGGGACAGGTACAACGGCACATTGACAGTGAAAACTACCCAGAACTCTCAAGTGCCTTGCCTAGGTGACAAGCACAAAAGTGCTGGTGCTTGAGTGAACACAGTTTTCTTTTAAAGCAGTGTTACCTAGCTCCCAAGTGAGGAATCACTTTGCTCTATGTATCAGGGAGCACAAGAAAAACACAAAACTAGCAAAAAAGGACACATAGCCCACAGATAGTAACACACAATAAGAAATTTTGATTACTTCAGTGGGACTGCTCACAGCATATATAGATAATACTATACAGTGTATTTTTTTCTGGTTGAGCATGAATCACTTTAATGCAAATTGTCTCACACAGTAACAAAATTTTCTATACAGTGGGTGATGCTGCCCTTATATAAAAGCACATTCAGCGTGTGGTTCTTGGCTAGATAATTATGCCAGAAAGATATGAAAGTTTTAAGTAGAGGATCTGGGGACAAAGTACTTATAAGGGGTTCTGAAGTGCCCATGTCCACAGCTGTGATAGCTAAAACTCCATGCAGATACTGCATAATTCTGTAGATATTTTTACTCACATTCTTATGTGTAAGACTGTTTTGGCAATACAGATCCCTTTTTGTGAGTATGCACCAAAGTCTAACAGTCTGGGAGAGGTATAGCACCTATTCCCTGCCTAAATTCACTTGGGATCTTTGAGCTAAGCTTTCTTTTAAATAAAATGCTTATACTGAGCAGCAGTATAAGCTCCCTGTGATGACTCTCACTGAGATAGGTGGTGGTTCTGGATTCTGGTCCTTGCATAAGAAATTGTTTTTGCATTTTGCATGGAAAAAAAACCCACTGAACAAGCAGTGCTCAGAGCTATATCGTATTTGTTTATCCCCAGCACGGTGCCCTAACCCCTGGGCAACAGAGTCACGCTCCTTTCATTTCTTTTCTTCACCAGCACAGACAGGTCCTTGGCCACCAAAGAACAAAGCTAGGGGCGATGACTCCTTTGTAAAATCACTGGCCTTCTGACTGCTCTATAGCAGTGTTAAAAAACCTGCAGAAGTACTCTTTCAAGAACTCAAGAGGCACAGTTTTGATCTATTTAGATAGAAACTTGAGAAGAATAATGGGAATGCTGTTTTGCACTTACCATAAACGTTGTTTCTGAGGTCATCAGTAAAAGCTTTAAGTAGACTCTCTGGGAAAAGTGCTGAACCAGCATGGTCAAGGTAAGTAATCCCTAAAATAAAAATTACTAGATTCAATTTTTTAAAGACTTAATTCCATTTTCTCCCACAGACTACATTGTGAAGTGCACCATTCAAACACCCCTAGTGCAGTACACCACATAAAAAGTCAATTTCCCTAAACTTCCTGGGGTATGATATTTCTCTGCCTGACTTAGAGGTCTCTACAGCTCTCGAAAAACGCTTCTCAAATGTGTTCCAATAGTCAGGCAATATTCACAGCAAGGCATCTTTCATTCACTTAGCGGAAAAAAAAAAAGGATACAATAGAAGCGCAATATTTTGATTGCATCCTTATAATTTTTAATTAAACCCAAAATATTTTAAGAGGTTCTTCCTTCCATGTTTAGATTACACATTCTTGGGAAGGGAAAAATCTTTTTGTTCTGCCTGTACAAGACTGAGCAAGCTGGTGTCTTCAGTCACAGTACCTTGTTGCTCCTAGGCACTACTTACTATGAAAACTACCATTACCACAATGATAATTATTATTAATAGCAATAACAATACTAGTGTTGCCTCTTTGCTGACAAATGAAGCAACTCTCTCAAGAACTGGCAAGGCCTAAATCATGTTTGAAGCCCAAAGACAGGACTAGTTTAAGTTTTAATGTATTTAAATTATTTCTTGCCACTCTGCTGCACTTAACATTGAATTCATTTTTAAAATCTCCTTTTATATTATTAAGCTATTGCAAAACTTTTAAATAAATGCTTATTGGAAATGAAGGCTTTTTCATGTTTGGCCATTTTCAATTTCTTAATCTTTAGCAATTATTCTTCCATTTCTCCAGTGTGTTTCACTCCCTTTATTAGTTTTTTTCTTTTCACTTACCTTAAGTATTCCAACCTATTTCAAATTTTAATAATGATGAATATGATTAAGATTAGAATTTATTAAGTATTTTAAAGTCCTTCCCTTTCCACAGGGATTTAAAACTGAGTTAAGCTTTAAACAAGAAGCCTCGACACTTGGAAATACATATTATTATACATTATGTTGCTGTAGCAGTGATTCAGTGGGTAGTGGTGTGAGGTAGTGCTAATGATAAAACCAATCCAGACACCCATCCCTTCTCTTATTTTCAAGAGAAAAGCCCTCCCCTGCCTTAAGATTTGCCGACTTACAGTGTCTAGCAAAAGCAGAATTTTTAATGATGGCTTGAAGTCAGTCAAGTGTTTGGAGGTGCTTTGAGGGGTGGAGCGTGGACAAAACCTGGATCGATTTACTAGATGTACAGACTTTTTAGGTTTTTACTTTTTTTTTTTTTAAATCCTAGAAAGTTTGTCCCAAGCAGTATCGAGCGGCACACACAAGCACACGGGGGTCAAAACGCATACGGGGGTCCAGCCCACCATGTTTCTGACAGGAGAGGTGACAGCTGCTCGCCTCACCCCCAAAATGGATTTGGGAAAAACCCAAACAGGGGGTTTGGAGGGAGAGGGGCACGCAGCGTGGCGGCGGGAGACATCCAGGCCCCTGCCCGGCAGAGCGGCACGGCCTCTGCCAGCAATGGGACACCAGCAAGGGGACGGCAGCTTTCCCTCCAGCCGGCCATTACGCTCGCCATGGCCGCCCTGAGGCCAGGGCCTGGCCCGCGGCCCACAGCTTGGCACCGAACGCCTCCGCCCTGAGGTGGAGCTGGAGCGGGGAGTAACAGCCACGGCCACCAACACCGGGGCCCAGCTCAATGGCAGCGGTCAGGGCGATAAACGACCCACGGTCACTGGCTGCGGCTGGGAGAGCTGGGAAAGGCAGGCCTAGAGCTGAGAAAGGGAAGAGGCGTCCCTGAGCCAGAAACAGGGAGGAAGGACCGCTGGCCTGGAGGCGACCATGCCGGCCAACGCTCTTTCTCAACACAAGCCCACCCAGAGACGCCATTTGGCTCATCAGCTCTTATCGGCACCGCAAGCGCAGCCTAGCGATGCCCCTCTGGAGGCAGACAACTGCCGGTTTTGGATCCTTCCAGCCCTACGGAGATCGACAGCATCGAAGTGATAACACAACCGTGCAGCACGAGGAAAAACCAGGCAGACGGCTGAGGCTCCTCAAACACAAACTATCTACCGACAAGGCGATGGCTGCTTGCTGTCCCGACCAATGCTCCCGCGAGGCAACGTGGACTAAAAGACCTTGAAGTAAAGGCCCCCTAAGTGGTTTTTCAAATTTGATTTGTTGCGCAGCTCATTACGAAGGACAATACTGCAGTTCTGTGAAACGGACATAAAAAACCCAGCCCGTCATTTTTTAAATCCTCCTCTGGTTGTATTACTTCAAATATGTGGGAGGACATTTGGCTGAGGAAGGAAAAAATATTAATTCTTAAACTTGTATTTTATCTTTAATGCTGCTGTTTAATTGAAAACAGAGAACAGCATTTAACACTCTTTCTCCACTGCCCCAAAAAAGAAATAGGCTCTCTCATCATTTGAGACTGCACTGAAACAAATATCTCGCTATTGCACTTTTATGGCGTAGTTTTTTCTTTCCTGTCTTACTTCAATAAAACTATATTTCTAAAGGAAAGAAAAAAAAATGTGGCACATGCGTAACCCTGGCAAAGAAAAGAACATTAATAACTTTCATTGTGCTTTTTCCCTGGTTTAATAACATTTGCTATTTTAACTTCATTGAATGCACGTTAACCAAAGAGATTTGTCAGTATATACAGAATAATACAGTTTCCCGTGTTTCACTGTGGTATTTAGTACATAGGCTGTCAGCACTATGAAATTATACTGTGTACAGGAAGTAACAGGAGAAAGAAAATATAATATGATCAACCAAAAGAAAATTAAAATGCAATATCCATCAGGACAAGGTTTCATTGCTCAGGGAAAAATGTAAAATTAACTTTTAGTTTAATTTACATACTATTACATTTGGAATGTGTAACTGACTTCATTGATCTAATAATATACCAACTATTTGATAAAATCACATTTCAGAAGTAGGGGGTTTTTTTTGTAGGAGTATCGAAAACCATTCAGTGTGTTGGCATTAGTTACGGAAAGTTATTCAGCAAGAATATCAGTTCATAAGCTATAATATTCATATGCTAATATTCTTGCAGATTAATTTTACATAGGGAACTCTTTGGGAACCAATGCAGGCCAGTCTGTCCTGCTGAAGAAAGCCCCAACCCAGCTCTCTGTTCTCCTTCTGTGCTACAATTCACCTCTTAATAAAGCATCCATCCTCTCTGCATGCCTGCCTTGGCTCTTTGTAAAACTTCACGAGTGCACATGCACATACAGCCTCAGGAATACCAGGGGATCATTCAGTTTAACCGAACATTTCTATCTCTTAAATGAAAAAAGATAAAGATAATTTAATCTGGAGCATTTTAAAATTAGAGCTTAAGACCAGGTGAGAACACTTAACCATACATGGTCTGACTGCCTGCAAAACACCCAAGACAAAAAGAAACTAGCTGGATTAATACTTTGGAGCCAAAATACCTGCCTCTGACAAAAGCATGTTTTCCTAAAAGGTAACTGCACCTGACTAAAGAAATTTAAAGACATCATCTGACAAACTGAGAGGAGAACAAGGTGGTTACGTCTTCATTAAATCTTTTAGTAATCATTAAGCTTTGTATATGCTTACCACCCACAGGATGTTCTAGAGGGGCAGGAGCACAGAGGGACCATGGAGGCACTCCCTACAACGGCCTGGTGGCACATGGAGAGTAAGGTCACCCAGCTCCTATCTGGCTAAATTATTACTACTTTGGTATTATTTAACTGCTCTTTAAATCCCTGAAATTGTTCTTGGTGCTTCGTATTTCTGAACTTTGACTGAATATCACTTCCAGAAACAACAACTTTACCTACATTCCATGTGGCTGCTCCGCATCCACCTCCTTAACCTTTTGCCATCCTGTTATTCTACCACAGTCACCAAAACAAACCAACCTGCACTATGGCTTCACAGCTATTTCTCACAGCCCCGGCACTCCAAAATTCCTGCACTCCAGCTGATTACAGGCTGCCAGCTACATCGCCAAAAGTTTCATAATGAAGAATGAAATGTGTAGTTACAAGGCAGCAACTGTACAGAGTCATGAATTTTGATTGGCGGATATAATTGCAATTCAGTGGGATTTTATACACAATATTACTTGTAAAGTAGATACAGCCAATGCCCCGGGGAGACAGCATATATCTTAAGTACAGCAATATTAACAAAACCAGTATGAAATAGATTACATGAAAACAAGCTGAAGGCAAAATAAAGCATTATCTGTCAAAAGATAAATATGAGAGATTTTCATACACCAAAACAAAAGCAAGATAACAACCAAGTGTCAAAATAGGGAGGAGAGGGCTCTACAGAGGTTGTAGACAAGTGTGATATCATTTGGACACAGTGAGGTTTTAACAGGTACAGGTACCTTGGGTTATTTTAGTCATCTAAGTCAGTTGCCCTTTAGAGGCAGCTCCCTCTTTCCATTAACTGCATAAGAATTTAGCTCCCCCCAGGGATGCTCCTAAATTAAATGTCAAAAGTACCTTTAACTATGTAATACATATAACCTTTATAAAAGTGCCTGAAATCTCACAATGATACAGGGCATGATATGCCCACACACTGTATAGACAGATAAAGATCCTGGTTGTGCAAAACCATTAATGAAGTACATTAAAAGAAAAGAAAAGAAAAAAAAAATCCTACTAATATAGCTTGAGATTTGCTTTTGCTGGATATTTTCTGGATTAAACATTTAGTGAATATTGTTACCTGTACCTTCAGTTCCTGTTTGGCATCAATTTAGACAAAAGCTATCAAAACCAGAGTACGTTTTCTGAATAACAATGTGCCACTCACCTAAACGCTCCTGCTCTGCTAGAGGAGGTAATGTTTTGTTTCCCGTGCTTTGGGCCAAGGAGCTCTTCAAAAGACCACAAAACCATGGTGCTTGATGGACAAGGCCTGAATAGTTACCATGCAGTTAAAGGAGACACTGTTCCTCAGCATGATTTGATTTAATTGCTACAGGCCCGGTGAAGTAAAGCAGCAGTCAGCCCGCAGCCATGGGGCACATTCTGCTTCCCACTGTCAGTCCACTGAGTTCATCAATTCGAGTAATCACAGCTCAACCTGACTGCCAGATGCTGATCCGCACTGGACTGCGAGCAACTTGGATAATGGTATCAATATTTTAAGGGCCACTAACAAGTTACTGAGTTCTGTGGGAAACTGGTGTTTAATTAATGTATTTTAGTGTTTGACTTGATGGAGTGATTACAAAAAGCAAAGCATGAAATGTGCAATTACATTTATCTGTAATAAGTTCCCATTATTTTTCTCCACGTGCTATTGGCTTGCATTATTTGCTCTCATTTCATTATTACCTACAGCAAAGCAGACAGAACATTAAAACAGTTTACAGTCAATACCATACATCCTCTTCGCTTGCTGTACTCCTCAGCAGGGGCTATACTGACTCCACAAAAGCTATTTAGGTGGCTCGTGTTATTCCAGTAAGCACTGGCACTATTCTGTGTACGTGAGCCCCTGCTTGCAGCTTATAGCTTACAGCTTGCTGGTATTGAGGCCTATGTAAGTGCAAAAGAAAGCAAGGCTTTCACATTTATTAAGAAGTCACATCTAACCCTACGAAATGTATCTTTCACAACTACAGAAAAAAAAAAATTACACACCATAAAATTTCATCATTTGCCAGCTTCTGTGCTAAATGAGACCACAGTAAAGGGATCAATCAGCACCCACCTTCATTCATTTGGCCTACCTGTAAGACACAGCTTTATTCAGTGCTCACTTTTTGCTCACTGGGGTGTGATTAAATATCGACTGCACTCAGTGATGTTATTTCCACAGACACCTTTAATGGTTTGTGTAAGACCAGCTGAAGCCTTACTTGTGGGTATGAATCAGAGGTACTTCAGCTACATGTGAATAACACACTGCAGCCTACTGTCTCGTTGCCTTTGGATGAAATATAAATCACAAGTGATTCATGTTTATGCAAGTCTTCAAACAACTGTAACTCACCCAAACCGAAACTAGCTTTCACACCTCCCTAGTGAATATACTACCATCCTTCAGTCTCTCTTTTTTTTTTCCTTTCTCTCTGATGCAATTGATCAAATGAAAGAATAGTTGAAAGAGAACATGTTCCCCGTTCTTCTATTACTGGAAAATGCTTTTGTTAGTTTTGCTGAAATTTTCACAGAAACATTCACTTTTATGCAGGAAAGAGACATTCAGAATTTCTACTGAAGATGAAAAGGTGATGGTAAAAAGCAATGTTTAAGGAATCTTAATAATAATTGTTTATAATAGCAGTCATTAGCGAAACATTCTAGTAGCATTCTCCTGCTCCTCTTTTCTTCCCGTTCTTCCCATAAAAAAGCCACAGGCTTACAACAACATGCCAAGATAATGTTTGAAACTGACTTTTCTAGTCAGTTCTATTTCTTGCTCTGTGACCTGAACTAATTGGATTCATATAAAATCTAGGACAAATTAGTGGCTCTAAATATTCCCTGAAAAAATATACCAAATGAAATGTGCAGTGATATATAGAAAGCCTTTTAAATTATTTTATGAGTTTCCAAAAACACTAGGAGAAGACAGACTAAGTTCAAAATAACAGAAAACCAAAAAGTAACCCTTATCTTCTCCCTTTTCCCTTAAAACTCATTTCATTACACAGAAATACTCATATCACTATGAGCTTCTGGCAGCTAGACCCTTGGGTTGAACATGCAACCACAGCAATAATTAAACGCCCGCATGAGAACTGGTACAAGCAATGAACACTGAATGACAGGCAGCAAAAATCGGTTATCCCAGCTGTTGAGGCCCTACTGAAATACTTCCCAGCCGTCACTTCTTCCTGATGACAAGTCAACGTGTAATGCCTTGTTTGGCAAACACAACTGTACCTCTGCTGGCTTTTTCTGGCAAAGAGAAGGGGCTGCTACTGCAAACCAGTAGTAAAGTTATTCTCCAGGGGAAGTTCTTCACACAAGGTTCCCCACAGACAATTACAGCCCTTGATTTATTTATACCATCCAGCAAACAGTCCATTGCCAGGAACAGATAGTGAAGATCAATTTCAGGGACATAAGAATAAGAGAAACATAAGTTTCCTTTCAGCATAAATTTGGACTTTCAGAGACAAACACATAAAACCAAACAACCACATTACCAAGAGGAACTCTATGTAAATTCAGAGACCGTGAAATGAAGCATGTGAGGACTGTTGGCCAGGTCCCCACTTTCGTAAGACGAGAGGTCTGAGAAGATTGTCCTGGCCCACAGTGGGCAGTCCTTTGTTACAACAGGTAACTACACTCATCGCCCAAACTACTTCCACCTGAAAAATAGGTAGGTCATTAATCTACCTTGCTCAAACCAGAACAGCGCTTCAGAATTGCATCCTCCTAGTAAGAAACTACATCTTATCCTCTAGACTATGTTTCTTCACGGTCAGTGTATTCTCCTATCTCCCATGTCGCCATCGTTTTGCTTTAATACCCATCTTCACCCACTTGGCTTCAACAGGTATTTCTCCCTTGACAAGCCAGTAGCACCTCTCCACCTGATCTGGCTAAAAATGCCATCTTCCTTTATTTCTAATGCATGATAAATCTGACAACCCATTCCAGGCCCAGTGGTTCCTCTTCCAGCTGGTAGCCCTTTCTCTGGGAGAGACAGGGGGATGGAGAGCATGGGGTGGGGGAAGAGAATGCACATTCCAGAAGAAGATCTCAGAATTTTGGAAAGCTATAGTAATTCTCCCTAACTTTACTGGAAAAATACCTCCTCAGACCAGTACATCCATATCTCTTGGCTTACACTTCTGACTGCTACTCCTTACCTGGTTTACACTCGTAATTGTTCTAGTAGTCAGAAGAAACAGCATTATTAAACCGGGAAAAGGTTTAATGCTTGAAAAGTCCACATACAATGCTTGACCAAGATCTCCTGTATCACCTTTTCACGAGTAAGCAGTCACCAATGTAAACTGAAAGCACAA
Source organism: Aviceda cuculoides (assembly GCA_035590195.1). Taxonomy (NCBI): domain Eukaryota; kingdom Metazoa; phylum Chordata; class Aves; order Accipitriformes; family Accipitridae; genus Aviceda; species Aviceda cuculoides. Next base: position 26,665,746 of record JAVJGG010000029.1, read on the forward strand.
ACAGGAGACAGCAACAATTTTTCAGTGTGCTTTCTGTAGTACAAAAAAATGTTAAGTGTAGGAGTTTCAGTATCGCTTCTGAGTAACTACTTAAGATTTAATATAATGTGTGGTAGGAATTTCCTTTTTAATAAGACACAGAGATACTGAGATGTTATTAGGAAGATAAGAAGTATGCATGAAAAACTACGTATAAGCTTTTCTAGTGCATAGGTATTGGGTTAATCTAAACATTTTTCCATCATAATATCTTTTGGCAGCAATTCCCCACAAAGCAAGCCAGTTTAACTTTTACTTTATAATAATTTGATCCAAGCTGCTATCTCAAGTGAAACTTACTCAACTGTAAACAGACCAATCTAAATGATAAGATTATGCTCAATTGTTTCACCTTTACTGAAGTTCACAGACTGCATTAGATATACAGATGACAATAATACAACTCATTAAATAAATTTATTTCTTATTTGGGGATTTTTGTGAAATGAAAAATATTTTGTAAAATTTTTCAGGACTGACTGTAATTTCCTAATACCTCCACAAACAATGTAATACTTCAGTACAAAAAGCATCAACTAATTGGAAAAAAAGATTTTTCCCACTCAGAAAATAAATATCTAACAGACACAAACAGGCTTCTGTCAATAATTTAATAGGAATGTAATTATACATTGGCAAAAATGTTCTGTTAATACCTTACTATATTTGGCCTAAATTAGTTCCTACAGCTTATTTTCCATTTACTAGGGTTCTTCCCAAGCATAGAATCAAAGTATGCGACAACCATTTCCAGGAATGTGCTAGGAATGAAAAAGTACATTTATCAAAAAATAATGTTGTAGTAAACCACAGTTTTTAATTCTGAACCAGTAGGAGAAGTGCAGAGATTTGTTAACTAGTGCTGACAAAAGTAACAAAATACCAGCTTCCTGACAACTAGGCCTGAACGCAGCAGTATGTGAGAGAAATCCTACGTAAGACAGGCCTCCTTTTAATAGGAATAACAGCATGCAGCTTCCAGATATTCTTTTAACTTCACTGATGTCTGGCATGTTACAACTTACTAAAAAAACCCTAAAAACCACTTGAGCTGTTGACACAAGCACATAGTTGATGACCCTCTTTCTAAAGGACTGTTAACATGTGACACAGTTTTTGGAGGTTTGGACATTAATTGAGTCTACCTTTGGACAGCAAAAATCCCCTGCTGGATACTGCCATACGGCTGTTTAGATGGAGGAGCTTGTGGCTCTTCCAGAGACATTACCTTTCATTGGGTACAGACATTATCATTTCAGAGGTCAGGTTCTCTGACCTCTGAAGGGCTGCAATGGGACAAAAAAAAGTCTTTTCCAAAGTCCAGTGAGTCAAAAGGAAGGCAAGCGAAGTCTGATTGCGTCTCCGGCTGTACTACAATGAATAACCAGAGCAGAACTTTGCCTTCAGGTCACAGAGACCTCAACTCTGTGGAAGAGAAGCAAGCTCCATTCAAACATGAGAACATGCATCAGGGTCTGATTCAGAGCCTTTGAAGTAATTATGAGGCTCTGCTGAACTCTGTATGAGTTAAACCATTAACAAATACGCTATAATCAGCACTTCCTAAACATACTGCACTGATTACCTTTTTGGTTCCAGGCCAAGTTAAAGAGCTGAGTTATGATCTGCACAGAAGCTTAAATGACCTTTGAAACAAGTGAAATTTTCCTTTCTAGAATAAGATGTGCTGGGCTTCTCATATTGCTGTCTCCTCATACGGCATCCACAGGACACCTTCAGTCTCTGGGGTATGCATGCACTCTCTAGAAGTCCAGGTATCAATTCAAAAAGTGAAACATTTTTAATAATCCATTGACAAAAGGAGTAGGAGGGCTATAACAGAGGCAACAGCAACAGAATCTCAAAATGACAAATCAGCTTACTAGAGTCACTTACATCAAATGAAGAACTGCTCCAGAAGTGTATTCAAGGCATCCAGGTGATTGTTTCCTCCAAGCACATTATACACACCTTTATTTACGAATATGCACAAATACGCCTGTGTATGCAATACTGAGATGGGTATATGAATATATGTACATCAGTATCCCCTTAAGAGGATAATTAGTGTTTTCATGTTGCTTCTTGTAGCAGAATATAAGGAAAAGGAGATGTGAATCTGGAGACTCTCTTCTCTTACAGCTCTTTTCCACCTTCTCTTCTCTACCACTTCTCTAACTGTATATTTTGATATTTTTGGCAAAGCGATAACCTAGAAGTCATCACACCTGCTTTCAGTCTCACTTAATCTAAATCAAAGTCTACAAAAAAGCATCAACACTCAACAAAAACAATACCAACTTTTGGTAACATACCAAAGTTGGGGGTTTTTTTGTCAGAGCTTCTTTTCTTAAGGAAAAAACAGATACTTCACCTTAAGTGCCCCTTCACTTCCTCCCAAATAAGACAGACCAAAAAAAAGGTATCTAAAATACCTACGTTAACCATAGTTACTGCTGGATATCTCTGAAGAGAGTTAGGCACACTCCTAACTTGAATAAATTTGCATTCACTAGAGAATTCCACTACAGGGGACTGAGTTCTAATGCTGTTCAGCAAACTGCAAGTCCATTCAGTTAACTACTCTTCCCCTCTGCAACTTGACTTTGTCTATCAAGATGCTCTATGTTTAAATAAAAGTAGGATTTGAGGCACCTGTGAAGTTAATCCAGTTTATGCTAGTAGCAAGAGAATACAACCACCTAAGCATCATGAACGCAATAACAGACTGACAGTACTGATATAAATATACAGAATTTCATGTTTGGTAACAACCTTCCACTGGATACGTTTGCCTACAAAAATAAGTTTTGCAGTTGCTCCTTTTTTTTTTTTTTTTATGGACCCAGCGATAAAGCAATTACGACTTTATCCCAATTTTATAACCATACACCTAAAGAATATTTTTCTGTGCTTCACTAAATCATGGTATAATTCCTCTCAATTAAAGGGCTTCTTTCAATACTAATGACATTAGAAATGAAGGAGAACTATAATTTCACCATAAATTATTCAAAGCACTAAATACAAATGGCCTCATTAACACTAGACTAGCTTTGAGAATGAATAAAAGATTATGCATGGAAAAACAAATACTCCAGTTTCCCTAATCTCTGAACTCTGAGCTTGAAATCACAACTCTGCCAGGACACCAGCTATCGTGTTTTGCCTCGAGGCAGATGAGAAAACATTATGCAATTAAAAATCGAGGTCTTCCCCCACAAAATGTATAGTCTTGCCATATTTGAATAAATGACAAGACCGGACACAACATTCATACAACATAGTTTACTCAGTTTATGACACAAGATATCTGAAAATACTACCTAGATAAGACCACGCATAGCATACTCTGCCTCCAGAACTGACTACAGGATTGGATCCCGAGTCTCCATATCTGGAGTCTCCATAACTATCATAACCACACCGAAGTGCTGGAGTTCCCTACCCACGCTAAAGCCTGGTCCTTCTTTACAGACCGCTTCTGCTGATGCTGTACAAAACAGAGATTACTGAACACGCTTACCCCTCACATGGGCAAAGGATGTCGGGTGGCAAGTAGAGAGTTATGCAAGCTAAGAAATTCAGGAATCGATACTGCAACATGAAGCGAGGATGGAGAGGGATTTTAAGTGAGGTGAACATTATTTATGACAATGAATGATCAAATTAATAACGAACAGTATTATCATAAATAGAAAAGTAATAGTAATTTGCTAATATTTCAGAGCTAATTTCTGCACTGTTAATTTTCAAATACTTCCTCAGACTTGTTAGTCTAAAACCGTAACTAGAAATAACATGACAGAATACTACTGAGTTTCTGTAATGAGCTCTTACTGTATCCTGAAAATTTTTACTTTTTTTCTAATTTGTGCTGCAGGCATAATATTACCATATTCCCCCAAAGCAAATATGTTTAAGGTAACAATAGTACTTTTCATTCTTATCACTTGCATTTTAAAGCTACTTACTTGTCATTAAGATGAAATTCATTTGTAACTCCTGTTTATTTTTAGCAAAACCACACGAACATTTTTCACCAAAAGGATCACCCACAGGTGATGTAAAAATGAAACACCTAAACATATCAAAACCACCTTCTAAAACAGTTAGTAAATGTTTCCAGTGGAGCACAGAAAGGCCAAGGTATGGGTCAGGCAGTTAGAAAATGTAAGGGAAAAGATTGTAACTCTAAGCAAAGGAAGCACAAAATCAAATTGTTTCAATAAAAACTTAAATTTTAGAATGAGTATGTTAGGGTGCCCTCACTTGTGTCCTTAGTTACAGTTACCTCAGGAAGGACCTGATTTTCAAAGAATTCTAAGATCTCATCCATTGCAAATCTGGTTCAGTCAGATGTCTCAATCTGCCCCACCACCCTTCAAATCAGAGTATCCAAAATTCAAACACTTAAGGGGGAAAAAAAATCTTGGTCAAAATATTCTGTCACAATGATAACTCAAAGAGTGCATCTAACCCAATGCAAACAATTGGTTCTACATATTTCATTCCAGATCCATTTACTTCTAAAAACCGCTCTCCAAATTTGTGCCATGAATACCAGAATGGGAACAATCCCTATTATGTCATGTAGTCACCAGCATAATGCAGGCAATGGCTCCCTGGCAGTCAGCCTAGAACGAACGCAGGCAATTAGCTGCACAGAACGTCACGCAGGTTTCATGTGAGATAACTGCTTTGAGGAAGTTTGTGTCCAGACGGACAGTCAGCACTCCTCACCATTTTGTATAAACATCAGATACCTGGTTCTTTGCCTCCACAGAAAGTCAGGATAAACTGATAAAGTGAACCTCGTGAGATCAGTTATTGCAGTGCACTCAGATTTTTTTTTTAATTTTATTTTTTTTTTACAGGTGCAAACTAAAGGCTTCCCTTCTCCAAATTCTGCTGACAGACGGATACAAGAAAGGCATTAAGTGTAAATTTTACCCCATGCACACCCTGTGCTCTTTTCCCCCTACCCCCCTTCCGACTTGAGACACATTTATTTCCTTCTGCTAAGGCAACTCTTAGGCACTTTGTGTTCTCGCCACAGTGAGACTAAAATTCCTGGATTTATATATATAGACACCAATTTATTTATATTTATTTATGTTTCTATTTATATATATACCCATTGTAATGACTCTTCAGTGGAAAGACAATAAGAAACAATCAGTTTAGATAGGAATAGGTTGTTCCTTACATTACTTTTTTCTCTAGTCTTACATTTTTTCTCATATCATATTTCTGTCTACAACCTAGGAACCCCAATCAACATATATCCAGAGACTATATACATTAGATTAGACTGCTGTTTTCTTCTGAGTCATTCCACAAAGAATACATAGTGCAGTGAAGTAGATTCAATGCATGCAACACCGTCCATACTCATTTACATTAAGAGCCTAAACAGTAAAGTTTCTCCTCTGGATTCAGCTATTTCTGTTCTCCAACTACGTGAAAATTCAATCTACAGACAAAAAAAAAAAAAAAAAAAAAAAAGTAAAGAAA
>JAVJGG010000029.1:26674012-26684459 GCA_035590195.1 Aviceda cuculoides
CCCCCCCCCCCCCCCGCCCCCCCCCCCCCCCCCCCCCCCCCCCCCCCCAGGCAGAACTGAAATTTTGGGGAGCATTTGTCAAAAGTGAAAGGGATCCTACTTTCTGGACAGAGAAAGCAGTTAACACTTTGTACCATAACTGCACCACCAGATTTCATGGTGTACCAAAACTACAAATTGTGAAATGGCAAAATATTTCTAGTATATTATCCACCCTGCTCACACTTCCATTTTCTGTGGTTGAAATTTAGTTATCTTTTCCTGATTTTTCTAAAACTTCTGGGGAAAAAAATATGAAAAATCTATGGATTTCAGAGTATGAAATTAACAAGAGAACCACCCGGCAAATTCTAACTGCTTTGTGATGTTCAACTAGTCTTTGCAAATCTTAGCTATTCAGAGGCTCTTTCTAAGTACAAACAAGGATTTAACACATTCTCAAATCCACAAGAAAAAAGACAAGCATGATAAAGCAAAATTTACAGCGATGTGTCACACAATGTCACCACAATATTTTTACATTTTTTCTTGCACCATCTCCAATCACATCATCCTGCCAACTGCTTTATAACGAGCAGGTCTATTATGTTTGGTTTTCAATCCAAAACTTAGCATTTGATTTGAGTGTCATCACTCACAACAGTCTTATACATGTTCCTATCTGAAATTCATCTACAAAGAATGGAATCCATCTATAAAGAATATCCCTAGAGCAGGGCATGTATTTCTGAAGCTAAATGTAATTTTTAAATGGTAGTTAAGAAGTATTAAATTAAAACTGATACTGACTGATAGAGACTTTTCAACTCTAATTCAAATAGATCTGAGGTAGTGGACTCAACACTCTCCAGACCTGAAAATTCTTTGCATACCATGAAGTAATAAAAATTATTCTTTGCTTTAAATTAGCCAGTTAGGGCACAGTGAGTATTCAGGCACTTTCACTCTGAACACCAGTTTGGCGGAAATTCCCTAGAATCAAGGCTAACATCTTAGATACAAGGACTATCACTGTGCTCATTATTAACAGTAGCTCTTCTCCACTTCCTCTAAGGCTTAAGACTAAAAGTTTCAGACTAGAAGTTCCTCAGATAGCAGTTTTAATTCTGTAATTCATGGTTCTTTATACTCAGAGCTGAATCTAACACTGAACAGCACTCATGATGTGCCATAATGATGATTCTTTTTTCCTGGTAGAAGTCTAAGCAGCTTTAAGTGTGCATACTAAATATCCCAAAGTAAAGCAGTTTGGAGAACTCAGTCACCAGATTCTTCTTCAGTTCTTTCACTGCTTTAAGAACCTGGTTTGTCAGAGTTCGGTTTTTTGTTTGTTTGTTTCTAACACCTCTTATTTTTTAAAATCTATTTATAAGTTAGTGGTAAATACAATCTGCTTTACTTTTTAAAATCTTCACCATTCATCATGCTTTCCAAGGAGTAACTTGCATTTCCTGTATCCTAACCTATAGCAACTTCTCTCCAATAGATGGTCTCTACATAAGTCTATGACTGGTATAAAAAGTTGTAACAAGTTGATTTCCTTTAGCAATACTGTTATGTCAACAGTTGTTCTTCGTTTTCACCTCACAGTTTGTTTAGTGTTGTGCTCATTTATCTTCTGTAAAAAGAAATATATTGGAGAAAGAAGGAAAGGGGATGAGGATAATTGAAGTTTTATGATTGTAGATACAGAGCACTACTACTGTCTTGCCAAAAAGGCAGTAAGATTTAAAGTACCTAAAATACAATTACAATTTTGAAGAACAAGTTCTTCAAGTACATATACAAGTTCTGAAGTACATATACATATTATTCTAGGAATGGGGACATTATTTCATCATATCCGGAGCCAAAGAGCAAATGGACAACAACATACAGCTTTCTTGTATCAGCACTGACGCTTTTTGAAGCATAGAGAATGTTCAGCAAGATTAAAGACTAGTAATACACAACTCTGTGTCATCAGATTCAGGTCCAGATATCTTCAGAACTAGATACTGAATGCTCCTACATAGAAAAATATTCTGTGAAGTTGCTATGGCCAATGCTGCCCATCAAGTAGGGATTCACAGCGTACTAATCTGGTGGTATTTGGAGGTACCCATGCAACAGCTGACAGTCAAAAGCATTAAAAACTTTTTCAATATCCTATGCCAAAGAAAAAGTTTAAAAAAGAAATAATACAGCTATACTAACATCAAAGAAATGCAGCACGTAGCTACATGTAGCCAAATACTAATGAAACTGAGTATTACAACATTGCTGACCACAAGCCTATTCTATAAGGTAACAGTTTGTTCTCCTCAATACATATTGGATCAAGAGACAAGCATAACTGTTAATTTCCCTATGTGTGATCAAGGATAGGCTGCCAATACCTTGACTTTTTTTTTTTTTTCTTTTTTAACGTCAAAGGCAGCTTCCAGAAGCTTCATACAATAAAGGAAGGACTACAGGATTATTAGACCTCTTCTAAAATAAAAAATGAAGGCACAGACACTTGGTCTGACAACAACAACAAAAAAATTTAAAACTTTCAATACACTTTAAAGAACATTCAAATCAGTACCAACAGAAAATCAAATTCAGACTATGAAACATTAAGCATTTCAGTTGGAACACCACAAGCTTCATTTTGCAGCAAACAGCTACAACCAATTTCAAGTTTGAAGGACACACTGTACCATGTCTAAAACCAAGTTATTTCTGGCAATGAAGCACTAGAGTGCCTCTGGGGTTTTTTGCATGCTAAGGCCTGTTTATTGCTCAGTCCAGCAGAGTCAATGAAACAGAACTACTGAATGCACTGGAACTGTTTAATTATCTAGTTTTGTGAAGTCTGCTGCCTCAAATGAATTTCTGCACGTGCTAACAAAACAAAACAAAGTCTAATGTTATTCTTTACACATAATAAGCAAAAACTGAGTATGTGTACTTTAAGTTTAAAATAGCTGTCTTAAATTCAAAAAAGACTTAAAGAAATGCCACACAGACTTTCATAAGACTCTTAAATAAGTAACTCGGAAGATGTATTTTTCAGCTACTAGTGCATGCAAGTATCAGGGAAAGGCATTCCTGAAACTCATACTTTTCTTTAACACTTCTGACACTGCTGGTTTATACCATACAGATTCAAGGACACTCCTAGCTGGAAATAGAGTTTACTTTTAATTTGGTAACATAAGGGATCAGCTGACCTTCAATTTACAGCACTCCAGAACACACTCCATCAACTTCGTCATCTCCTATTTACTCAATACTCACCCAGTCAACCTTACTCTGCAAACATACTTCAGTGTTGCTGGGTAATTCAGTCTGAAAGTTCAATGCACTGGCTTATGCCAGTGAAGATAAGAGAAAACATTAAGAAATAGTATTTTAAATAGACTCCAAATTTTTATTTTGTGATGCTTGCTACAAGAACATCACAACTGAACATCACAAGAAATCCAACTGCAAAGAGATTACACAGGCATTTATTCACAACTTAAAAGCTCTAAATCACTACAGGACCATTTTTCCATTTCTTCCACGAATTTTAAACAAAGTAAGAATTTATCATGTCGCTTCGCTTCTGTCCACATTATCACAACTGTCACTGTTTCCCTGGCCACCAAAAATTTCTAACTTAACAATAATAAGAGCTGTAATACTGCAATATCTAGCAGACATAGAGAGATTTAAAAACAAAACCAAAATATACACACCTGACAAATACTGCATGTTTTTTCTCCTTAGGCTTTTTTGTTTGTTTTAAACTTGTATGAAGGCTAGATAAGAATAGTACAGTGCAGTATATTGTAATTGCAATAAAACCTAAACAATAATCTATTCCTTAGATTATGTGTATTTTATGTTTTCAATAGCAGGAGTCAACTAACCCAAGAAATCCAAATTTAACAGAGAATCCTGATCCAGCTTTCTGAAGTCAGAATTTCAGATGCCAAGCTAGAAGAACACCACCAAAGAGAGTTCTGCATAAACCTAATGCAGTTTAAATTCAGATTTTCTCACAGAGATGATGCAGTAAGATCAACACAGAGGAAGATATTTATACGGCACTGTAGTTTGAACAAAGTAATTAAAAAAAAAAATCCAAGTCATCTTACATGTCGTTATTTCCTTAAAAGCAACTGAAGCTTTGGCAAAGTGAACTGTATCTTAGCCATGCTACTCACCTTGTTTAGAAGACAGATGATGCACAGGTCGTGCTGGCTGAAGGGATTTACCAATAAACTTTTTAGTTTCCTTTAACATTTTGAAGCATCACACTTTAAAAAAGCAGCAGAAGTCAATACAGAGCATTCAGTTTCACATATGGATGTTAAGTAAGAAGAACAGTCTATCTACCACTCGTTAGTTGCATTTGACAAGAGGATATACTGTATTTTAGTATCTGCGCAGGAAAAAGAAGAAAGGCCTAACAGAAATTTTCCTAGATGAGAGAATAAGCTGGATAAAATTTGCATAAAGACAGAATCAGACATCTCTCTCATTTCTCCTTCCAATTGAGCTACTCTAGATGCTTCTCAAAAAAGATTTTTTTCTCCTGTATGTCTGTCTGTACACTTGGAGAAAGAAGATGGCAACATGTGATGGAAATGAAGGTATTTTCTAACAATTTAATTCCATGGGGTTTTGATTAACTAACGTCAGTGTACCCTTTACAGTCTGCTGGCTGAACAGGAGTTCCTTTTATCTCTCTCTCTCTCTCTCTCTCTCTCTCCATAAAATTGCACAATTGTTTCTTAATATCTACTTTACTTAAATTAATACAGTTTTGCATCTTCCCACTCAGGTTTACCTGCTATAGAAGCACAAAAAACTGCTAAGGTGATGCTGGGCTGACAAATCCCCCACTATAAGTAAACCATCAGTCATAAGATCTTAATTTGTAAAATCTATATCTTAATTCTTCTCCTTACCACCCCCATCTCATTTGTCAACTGGGAGATTTCATGATTTGAAGGAACTTCAGCTTCTTTTAGAGAAAAAGAATAGCAGAAACAACAGTCAACACAATAATAATGGTACTGAAATTCTGTTTTCTCTAAGAGACTTTACAAGACAAGGGAATAATTGTTATAACAAAAATGATTTACAGGAAACTATCATGAATTCAGGAGTTAAAACTATAGAGATTATCATCCAATTACAGTATAGAACAGGAAAAGAAAAGTAAGAAAAGTTAGGCTATTTCAAATACGATCCAGTATCACTCCCCACTTAAACTGGTCTTTGCATTATGGAAAGGAAAAAAATCATCTGACAATTTACTACATTATAATCTTTCAAACTTGAACACTGAACTTTTAATATATTCAAGTGAGAGTTTTCCAACATAGCCAGTTTGAACCCATTCGGGTCTAGAAACCAACTGTTAAATGGTTACTGTTGAGCTAAAGCTAGGAAAAAAGTTCTGGTTTGATTCCCTGGTTTTCCCATCTTCTCATCTTAAAAAGAAAGACTTGAAAGCTGCAGTCAAAAGCAACAATAACAATTCCTGCATATGAATGAACTGAGACTGACATGGAAGATATATTTAATTTTGTCCATATTAGGAATGCTTGTTTAAATCATATTTATACTAGATAATAAATTTCTGCATAAAGCAACGCGGTAATAGTATTTGCATCAGAAGATAAAAAAAGCAAGTTTTCCCCCATACCCTGACTGCAAATTATATGCACACTTTTTAAAAATAGGAAAAACAGTTAAGCAGCTGAGTAGCTTCTAGAATGTAGCATACCTGTATTTTTTAAAGCATTCCCCTGACGATGAAAGTAAGATGACTTGTGGTGACAGCAAAACAATACATTCTGCCCCTCCGCCCCCCCCCCCCATTTCCATGAAGAGGACGTCTAAGAAACCATATACTCCCAAAGCAAGCAAAACAGCAAAGAGTATGAGCGAAAGGGGGGCATTTGGGCAGAGGTGAAATCAAGTACAGTGTTATAACAGCTCTATTTCCTCCTTTAAGCAGAAGGAAGAGGCTAGAAAAGATCTCAACAAGTTATCTAGCGCACCTTCTGGATTAATACAGTGTGTTATCTGACTAGTTATCAAGAAAAGTGGAGAAAGATTAGTTTTAATAGCCAAGAAATAGAACTGCTTCCATGAGAGACTATTGCTGCAGGGGCACCTCCTGCACTCCAAGGCTTCCCCCTCACAAAGAGCATTATTGCTTCTCAGGAGTTATTCCAACTGGTGTCCTGCCCACCAGAAAGGGAGCCTTCTACAGTAGTAAACAGGACCAGCAGGATTTCTGTATGACCCTTTTTTTTTTTTCTGAGTGCCTTAACAAGTTGGACATTCACAGCACACAGCTTACAGCTTACGAGGGCCCATCAGAAATGTTCTTTGGAAGACTCCTTCCTGAACACGTGAAAGAGAATTAACACAATTTCTGTGAAAAATCCCCCCGAGCCCAGCAGGCCCACGAGTAACCAGAAACTGACCATCGGCCCTTGCCCAACGCGGCACACCACTGTTTCACTGGGAGCCCCCCGAACGCCCACCACAACCCGCTGGACAACGGAACCGCTGACAGCAGCCGCCCCGGCCGCTCACCCCGCCCCTCGCAGCCCTCCCCCCTCCTCCCGCCCCCGGTCATTTGAATATGCTAATGCGGCGGTAAGCAGCAGCCCTATGATGGAGCCGGGAGGCGGTCACGTGGGGCGGGGACGTGTCCTTCAGGGGCGGTCCCCGACCTGCCCAGGCTGCCTTAAAAGCGGGCGGCGAGCGAGGAAGCGCCTCAGTCAGAGAGAGAAAAGTGCCGGGGTGGCGGGGCTGCGGCTGCTCCGCCCGAAACTTCTGAGTAACAGCAACAGGGGGAGGGGAGGGCGGGCGGCGGTGGAGGAGGAGGAAAGGTGGTGGTAGCAGCGGGGGGGAAGGTTAGCAGCAGCGCAGCCTTATCCGCCTCTCCCTCATAAACCAGCCTGCGTTGGGCTGAGCAGGCCCCTCACACAAAGGAGGGCAGGGCAGGCAGGGCTGCCCCCCCCTTCCCCCCCGCCTCGGCAGAGGGGCAGCGGGGAGGCGCCCTTCCCCGTGCAGAGCACTCACAGCCACTTACTCCTCTCCCGTCCCCCGTCTTCTTCTTCTTCTCTTCTCTTCCCCCCCTCCACCCCTTCCTCCCACCCCGCCCCGCGGTTCTCCCCTCAGCCCCCCGCCCGCTCTCCATGTAGCCGCCCGGCCGCCGGCCCCTCCGCACTATGCCCATCTTACTCTTCCTGATAGACACGTCCGCCTCCATGAACCAGCGCACCCATCTGGGCACCACCTATCTGGACATAGCCAAAGGCGCTGTAGAGACTTTCATGAAGGTACCGGCTCTGCCTTGGCGAGAGGAGGCGAGAGAGAGCGGGAGTGACTGCGCGGGGAAGGGGTGGGGGAGGAAGCGCCGCTTCCGGGAGGTGTATGGGGACGCGGGGAAAGCGGCAGCGCCGGGGATGCGTCTGGGTCCCGCCTGAATACCGCTAAGTAACGGGGCGGCGGCGCGGAGCCGCCTCTTCATACGGCCGGAGTAACGTAGGAAGGAAGAGGCACCGGGGGGGCTCCGGGGAGGCAGCGGTGGGAGGAGGCCGGGCCGCCGGCAGGCCCGGGGCTTCCCGCGGCCTTTCTCCTCCTCCTCCCCGTCGCCGCGTGGGAACGGCGCTTCCTGCCGCCAGCCCTCGGCCCCACCGAGTTACGCTTCTTTATTCCTGGGTTATCTCTCAAAAGGGGCCATCGGCACGGCTGGCAAAGCGGTAGGAGTTCACCCAAAGGCGCCCTTTTGGCGGGGCAAAGCCGTGTCGCCGTCTCCTGCCACGGTCAGCGCAGCCCACGTCACATTTTACTGTCCCTGCAGAGGGACACTAAAGCGCTGATGATTTCAGTCTAATAAAGATGTGGTGAACAAAGCCAAGTTTCCTCGTAATCCGAGTGGAACTGCAGCGCTGTTTACCACTGCTCCAAGACTCCGTATATTTTAGCACCGAATTGGACAAAAACCTCCTGCTGGGCACACGCTCCCAGCTCTCTCTGCTCTTTGTTGGCGTTCTGTTCACCACTTGGCCTGCTCGAGTCGTGTAATGTTAGGAATTACAGCACGATACATCTTCAAGTAGTTTTCATGATTAGATGCTTTTATTAAGAAGTAATTTCTGCAGTATTCTTTAAATTACCTGATTCTGTGATTTACCTACGAAGAAAAAAAGTAACTGGGGTGGGTTGTCTCTTCTGAATAAGCTGTGATCTTTCTGTTGATGCAAATTGTAATAGACCATCCCATTCTTTAAAGCAATTTGACTAATTTAAGCTAACCACCTTTGCTGTTAACATCATAGTATTGGCTTTAAGTGTCTTCTAGACATGCAGTTCCCTGTGTTCTTCTCAGTTCTCACAGTTTCTCCAGGAAAGGTTCACAGTGCTGCATACGCAACCCCCATATAAACACAGAGAGCAGGATCTTTCCGCACTACCACCAGTGACACTCTGGGCTCTCCAAGCTGTTCACCTTCGCTAGGCAGTAAGGCCACAGTATCTTCATTCACGTTTACTGAACACATTCAGCGAATTCAACAATGCATCATCAAGGAACAAAAGGGTTTCCAGGCAGATAGGTACTGCCTTGCTTCCTCTAGGGTGCTGTCACCAGAGAAGGTAGGAGCTGATTTCCAAGGTGCCAGCAGGGAGAGAAATTATTTAAAACATTGGTAAGACTGCACTTCTCTACCCTCAGAGGTTTCTCTGGGCAGGTCTGCCCTGTTTTGGCTACTTTCATGCTGAATGTTTCAGTAGGCACTCAGTTTACTTCACGGGGCTCAGAGAAAAGCTACCGAGAACAAAGTTTTTAGGAGGGTCCCCTTCCTTTTGCCTTCAGCTGTGTATCAATTAAGAGGCACTGAAAATAGCTCCACACTGGCTCTTATCCTCAGCACTGGAAATATATCCCAAGTTCCTACAACTGTGGGCTTCATTCCACTGAGAGCTGTACGCTTTCAGTCTGTTTTGGTGGCTGCTGCTGCTGTTCATACTTCCTTGCTGAAAAAAAGAAAGACCAGTCAACACCAATTATACCATTTATTATATACGTGTATATATATATATGTGCATGTATGCATATCTATATATATATACACATATAAATATGATAACAATCAGGAAATAGACTTAAGATGAGAGAATGTAATTTCACCACTTAGCCACACAAGGGGAAGTCTCAGTCACCATGTGGAACTAGTCCTTCAGTGTATGGCCTTGGAAAGGCCAAACAGTAGGGTCATAGCAAAATGTCAGTAAATTAATGGGAGAGAACTATGATTCCATTCGGGTCCTTTCATTTAAAAAAAAAATTAAAGACTATGTCTTCACAAGTAGTATTACAGATGACCTGAACAACTCATTAGTCACATGACTGATCTCCACATCACTCATCTCCTCCACAATATACAAGCCACAAGCTAACGACTACATTGACTGCAAAAGTAATCTGGTTAGCAAGGCAAAGGGAGATCAAAGAGTTGTGTGCGGTGGAACAAACACCAACAAATGCCAGCAGGCGTTTCTCGGTAGTAAGCACATCCTTTGTTGTTCCTACAGAACACAATGGCCTGGTTTAAGAATCTTGACGTTAAATCTTTACATTTAAAAGGGGGTTTCAACTCATGAAGCAGTTCTTGCCCGTATTCCCTCTAGGCGTGCATGTATGGCAGATGTGAAGCAAGTACAGGTGTTTCTCTGAATTGGACCTCTGGAGTATCAGAGGCACGGGGCTCTTTCCTACCTCCAACCTGACCTTCAGCATTAAAATGGGAGCAGCAACACTTGTTGGTACAGTAAAACTCTCATTTATTTTCAATTTATCAAGTTGACTTAGTTGTGATTTCACCATCCTCTCAACTTTTACAAATCCATCCACATCTTGACAACATTCAGACATTCCCAACTCTTTTTAACTTCAACATCAGATTCGTTCCGACAGCTAGAAGAGAACCGTGCGGCCGCTCCCTCGCTCCGTACTTCCTCGCGCCTCAATCCCATGACCCGCGCTCCTGCGGAACCCCTGCTCGCCTGTGGTGCCGCAGGGCCAGGGCCCAGCCCTGGTGTCCCCCGCGAGCGAGGACAGGCAGGTTCGAGGCCACCCCTGCAGGAGCCGTCCCCAGAAACCCAGGGGCCCAGGGGAGCCCCCTCTCTCCTTTGACTCACCGATGGAGTACATCTCCAGCTGCTGCCGCAGGCGGATCTTCTTCATGCTGTCGTAGAAGTTGGGCTCGGGCGGCGTCTCGGCGGCTGGGGGCAGGGTGAAGATGCGCATAATCCTCCTCTTGTTCCTGCGAAGGAGCGGGGAGGGGGGGGTGAGGCGGTGAGAGGCCAGGCCCGGCCCGGCCCCGCCGGCCCGGCTACACGTGTGGCCGGCGCGGCCGCTTCCCGGCGGGAGCCCTCGCCCCGCCCCCCCCTCCCGGGGGGG
>JAVJGG010000029.1:26684559-26707850 GCA_035590195.1 Aviceda cuculoides
CTCTCGCCACAGCCGCGTGCTGGGCGGGGCCGCGCCCCGCCGGCCGTTGGAGGGTGGCGGTCGCAGGCCAGCGGCGGCTGCCGGCGTCCTTTAGCGGGGCTGCCGTGGCTGCTTCCCGCTGCCTGTTGTGTTTTAGGGAGGGGGGGCAGGCTTGAGGGTGCCTGGCGAGGCGCGGCGGTTTTTGTCGGCGCCCCGCCAGGGAGCAGGAAAGGCAAGGTGAGGTGCTGCCGCCAGCTCCCTCTTCTGTCAGGACTGAGAGAGACTGGAAGCGAAGGTGGTGTCGCTGGTAGTCCTTAGAACTACTCCGTCCCACAAAGCGTAGTCACGTTTCGTCAGGGCCTTACAGTGGAAACTGGGAGAAAATAAGTGACTTTTGAACACAAGTGTGAGGCCTCCGCAACTAGGCTTGTCCAGAAAGAAAAGGGAAATGCACAGGCCTGGGGAAGCTGTCAGGTGTGGTTTGTGAATGGGAGAACGGCCCTTACCAGCCTGCCCAATTGCACCAACCAGTTACACGGGTATGAGGGACCAGAGAGTGGCCACCAGGTTTTCGTTTGTGTAAGTGGTGGCATCCTGCGTGTTTTGGAAATCAAAATATATTTTTGCTTTCAACATGTAACCAACAATAACAGTGGGTATGTCCTGCTAACTCCCAAAGGGGCACAGTAAAATTCCCTGATGTTAATTTGCTAGATTCCGGGTAGTCACCTTACTTAAATTACGTCAGTACACAATGTTAATGAAATGTCCTTTTTTGTTAAATTTTTTGTTCTTTCTTTTTAGTATTTCATAGCACCTACTAACTCTGACTCCAGAGGTTCAGAATAGGTAGGTAACATCAAATATGTAACTTGGATATATAGCAAGTACTTAAATAATAGGTATTTAATTATTAATATCCAGTGTTAACATTTACAGTCCTGGTTTGTTACATATAAAGATGGTTTTGTTCCACTGAGCATCTTGGTCCTTCTTTGCTGCAATCTCTGAATTTTGTTCGAGTCAGGTATGGAGAGTTGAATACTGTTGATGAAATAGAGGCTAATATATAGATGTCATGCTCCTATCGTCTTCTCTTGTAACACATCATCTTCCAGTTAGTTTCCTGAACTGTTCATGCATGGTGCACCGTCACATTTTTGCAGACACTGATGCAGTGCATCTGCATACTCACTAACCTACTTGCTGCCACTTAAAGTCTGGTTTGAAGTAATTTCTCCCAAGTGAATTAGCTTATACTCAGACATATCATATTCTTTCTGACCCATCATCTAGTTTCACAAGATTATCATGTAAAACAGTTACTCCCCTATTCATGTCAACCATTTTCCTTAGCTAAATTAGAACTAATTATCAATTATTAATATGTAAGTGCACATAAATATTAAATGTCTGCTGCTGCTCCAGAACAGTTACTGATGGGAAAGTCAATGGGGCAACCAAGATAAAGGTATGGTTCTTCATGGGCACGGTTGTGGTTTTTGAAGGAAGCATGTCAGGTGCTGCAAACCAGATTTGCACAACGCTTTTTGTGGTTGACCTGTCAAAAATGGTATCATGTACAGTGATGTAGAATTACATATCCTTCTGGTGTTTTTGCAGATTTAAATATGCTAAGGATGAATTAAACAGTAAAAAACCTCACTTGTCTATTTCATAGGGGCTGTAGGCTGCTTTTAATATATAGGGAAGGAGAAGGGGCAGGAGTAGAAATAGGGCAAGAGGAAAGAAATGGAGTGTGCCAGCTATTTTGAAAGCTTGTTGCTCCTGGGCCTGCTGGGAAGATGGGAATATTAGAGCTGGTAATGGCTGTTTTTTGAGGTGCCGACTGTCCCAGCAGGAATAGTTATCGCCTCACACACTGCTGCCCATGAGTTGGCAATACCAGCAGTAGCAATGAGGCCAGCATTCCAGCAGTCTGGCATAGGCAGAGGGAGCACTGGACTGCAGCCATTTCGCAGATCCCAGCAACCTGCTGTCTTAAGCAACTTTGCCTGTGCCTAGAGAGAATCCTGCTTATGATCATGGGAAATGAAAATATAAGCTAACTTTTTTCCACTTTATCAATTGTCTCCCAGTGTGCCTGATGCTGGTAATTACCCTACTGGAAATTTCTACTTCATTTGGTATTGTGTTCTTACATTACATGATGATAATCTAGTGTTCTCTCAAATACCTGATATATACAATAATTAATTTAAAGAGCCAATGACAGGTCTAGACAAGAGACATTTATTGTATATATAGCAAAATATAAATATTAAAGGTTTTATTGCTGTGTGAACAAAATGCATGTATGTAGAAAAAGCCCACCCTCAAACCAACTGGCTTTTTCTACTTGGTAAACTAATCAGAGAGATTATTTCCTTTTTTTAAACATATTGCTTGTGCTCCTAAAGGCTGTAGATTGCAGAAAGCCACGTAGCCACACTTACTCCCTTTACTAGATACAGTTCAGGAAAGCATAAAACATTTATGAAAGACAATATCAATATTGCACGTGTGTCCTGGTTTCGGCTAGGATAGAGTTAATTTTCTTTCTAGTAGCTGGTATAGTGATATGTTTTGGATTTAGTATGAGAAGAATGTTGATAACACACTGATGTTTTCAGTTGTTGCTAAGTAGTGTTTGGACAAAGTCAAGGATTTTTCAGCTTCTCATGCCCAGCTAGGAAGACGACTGGAGGGGCACAAGAAGTTGGGAGGGGACACAGCCAGGACAGCTGACCCAAACTGGCCTGAGAAATATTCCATACTATGTGATGTCATGCCCAGTATATAAACTGGGGGGAGTTGGCCAGGGGGCGCGGGTCTCTGCTTGGGAACTAACTGGGCATCAGTTGGCAGGTGGTGAGTAATTGCATTGTGCACCCCTTGTTTTGTATATTCCAATTATTTTTATTATTATTATTATTGTCATTTTATTTTTGTAATTATTATCATTGTTATTTTCTTTCTTTCTGTCCTATTAAACTGTCTTTATCTTAACCCCACAAGTTTTACTTTTTTTTTCCCTGATTCTCTCCCCCATCCCACTGGGTGGGAAGCAGTGAGCAAGCAGCTGCGTGGTATTTAGTTGCTGGCTGGGGTTAAACCACGACAACATGTAAAAATGAGCAATTGTGCATCTAAAGGAGCATGTAATTGTAATTGCACATGATTTTAGTTTTGGAACGGATGGCACTTAATAGCAAAGTAATGGCTTTGTGCTGAAATGAAAGGACTCTTGGGTCAGCCTGGGGGGAGACTTGTAGTTGCAAGTTTAAAAAGCCAGTGTAATTTGTCCTTGAGTTTTGTAGCCAAACGTAATCAGCCTGCTTGCATATGTAATTGTAATTTATTTAGCAGTACTTTTGGGGGAGACTTCTTTTTTTTTTCCAAAGCCACCTTCAAAGTAATTTCATCACAACTTGTATGCTTTATTAGTCAGTCAGTAGAACAAACACTGAGAGGCGAGAATATACATGTACATGTATATGTGTGCACACAGAGTATTTTAGTTGTATGTTTGTGAAGCGGCTACTTCAGCTAAACTAGTGACTTGTTCTGTGATGGCAGCACAGGGAAAGAAGGCAAAAGCTTTTTTACTCCCTGCCTGTTACTGAACTATTTACTACATTGATGCTGTTCTTTCAATTGATTTGAGAATTCAGAATGTTAATCATGAGCATTAATCTTGTTCTTTTTGACTAGAGAAACTGTTGAACTGAAACTGGGAAGCTGTTTCTCTACTTAGTGCTTACCACATGTAACTAAAAAGAGGTATGAATGTTTATGATCAGCATATAATACTATGTACATTAATATATGCAAATATATTCTCTTCACATACAAAATTTCTTTCACTTCTGTCAACTGTCATGCTTCTCTTGGATTAGGATTTTGTATTTTTCTTTAAAATTCATTTTCTGGGATCATTAATTATAACAGATTCTCAACATTTTTCTTCAAAATTTCTGATTTCAGTGAATGTGGAGAAAAATCTTGACAACAGGGACTAAAGACACCATACAGGTACCAAAAAAATCCCCAAATGGCAAATAAAACTAATTTTATAAATAAATATATAAAAGACATATCAAAATAAAACATTCATTATTTGGGGGGAGGACTGCCTTGCTTATCTCTCATCACTGAGAGATGGCAGTACTGAATTGCAGGGGTTAATTATTGCACTTAAACTGAGCAGTGCATTCAGGATGTATGAACTAAATATTCTCAATAACTACAGACACTGAACATCAAAATTTCATCTGACCTTATTTTGTAGGCTCTGAAAAACCACCTGCACGCCCTGCTTCTCGAAGGGGATCCCAAAAGCTACCGGCAGGAGGATTAACAGGCAGAAACGCCCATGGAACCTGTAGGGTGTTATGTCACAGAGGCTTTACCTGGGTAGCAGGGTCTGCTCTTACTGCCTGGACCAGCACAGGCGCTGCACACTTCTGAGTTGCCCTTTTGGTTTGGTAGGCTAAACCATGCCTCTGTTGAAGGAACTAGCATGTGGAGGGCACATCTCAGACGCAGAACTTTATTTTGCTATGATTGCATTGGATAGTGGAAGAAGATGCCACAGGACAGTTGATCACTAGAGAAGGAAAACTGCTAGACTGCAGCTAATAGCTTGATGAACTAACTTTGTATGTGAAGGAGGGTATCAGAAAGTTATCAAGATACCTGCTGTTTGCTTTTTTTTTTGTATTAAAAGCATAAGAGGAAGAAGTTAGGAAAGATCTGTGGTCCTACATGAATCAATCAATAAAAAGTCATCCACAGCTATCATTATCCAGAACAACAAAGTTTTATAATCTATGTACACATACACTTAGTAGTAGACAGTAGACAAACAAACAAACAAACAAACAAAAAACCAACCCACGTATATGTCTCGTGTATTTTTATATATGCACAGGGAAAGAGACTCATACATTTAACGGCTGATAATATCCTGTAAGAGTTCAATTTGCTTTGGGAGACGAATTCTGAAATTGTGGCTTAATGAACTTAGTGCAAGTTTTGCACTTTTTTCCTGGGTTTGGGCCAGAATTTAACCTGTTATTTGTACAGATTCCTTTACTCTGAATTCTTACTTATGATGTATCTATCATAGCTGAATTACAAGACCTAAAAATCTTTATATATGCTGGAGTTAGTCTCTGAAAAGAAACTTCCAAGAGAAATCAGCTCATGCTCCAATAGAATGCAGAATTTTGCTTTCCAGTATTTCAGTCATGGGAACTGTGTTTACTTCTTACGCTGACTGAGATTGTTGTCATAGCTTTTAATACCAGGAGTATATATAGTTTCTTATGACTAAGACATTGCTACCTTTAGATTCAGATTAAATCAGCATGATTCAGCAAATGCCACCAAAACCTGTACTGATAAAGATACAATAAAATGGAGATAGAAGAGTCAGGACCAAGAGCATAACAGGAAAAAAAAAGACCGAAGTTTGGAATGTGACACAAAGAAACATATATTAGCTGTGCAAAAGAGTAGTGATTATAAAAATTACACACATTAAAAATATGCATTCATGTTTCTCTGGATTGAGATAATTGTTTATTATCACAGCTGTGGGGAAAAATGGTTATCAAAATTGTTGACAATTTTAGTTTACATGCCAAATAGGAAATATGATTTCAAGACAAAACTGTTATGTGTTCAGATGTGTGTATATATATATAAGGGTAAGAATGACATAAGTGAAAACTAATCCTATGTAAATTAATCCATTGTCATGCACCTTGGGAAATCAGATTTGCTTTGTCACCTTGAAATATATTATTCTAAAATTACAAAATGCAAATTATCACATATTGGAATGGCATAATTCTGACCTTGTTCAGCATTCTGTAGATGCAAGGTATGGCTTGTTTCTTACTTACATTGCCATTTAAAATTTAATTTACTTACAAGACAAAGAGATTAGTATTTCTATAGCTTTTAAGATAGTATCTGTCTTAAGTCAGTTCACTGTTCTTCTAGGTGGTAGTGTGTATCTAATAGCTTGTAATTATGAACTATCAAGACAGCAGTGTGTATAACTTTAGCGCATATTGATCTTTCTGCATTATGTAATGCATCGTCTCTGTTTCTGTGTTCTTCTGTTTGCATGTGTATCAGGGTTTCAGATGCTTTTTACAGCAAATGTGCTTTCCAGCCCTTTCTGTCTTTGCACCGGTATGGATATGTATGTATAATATACTGCAGTACAAATAATGCTTCATGTAATGTCCAGCAGACGTTGTAATTGTGGAAAAGGATAGGGAGAACTACTGCAGCTTCTTTGCCGTTCACCGTCCCCATTCGCTCTGGAAGCAGGACAAGGAAGCAGCAGGACAAGAGCCTTAGTCTTGTCCTAAACCAGAGTCTGGAGCATAAACCTACCTACAGCATCGAGATCATCTGGCTGCTGTGTCTGCTGTTGAAGACAGTGAGAATGTAAGAACATCATTCTCTGCTTCACTGCATGGAACTGCGCTCTCTGGCCGTGCAAGCTAGCATGGGAGAACCAAGACAGTGGATTGAAGTGAGATGAGAAACAGCAGTTAAGAGGAATAGAGAAAACAGTTTAGCACTGGAAGTTTTGTCTATCCACTTAGTGGCTGCCTTTTCTCTGCCAGAAATAGCAGTTTGATAGAGTTAATGAAATAACTCCTGCCTGGGCAGGGACTCCTTGCAATAGAAACTTAATTGCCGGAAGCAGGAAGGCTCTGGCAAGTGAAGACTTGCACTGGGGTGCACTAAGGAAAAATTTACGCACTGTGGGGCTTGGCTGGGCATTGCCTACTGGAGATTACCCTCCTAATAGAATCCAGAAACTGTACAGTTTATGCTCCAGTAGACTCACTGTTTACTTACTCTTAGTTATCTAAGCTTGCCACTTCATTATAGCAATGGACCCATCAAATTTCAGCTGTTTACATAACTCAGGACAGCAGGTTGTTCTGGCCAAGAAGGTTGTTTTTCTTGCCCAGATGCTCTGGATCTTATCCTGTAATTTACTGTCTGCCTCTTAAACACTGACAAAAGTAGGGAAAAAGCAAAGGTCACCAAAGAGCAAGTGAGAAAAATGAACAAGAGCAGGCCATAAACAAAAGAATTGTTGCTGTTATTAACCGAACACAGAATTCATTAAAAAACAAACAAACAAACAAAAACCCTAAAAAAACAAACACAAAAAAGCAAAAACAGTGCCTAGAAACCCTGTTCTGGAACTGAAGCCATACACGCACCACAGGAATAAAAATTAATTTGATTTTTTGAATAAGCGAAGTCTCTTTTTCAATATATGAATTTGAAAAATAAATTCACTGCCTGCAAAATGAGCAGTTGAAGTCTTTGACATTACTGAGAATAAGCAGAGAATGTGGCCCCCTAACTGGCAAAACCAAAAGGATTTTAGATTCACCTTACTAAAAATAAAAAGCAAACATTAAAAAAATTTAGATAATCATGTTCTCATTTCTATGTAGGAAATACTGTTTGTTAATCAGTCTCTTCTCTGAATTTATGCTTACAGAGGCATTTGGCCCCCTAAGATAGTTGCAGCTATTCCTTTGTTTTCGTTTATAAACCTTATTTTCTAGGGCTTTAAAAGCTTTACAGTAATACTGTGCCTTTGTCTGGAACAAATTTATACCAGTACATCATATCTCTCTATTTTATATTTTTCTACCACAGCTTATGTTATTCATTTTTTAAAAAATATTTTTGGATAAATATTTTTACGTAGTGCTTTAATCCAGATTTAATATTTCTCATACAAGTGTAATGAAAGAAATTTGGGGGAAAAAAAAAAAAAGTCTCTTTATATAAGATGTAGCAAAAAAAAAGATATTTTTTCTCAGAGGCTGTAAATATATAAAATATTTTTAGGCAAGTATTTCACTTTTCATGCTGCCTTTTAACTGCCACTGCCAATTAAAACCAAGGTTTATGAGAAACTGGAACTTTTCTGGAATAGTCTTTTTAAGAACATATTAACTGCAGTTTAATCAACAAATATAACCCATTTTCAGATTTATTAGTTTTTAATCCAAAGTTTTTAATTAAGTACAAAAGCATTTAGGTAGTTGAGATCTTCTCAGCCATTCTTTGTGGAAATCTATTATTATTCTTCAGAAATGAGTTTCAGCGAGAAACAAAACAGCTTGTGAGCTGCTGCGACCCTCTCGCCCCCCCCCCCCCCCCCCAACTAGGGGCAGATACACACATTTTGAAAGTTAAACATGGGTATCAGAATCCCATTCTGAACATTAAGCATGTGCTGCCCTGGGTCAGGAGTTCGTTGTTCAGTCTGGTCTCACTCCTGGAAAGCGAATTCGAAGGACTCCAGTGGTATCAGTCTCTTATCAGCTATACCATTTTTTGCAGAAGTAAATCTCAACTTCTGATGTTTCGAATCTAAGCAAAGTTAGCAATACAGCCATCATTGAAACTATAATATAGATAGTTGTACTAAACAGAAAATATATCACTCTAGTGAAAGAGTATCAAAGAGAAAAAAAGGTTATATTCATTAAAGTATGTATTCCTTATTGATTTAGAAAATATTAGACTTAGAAGAATGGGAGATGCCATAAGTAATAATGAAAAAGGAAACTTAGGGTTCAGTCAGCTCAGATAAATATCTCATTAAATCAGCTCACACCAAGGCTTTCCTTCAAGCCAAGATTAGGATCTGCTGTTATTTGAAAATTCCATTCAAGCTTTCTAGCTCAGCCAGCCTGTGCACTTACAAGTGTGAAACTAAAAGCAGATAATCCTAGTAGGGAAGTAAATTAAATTTCACAAATATAAACAGTTAAATTGTGAATTTTATCCTTTAATTATTCTTCTGCCTACTCTCAGAAATCAAATCAGTATTAGCAACAGTCCAATACACGTAATGCTATATTAAAAATACATGAGCTGTTTTGGGCATAACAAGTTTATAAATTGTGCTTTGGTAATACCGTCTTTTCTGTCAGCACTAGAAATTCTTGCTCCTGTCACTATGCTAATGGCTGGCTACTGTTACCAGCCAGGCTCCTTCTCGGGTGTGGAGAAGGGCAGCGTCACACCCAACACCGTGCACGACAAACACGGCTTTTCCCACATGCAGTGACGCATGACATCACGTCCTCCACACTCTCAACCTGCCCGGTCTTCTTAATGCTAAAAGCATAGGACAATTCAATAGTTTGTTTGACAAAGCCTGAATTAGAGGAGGCAATAGTATTCTTTCTGTAATTCATGAGGTAGGAAACTATGGAAAGCTTTCATTTACTGTCTCCCAAAATGAGACGGATCCCAAGCTTTCAGTTTGGATTTCTCTAAAACAAAAAAGCAAAAGTATTTAATTTTTTTTTCAAACCAGTTGCACTAAATTTTCGTTTTAAACTAAACTGAAACAGAAGGGCTGCAGGGTGTTTCTGTTCTGGTTTAATGACATTGGTTTAAGATCACTGTATCTGACAGATCATGTTTTCTACTTTTTACTTTAAAACAAAGATGAAGAAAAAAGGTTTATTCTCACTAATTTTTACTTTGGTCATCTGGAAAAAGCATTCTTGTGAAGCTTCCTGCCACAGATGTAATACCAGAACTATATAGTGTCTTATGATGACGCCATTTCTGCCTTTACAAAGTAAATTCCAGTATGTTTGTACATCTGAGGTTTTATTATCAATAATAGCTGCTACGTTATATTTTCCAAATTTGGAAAGAAAAAACATTTGTAAGGTTTTGTCTTGTTTTCACTGTTAACAGTCACAAAACGTGTTAATTTGCTGCAAGCCTACCAGTCAATGAAGCCTATTGCATATCACCTCTGATACTGGTGACAGGGCATTTTAAACAAAACTGGAAGTATTTTGAATAGAAATGCAGATTCTAATGATTTTTCAGGAAACCTACAGCATCTGTTCTCTTCAGCAATATGTAAATGAGACCACTTTAGTGGTTTTCTAATCAGAACAGAATTCATGAATTTGGGGACAGTTCTTGTGTTAGCACTGTATCAGACGGTAGGTACACAGTGATGCTTAGTGATGGGTGTTTCATCAACCATGTCAGGGCTGGTAAAAGCAATTGACTGCAAACCATCTCGGAAAGAGATTAATGCATAACAATGATATTTTTTTTTTTTTCTTTTGTGAGAGCCAGATCTCTGAGGAAAATCTAAGCTATTTCATAGCAGGCTCTGAGTTTGGGTTTTTTGTTTTGTACTGTGCGTGCATTTTTAACTATTTTGCTTAGTTCCATTAGCTTCCTAATGTCCAGTTTAGACAATCTAAATATAACATTAAATACAACAGCTTTGTAAGTGACGTTTACCCATTTATAATTTTAAAAAGGCAGAAATTAAGATTGCCCTCGTAGTTCTTGTTTCTTAGTTGTTTTGGCCCTTGGGTGGTGGATTTAACTCTGAAGTTTATATTGGCTCCCCCTTTTCCTGGCACATGCAGGATGCCCCCAGGGTGCTGTCAAGCTCAGGGCATTTCTGCCAGGAACTCCAAGGTTCCTTGGTCACATAGGACAGTGCTGATGGAGGGAACTTGGAGGATGACAAGTGTGCTCTTAATGTCGGAGGGGAATGTCTTGCTTCTACAGGTCTTCCAGCTCCCATTACCTGGTACAGGATAGACTGATGCAGACAGCGGTGGTGTCAGAGAGTAAGCCCAGAAGACCAGCTTGTAGCCCAGGTTCTCTCCATCCTCCTCCTTCTGCTGTGAGGTCACATGGATAATGACTGGAAGTACTAAAAGCATCTTCTCAGGGATGCTGCAATCCTTTGTGGACTTGATACTACACCAAAAGGCGTACCAAGCAAA
Source organism: Aviceda cuculoides (assembly GCA_035590195.1). Lineage (NCBI taxonomy): Eukaryota > Metazoa > Chordata > Aves > Accipitriformes > Accipitridae > Aviceda > Aviceda cuculoides. The sequence goes on from JAVJGG010000029.1 coordinate 26,695,383, forward strand.
AAAAAAGTAGGAGTCTGTGTAAAGGTTGGTGTAAGCAGAATTTAATGTTTTTAAGGAATTAGGCATTTCTTCCTCATTTTCCATAGTGCGACTTCCTCTATTCCTATTCCTTGGTCTGACTCTCGCAGGTTGTGTTTTCTGCCTGTTTTGTATTGCTATCCCACTCTAGGCTGCTTCTCCATCCTGACACTCCTTGTTACTTTTACTTTTTTTTTTTCTTCCTTCATATTGCCCAAATGCTGAAAAAATAGTCTGCAGCCCTGGAGGAGGCGGTCCTTTTCTTCTTTCATGTATGGTAGAAGGAGGAGTTATAGGAAAGCCATGTATATTTTCTGCACCTCCAGAATGAAGGTTCCAATTTGACCAGTCCAGAGGAAATGGATATCCAGTATAAAACAGTTGTTCTGAGATTCTTAGCTGACTGCTTCTAACAAATGTCTACTGAGAACCCACAGGTGAAATTTTTCTAAGTCTCATAACTCAGCCATTATTTCAGCTCACTTCCACAGGAGAGTTGAAAACTTGCTTGACATAATGCCAAATGATCCTGCCAAACTGCTCCAAAGCACGGGGCAGGGATAGCTGAAATTTTCTGGCTATGTGGTTTTACTTAAGCATAAACAAATAAACAGTTTTGCCCCTGCTCTCATTCCTGGAAAAACAGTACTATTTAAACTGAAACTGCACAGAAAATATGCCCGAGAAACACCTGGGATGGAAAATTTTGATCTAAAAAGTTAATGTTTGACATTATAAGCATCAAAACAAAAATAAGAGACAATTAAAGCTCAGAGAATTCATTTCATTCAGCAAGTTAAATATTTTTTAAAGCACACTTCACACTTTCTAGTTCATTGACCTTTCCATCAAAATAACAATAGTGTGCATTTATGTTAAAAGGAATATAAAGTTCTGTTTTCTTACTCCTAAATAAGGTACACAAACTATAAATAGCACTGTAGGCTCTTTCAGCCCTCTGCAGCACTGATTAGAGCTAGCTGAGTAATTTTTGATGGAAAAAGAAATAATAATCAGAGAATGCCAGTTTGTCAAACTCAGATTTCTGAAGGGAAGACTTCTAGGGTGACTGTGTTTTCAGTGAAATACAGCCAGAGAACTCCTGTGGAGACCTGTGTGCTCTCTGGGGGATGTTTGGGGTTCCTTGCCACGCAGCCTGCCCAGGGTGAGAGGCTACAAGCTCGCAGAGCTTCTCAGGTGGTGTCTTACACCTTTCGAATTGATGTTCAGTAGAAATCCTGTTATTAAAGATTCATTTCTTCAAGGTGCTTTATGTTTTATCTCTTTGAAACTGTTAGAAATCATGTTCAGTATGTTGCGAAGGCATCCCATAAATAGGCAAGAATTCAAAGTATTTCAGAAGTTTAACTTGAGAAACTGGCAGATACTACACACAGTAGTATCAGTTACAGATACAAAATTAAAAATATCTGAAGAAAACCATGATAATCACATTCCAAAATAAAGAGGACCCAAAATACCCCAGTAATACTACATAGGCAAAATTTTGGAGACAAATATAAAAATCAAATTCTCTACCTTTGTCCTATCTAGGCAACTATGCTAATTTTTTAAACAAACTGAAAGTATGACAAGAAAGATGTATTATATACGGTTAAGAGACTTAATTAAATAACAGGGAAAGTTTGAAGATGTTGCTTTGGAAATACTAGAAATTCAGTCTGATCTTTCTGTGAAAGTAATATGCTGTACGTCATTTGGCCTGGACCCCTAAGCCTGATAGGAACTTCTTTCTCACACAGTTTTTACCGAAATCAGTCTTGAAGTTCCATCAGCCACATCATTTTCCCTAGTAAATATTGCAAGAAAAATAAGCAGCATGCCCTCAGACATGTTTTTCTAACCTCAGTCTCTTTGTCCCTCCTCCAGTTTTTTATAAACACCAAGCAGCACACTTGAATTTAAGTAAGCTGGAACTATAACCATGTCATTACAAATTGATATAAAGCTATGCAACAGAGCTAGTATTACATTTACTTTGAAATAAATTGCTTCTCCACTACAGATACGCTGTTACTGGATAAAACCATAATATACAACTGTGCTTATGAGCCCATGCTTCCCATCCAGTTTTGTCTTTTAGCCATTATTTATAAGTGTTCTTAAACCATTTGATAATCATTTTACTAAATCATTGCAATTTCCAGTCCATACTCTGTCCTATCTGTTGCTTTAGTTAACAAGATTTAGCTGAACACAGTTCTTGCTAATAACCTGTGAAAAAGGAGCCATAAAAGCCACTACACAGGTCCAGATCCAAAATCTGTTTAGCTCTATGTCCTTTTTTTCCAAAAGCAACCAGCAGTGAATGCCTACAGATGAGTATAAAAGCAGAAAAAGTGATACAGGGCTACCTCCCTGGTAGACTTCTCCATCCTCCAGTGAAGTGTAACATGATGAGTTGCTAGCTAATCAGGCTAACAAGTAGCTTTATTGTTCTAAAATAAAAGCCCTTTTGTGGTTAAAGCTGTAGGAAACTGAGCCTAGATATTCTTTTCTTGTCAGCTTAAATAACCATAACTAAATCTTGCAAATAACTTAAATCATGTTAAGTTCCTCTCTCCCCTCTCCTTCACAACCTCCAGCCTTTTGTTTCTTCTCCTTCATGCCATCTGCTGCAGATCGACTGTACCAATAAAATCACTGAAAGAAATCTGAATTAAGGAGGCACTTTTTAAGTAATTTTCCAGCAGAATTCCCACCCCCGCCCCAGCGATGAGTGTACAGTGCAGTCGCTGACACTCCAATGGCGGTACAGCTCGTATAGGGACAGACACAACTGGAAGGCTGAGGAACGGGGACATAAGCTGATACAGCTAATAAGACAAATGTGGTTTATAACTCCACTATAAAGAAAATAATCTTTGGTATGAAGGGGTGTTTAATATAATGAGAGTCCAACTTTCAAACATTACACCGTATACTAAATTATATGATTACCATTGTCTATTGCAAGTAGTTAAGTGATACCAATTTCTTCAACAATGATCTACTACTACTCCACAACAAATTTTTTCAAAGGGAAAGCTCAGTCCCTGGCACTGTAAGTCTGAATCACATGTAAGAAGGAAAATAAATAGGAAAACAGGATGGGTTAACTTAATCCAGTTGTTCAGCTTGCTCTCAGTTTCTATCAGCTACGAGTTAAATAGATGAAGTAAACAGCACACTAACTTTACAAAAATATTAAGTATTTCCAAATAGCTGGCATGAATTTGCCACATCCTCCAGTTTGATAATCACTATCTTTGAATAATTTTACTGATGTGTTTCTCAGGCTTGCTTGGAAGAACATTTCACAAATATTTTTAGAGGGCATATTGCATTCAGTGCAGTATTTCTGCCCTGTCAGAAAAGGCAGTTAGATTGATCTAACATGACAAATCATCTTTGCTGCTATGTTGCTTTGCTTTGCTATTTATTGTTCAAGTCCTAGTTAGTTACAGGGATTTTCTACCACTTCATGTTAAGGTGCTGCCTTGGCTTTCCCTGTTTGTGAAGGCATACGCTATGTTTGAAAGACTAGGAAAAAGCAAATATTACTCATCATCCATTTCTCAGTAATAAGCACTAATGGCTCCATGGTTGCTTCAGCATCTTCTCCAAGCACTTCATGGTAAATTTCTTATTGAGCTGATTTGAAACTTCTAGCTTCTTTCAACATGCTACTCATGACAAAGATCTCCTGATCATCTAATTTTCAGGAACACTACCCTCTAGTATTCGTTATCAACATGTATGAGGAGTACAAATAAAACCAGTAAAACCACTCACTCATCAGTAGGTTTGTAATTAAAAAATAAAACACAGTTTAAGGTCTGAAGTGTTTCCTAGTCAACATCACTCAATTTATATAAAAACTCTTTGGTGAGAAGGAGTAGAAAGAGTAGGGAAGGGGAAAATAAAACCTGAAAGCATAGAAGCCCTTCATTGTGAATTTGGGTAGCTTCCTCCCCCATCTAACACAAAAATAATACATTGAGGAAAAGACTATTAAAAGGCAATGAAAAGAAATGAGCAATTATGATTATAGTGGTCAGTATGCACATGACAGGATTTTTTTTTTTATTTTTTAACTTAAAGTTTAGAGAAGTTCAATGGATTGAGATGTATTCAGCACAGAACATCATGACTGTCTGCAAACAAGCCTTCTCCAGTGATAGCCAGATCTATTCAAGTCCCTTGTAGAGGCCCTTCAGATTCTACCATTAATTTTCTTACACAGTTAAAATATCATGATTCTTATGTACCCAGAAGTGGTTGAAATGTCATGACACAATACATTTCATACTTTACAGAAGTAACTACAATGTTTCACTTTGCAAAAGGAAGCAGTAGCAATTACCGTGCTATTATCCTGATCCAAACAAAAATAAATTACTTTGTCCACATATCTTCCCTTCTGCTCAAAAAGGTCAAGACAAAAAAGGAGAAACACAAGATAGGAAATAAAGTACAGCTTAACATAGGAGGGGGGAAAGTACAAATTCCTTTGATTCATTAATGTAAGATTATACCCAGGCTCTCCCACCCCTTAAGTTACAAAAGCAGTGGGTGATTTTCTGTACAGCCCCAGCCTACTTTATTTCAGGATGTGGAGGGCAGGCAGTATTTTGAAATACAAGACAACTGGAAAGAGTATTCAAAGGTTTAAGATGCAAATGAGCACAGCAAATCCCTACAGTAAAGGGATGTAAACGGCATTAGGAAAAGAAGAAAGTATATTACCATATTCCCTCAATAAGCTATTGACTAAAGAAGACAATCCCAACAGTGGTCTCATCCCTTATTTACTTCCTCATTCTTCCCCAAACATCAAGAAAACAGCAATTTGTTCTTGCTCTCTTACATTCCTGAGGCTGCCATCTGGCAAAACTGCAGAGCCCGCCTCTGCTGCACAATACCGTTGTTGTTCCTGTATCATACTAGGAAACTCTTCCACTTGGGTATTTTTATTTATGTATAAATAACAAAATATATTAAGTTTGAATAATAATCTTTATTTCTTTATTAGTTTATTTGTAAAAGGTACATTGTAATCCTGAGCTACTGCTTTTATACATTTAGCATCATACAAAGACAGATCATTTACAGTTTGATCATTTACATTTATTGTGCTCCAAAATCCTTATCTGAATATCACTTTGTCCTAGCAGGAACATAGATAATTTAAATTACATGTATCCCTGAAACATCCACATTAATTTACCCATCTGACCCCATTATCTAAATTACTACAGTCATCTAAATCACTCAGGACATTCCTTCCAAATTTAGCAAAAACTTGTTTAAAACTATAAAGATGGGCAGTGCAAGAACTGGTCCCTCAATCCTTTGTGAATACATCATTAGAAAAAACTTTCTGTTTCCGTATTCTCTTAGCAAGTCAGTGCTAAATTGACTAGATGTACTTTGATGGAATGGTCCAAGTAATAGTTTACTCATTTTCTTATTACAGCAGTTAATGTGAATTTACAGTGTCTCCCTTTGCAGTGACCACTGCATAACTCTCCCGAACAGGGAAAACCTGACACAATCAGAGGAAAGTAAGAGGCAACCCATCACCATCTTATTGTCACCTACGTGACACTGAAGTATTACGAAACAAGTCATATGAAATGCTTCCCTTAGACCCTGTAAAGGAACTTGTATGAATAAGCAGAGTTAAGTTCCATAATCCGAGCATGGCTTTTAGGATTTGCCAGTTAAAAAAAAACCCAAAACCAAACACCTAAGTCCCAGGATCCTTGGGAAGAAAGCATTTATCCTAACTGAAATCCAATCCTGGATAAATGGAAATTTTACTGGACTACCAAAATAGTATCTCTCTACCTGAAAAATTTCAAAGCATACAGTGTTTACAAATGTCTCTCTAGCAACAGTGTCAGTCTTTTGAAGTACACTCATAACTTTCATTTCCTGAATAAGGTCACTATGATCTTAGGCAAAAGATACAGTAAGCAGTTCAAGCAAAATGCTTATTGCTTAGGTTTTAAAGCAAGCCACTTTAATATAATTTTAGTTAAAATGTTAAGTACAAATGTAAAGCTACTGTAGAAACACTTATAAACACTCTTGCTTTTGAATTCTTACTGATCATCTAGAAAAATGGCAGACGGATTTTAACATAACAAAGGAAATGTAAAACTTAATACTGTCTGTTGAAATAAAATTCAACACCTATAAAGACAGAGTTATGAACATGTAAACACAGCTTTAGTATTCAGAGCTAGGGAATCTAGCAGCAAAACAAACTATTTGCATATTATGTAGTGCAATGAACATTTGTTCTTAGAGACCCCCAGTCTTAAAACTACTTTAAACAGAATGGAATCCTTACAGGAAAGGTTTTAAAAGTGTCCAAGATGTAATATCCAGAATTACTAGATGTTCATCTGCTATAATCTAACAATTTTTCTACGCAAAACTGTGCTCTGGATAACTGACTTTAATGGCTCCCCAGTAGCAGGCTCGAATGAGGCAGATTAAACCTAAGAGATAAGCAATAGCCCAAGAAACATACGTTGCGTGAAACCGCCTGGCGAAATCTTGTGTACCAACCTAAAAAGAGAAAATGAAAGTGTCAAACATACAGCACTATCTGCTCTTCAGGGAACAGCAAATTATATTAAGCAGCAGCATTTGGGCACCTTTTTTTAGTCTGTTAAGAATAAATCAGATATTTTATTAGCTTAATTTTACACAATCATAGGGTAATTGAGCTTGGAAGGGACATTGGGACATCTCTAGTCCCAACTTCCCAATCAAAGCAGGGTCAACTCTAAGGTCAGACCAAGTTGCTCAGGGTTTTAACCCAGCTGGGTCCCAAAAAACTCCAAGGATGGAAGCTACACAAGCCTCTGGACACACCTCATGGAGAAACATTTTGATAATTTTGAAACTCAGTAAGGTTGTTAAAAAAAATAATATAAAAAGAAATCTGTCTTGCTGGTTTTATTTCTAGCTGTCACTGTTTTTATTAGGGAAACTGGAAAATCCTTCATAATTCATTTAAGCTTTATTTAATAATAAAAAATTATTCAAGTTATAATGCAAGTTATAGGTATAATGAGACTCACACACATGAATTCAATTGCAGGTATTTCCTCACACATACTTTTCTGGGACTACCAGGTAGAAAGTTGACTCTAGTAACCAGTACCAGATACTTCAGAGCCAAGCAAGCCAGAGTTTCCAAGTAATAGAGCAACAACAACATGAGCCTTCAGATTGTATAATAGCTTATTATCTGGTTTTATGTTGTATAGCTTGTACAAATTATAAAGGCATATACATGTTTCTAACTTTTGGGATCCTGTTTCCCTCCACTGCAGTGGAACTTACATTCCTGGCTATACAGCAATATGTATTTCTAGAAACCTGGACATTTTGAGAGCCCTAGCAAGAACAAGATGTTCCAGTATTTCTACAGTGAAGTAAAACCATTTTTCATAAAACTGAAGTTCTTAGAGAGATGAAGAGTCAAATTTAACATCAGAAAGAGGAGACTCTCAAAGTGCCACAACATTTTTTTTAAGGAACATTTCATTTTTCTGGCTAACTCAGATGATTAAGTCCCTGGTTTTAATAGAGGTGACAAAAACTACACAAACTTGGGAGGTTTTACTCAAATGCTGGGGAAAGAAGAGCTGGTCAACCAAGGGAGCTCCTTTGTACACACACACCCACACACACAGTTGCAAGTATATCATAGTACATCACTCACAGTTAATCCAACTCCAATGAAGATGCATATCATTCCAATTGTAATATAAGCACAGCAGCGTCTCCGTGGCAGTGCACTTCCAACAGAAGAACTGTTAGAAAATAAATGGTATTTTAAATTTAAAAAACCAACCCAAACCAACAATAAACAAACTACATAAACAGCAACTGTTCAGTCTAAAAGGGGGGAGGGGAAGAGAATGGCAATACACATACACCATCTTAAGTTTATAAAGTTGTAGGCAAAGTCTACAATTATACCAAGCAGTAAAAAACAGAGTCCACACCTTTGTTTTAAAGTGGAACTATTGATGAAGATTATCTAGTATCTAAAAATCTAGGTGCTTACAACAGAGTGGTGCCACACCTACAGCTTGAGTGTATCTATCTCCTATATCCACAGTGCACCCTGATAACTATCTTGAATAGCCTTTGGATTACAAAACCCAAGTTTTCTTTGCAGCTTCTATGTAGGTTGTAAGACACCCTTTAGACTTTTAATACATCAATAAATCACTTTAATACATTCGCTGCATCTAAGTAACTAGAAATCACTTCTACCACCCCTAAATGTCATTAACAGTAACAACCTGCACTATTTCCTGGAATAGTTCACTCAATACTGTTGAGTGGCTAAACTCTACCCCATTTCTTGAAAATAAAAAACCCAAACCGTTTTAGTGACAAACAGGAAAATTTTTTCATGTTCAACATTTCCAAAGACTGAAATTCTTTAGATGCGTTTAAGTCAGTATTAGTAACTTCAAAAACATGTCAAGTTCTTTTTACTTTCCAATTTTCTTTTAGAGTTCTACCACAGGTTACATGAGCTGCACAAATCACTGCTGACAACCACAGTAAATAAATCCACTGGAAGTTCTGTCACTCATCATCTAGACTATGAACTCCAAGACAGATAGCTTTGTCTCTACCTGCTACGTTAAGCTATTACAGTGCTTCAGTCAAACAGAATATAAAATTCAAATAAAACATTACATTCTTTACTGCAGGTTAGAAAAATTATTCCATAAGCTCAGAGTTGTTTAGCAAATACATCTTGAGTCACACGTTTGTAATCAGATACTGCTATACTAATGAGGAAAATAGAAACATGATTTAATTCCACTGAAACACAGTGAACACATAGGTCCATTGAAAGGACTAGAGGCAGAAGTGCTTTTGAAAAATATGTACCATCTATCTTAGAGGTAGTTCTGAAGCATCCTGAAGCATGCTGTCATTAGTTAAGTACTTCATTCCATTCTGGGAGATCAACATGCCTTTGGAAATACTGGGATGCTTGTACTCTGTGTTCAAAGATGCAAGGGAAAGTAATTTTCATCTCATGATAGTTCAGCATATTCAAGATAAATGTATAACAGAAGAAAACACTGCTGAACTATTGAAGTAGTACATCTGTCATATGACTGACCAAATTTCTCGCTCCCGTTAATTAACTACATAGTAAGGCCTCATGCTTAGCATGTGACTAGAATTTTTTAAGCATTCATCTTAGAAAGCCTTCAAATAGATTGGTTTAAGCAGCTTTACTCCAATATTATTTCTTTACAAGGAATTTCTAAAATGCTCCAAGGAAAGAAAAAAAAAAACCAAACCCACAAACCACCAAACCACAGTCCTCAAGCTAACATGCTGAGCTTCATCTTGCAAGGCAAGGGTTGAATATAGTTGACTACTCACAAGCCATCTGTTGTACATTTTCAGAAGAAAAGGGAAAGTCCCAAACCTGTTCTGCTCATTAATTTCCCAGGGGAAATGACTTCTTACTGAAAGCCTCACCATACACATTTGGGATGGGATTTGGGGGGTGGTGGTGGTGGTGTGATTAGGGTGGAAGAATTCCCAATTGGGGAAATACTGGTATCTTAACCACACTCTCACACACCCCCCCCCCTCCCCAAAAGCCACCCTAAATACTTCTGCAGCCATTCTAGAAGAGGGATATGTTGTCTGATTCCAAGTTACACGAGGAAAAAACCCAAAAAAACAGGAGTTTTTATAAAAGGGGACAGGGAGAAGACCTCCAAAAAGCTGAACTGATGAGCATTGAGCTTGCCAAACTGACCTTAGGTTCCCTCCTTTGCACCATTTCCTGGCTACGTACTCAGAAAGTTAATTCTATTACAGAGCTGGATACCTTAAGATAAGCTGGTAGAAATGTCATGTTCAATACACCTAAAACATGCATGATATTTACTGCACTGTGTCTTTCACACTGAGACAAAGTCCATTTTGGGAAAAAGACATTCCCTTTCAGCGCTGTCTGACTTACAGTCTCGGGTTTGTAATCATAATATTGCAGGTGCCATGTGTATTTCCCATCTGTATTTCTCTCAAGCTCTGTCCTCTCCTATCCAGTAAGAAAGGCTGGGGTAGAAACCATCACTTCAAATACCACAAAAACGAAATGTAAAGAATGTCTTAATTTAACTGCCTTTCTCTTTCCACAAAAAGCAAAGATGAAATAACTATATTAAGTTTCTATGGTCACATATAAGACCTGGGAATATTTAGCAATCCAAATAAATCATAATTTTTCATGTCCCAACAGTGATATTAGCCACTGTGCCACTCTAAATAGTGAGGTTTCCCTCTACCTACCCCAAATTACACATAAAAACCCCCAAACTAACTTTGAATAAAGAAAGCTGAAACCCTACCCAAACCCTACCAACCATGGCAACTTTAACAGGCATATTCAGAAGTATTAAAACTGGGGTTAAAAGAACATTTTTAAATCGCAGAAGCAGCTGTTACCACTGTGGGACTAATGAGGGTGAACTCACTACAGAGCTGTGCAGAAGGCAGCAGTTCTTCCTTTCTGAGCTGCTGCTAAGGAAGCAAAGGCACCTGCCAGAGCTTTGGGCAGTGGCAGCAGATATAAAAGACACCAAAGCCAATTTAGCATCAGGTAGTAATTAGAAGAGGGGAAAACCAGCACAAGTGACAGAGTCTATTAAAGGAGTAGCACAGGAAAGAATGCAGGGTCTGCTTGTGCTCCAAATAATAGGAATTATTGCCATGATTTCAGACATGCTTTTAGAAAGGTTTTTAAGAGGAAGATCAAAATGCCAGTATGTTGAAGGTGAAGAGCACTGCTGAAACTAGCCTCCAGACTAGTGACAGGGTTCCAACATATCTCTCTTTCCTAAAAGTCCTGCAGGCTTTATGGGGCAAAAGTGTTACAAATTCATTAGGGTCCATAATTTTGTCAGAAATTAAAAAGAAAAATAAGTAGGTTCTAAAGAGGGAGGTGGGGAAGAGATTTGGCATTCTGAAATAAAAACTTGTACTATTCAATTCTCCTTCTAGTAACTGAATTCATGATCCTGATGTTTCTAGATTACTTAATACACAGCCTGGGAAAGAGCAGCAGCCAAAAAAACAGTTCCTGCTTCTTCTCCATCATTTAATGAGAAAAATACCAGAAGCCTTCCTTAAACGTCTCACCCTTCTGGGAAACAGGCTGATACGCATCTAGCATTTTGTATTTTGAAACACAAAAGGACACTAAAACAGTAAAAGAAACAGTTTCTCCCACATTCCCAGGCATCCTCCTCTACACTATAAAATAAAACTATATTACAACAATTTCCTCATTACTTACATTTCTTGTCCCAATGGAGTAGATAAAGTGCAACTAAGGGTCCATGTCAGGCAGACCACTACGCATCAGTAGGGCTTCTGCAAATACCTTACCTATACTGGCATGACCAGGTTTGTAGTCCATTTCTAAAGAGATTTGGTCATTTACCAAATAAGTGATTTTATTCTCCACATCACAACTTACGTCCTATATTTCCCAAGTTATTTTGCAAAAAAAGTTACTCAGGAGGGGGCAGGGACATGATGACACAGTCAACAAAGAAGTATATCATAGAACAATAAATTTGTGACCACAATGGTAGCAGGTAGATGGGATTAAAAAACAAACAAGAAACAACAGATGTTTGAAACAAAATCATGAAAATTATTTGAGAATCTAGAAGTCTCAGCAGATGTCTTCTTGAAAAACCTACTGTTGCAGTGATTCAAGGTGCCTTTTGCCTCAGTCTACGCTATCCTTTTTTCAGTGACAATCATCATCTGAGCCAACAGAAGGAAAGAATAGTTTTGCATCTAACTAGTCAGCTATTAATGAAAGTAGTTTTGCATTAATAAGCTGAAATAAAGAACCCTACATTCCCTTCTGACTACTCAGCTACAGGTACGACAACCTCTGACAAAGGGCTAATAGAAAGCAGCAGGTTACTGCAGTTATTGATTCCATCGTCATGACTCAAAGCTCTGCCTCACCTATGCTGTGCTCTAAATCCATGCATTAGGAATGTTTATGCTGCTGGAAGTGCAGAACTCCTGACCATCACATCTCAAATCTGGTGTGCTGGTTTTGGCTGGGATAGAGTTAATTTTCTTCACAGTAGCTATAATGGGGCTGTTTTAGGTTTGTGCTGAAAACAGTGTTGATAACACAGGGATGTTTTCGTTACTGCTGAGCAGCGCTTACCCAGAGCCAAGGCCTTTTCTGCTCCTCACCCACCCCTCCAGCGAGGAGGCTGGGGGGGGCACAAGAAGTTGGGAGGGGACACAGCTGGGACAGCTGACCCCAGCTGACCAAAGGGATATTCCAGACCCTATGATGTCATGCTCAGCATAGAAAGCTGGGGGACGGAGGAGGAAGGG
>JAVJGG010000029.1:26713048-26725693 GCA_035590195.1 Aviceda cuculoides
CCCCCCCCCCCCCCCCCCCCCCCCCCCCCCCCCCCCCCCCCCCCCCCCCCCCCCCCCCCCCCCCCCCCCCCACGACCGGTAGACATATGTACACACACATCCCCACACACAGGTGCTCTGCCAAAAAAAGCTTGCCCTCTGGTCCCCCCAGGTCCTTTAGGAAAGCAAAATACTTCTGTACTTCTGTGGATTAAAACATTTCTTAGTTTCCTGAAGAATTTAAAGGGTTTTCTATTGAATTATTTTAGAAGAAATACTTCTCATATTTGATTACTTTTAAAAAAATAAAATTGAGAGAGCATAACTGACAAACAACAGTGCTTAGCCTACAGCCTGTGGCTTCCATAGCTTGCTCCTGGCTTCTAGTCCTTGAGGTCTCTCCGAGAGCAGGATGGTAGCAGGAGGATGGCAGGAGGGAGGACAACACAGGGACAGCCCTCCCTTGCCCACCACCATTTCCAAAGGCAACTCAGCCTCTGACAGCCACAAATCATCACAGGCAAAGGCCCCTGGGAGAGGGGTTGTGGGGAATGACTCACTGCTGACAGAAACAGTAACAGCTACAGCCCAAGTCCAGAAGCTCTTAAAAAGCCCAAAGTGGATCAGACTGAGATTTAGCAAGACAGTTAAACCTTCATCCTGCCCTCCTTTTCTATTCCACCCCTTTTTCCGCTTGTCTGAACTCCAAATCTGCCAGAAATGGTGGAAACCTTAACACAGAAAAGATCCCTATCAGGTTACCCAAGGAAAAAAAAAAAAAATCTGATTAACAAAATGTGAGTAACTAGTGATAGTTCAGCTACAGTATCACTTTAGTACTAAGTCATTCTCCCAGCTGAGACAGAAAAAACTTGAAGGCACTCCATAGCATGGAGCATGCTTTTAATAATCTATGAACACAACCCCCACATGCAGAGGCAGGGAAAGCACAACCCACACTTATGCTTTCATGGTGGGGGGAAATATTCTTGGAAAGGTGGTGAACAAGTTGACTCTCTTAAAAGAACACAGAACAAGAAACTGGCAATTTGACTTTTCCACCCCAGGGATTCTAGCTTTGCTTGTCTATTTCATTTATTTTTTAACTGCCACGTAAAGTAAAGGAGATACCTTACCAAGTTGCTGAGAGATGCATCTAGCATTCTGTATTTGCTTTACAATGTGGAGATCTCAAAGGGCAGAAATATCCTGAGTTTCCAGGCTAGCTAAAGCACTTGTATTTTTTGCTTCTCTGCTCACTCTCAAACCCCCCAGACTTTCTGATTTTTCTTAACTAAAAAAAACTTATTTGCAGAATCTCAAGCTTAGTAACAAAAAAAGGCAGAAGCAAGAGAGTGTTGGGAAAGCTGTATAAAGTGAGAAAAAAGGGTTTGTTTCTTGATAACTCAGCATAAAAGAATACAATCTTCAAATTTCTGATGGTTTTAAGGGTTTCTTTTCAGTGTACTGTGAAGTGGTAAATTGGTCTTACTGGCAGGTAGGACTATGGGAGATAAAAACGATGCAGTTCCCTAAAGCAACCATCAGATCTGAAGTCACATGCACAATTCTAAATTAGAAAACTTAGCCTTTTAAGGCAGTAGTAGTTATGGGCAAAACCAGCCTTTATGGGTATAGCTTTTTTTTTTTTCTCCTTATGCTCACCTGAAGAAGTTCATAGTGTGAACTACAGAATTCATTTGGGCTGCATTTACAGAAAGTAAATAGGATTTAAAGATAAATAAAACTCCCATGCTTACAAAAGCCCTCAAAGATAGGCCAATAATTTAGCAATGAAAATTTTACTCCATAACACTGACTCTCCCTAATTAAAAATAAAATAAAATCACATAGTAGAGATGGCCTGTTAAGAGACCACATTAAAACTTAGTACCATAACTCTTATACAGTGCTGCTTTTGCCTGTGCAGTTTCAAAGCTGTGCTAAAAAACATAATTGTATTACAAAACCAAATTACAACTCTGTAGTTTGATACAGGTACTTAATAGTTTGTAACATGCTACTATATTTAAAAAAAAAAAGCTAAAAGAAAAGGCAACCTTTAATAAAAGATTCCTGGTTTAGAATATGTATTTGAGACAGCCTTCTGCCATAGATCCAGCAGTTTTCTGTTAGTAACATTATTCTATATTGCATGCAATGTTCTTACTAGTTAAGGTCACATGTAGACTTGCATTTAAAAACAAACAAACAAACAAACAAACAAACAAACAGAAAACCCACTCTGGCTATCTCCAGTTACAGACTACTGTTCTTCAGCAAAGATTATAATAGGAATATATGTTTTTTTAAATATATAGGCAGAATTAGTAGATAGACTATTTCTGAAGCATATCTCTTAATGGTTTCTCAGATACTACATTACTTGTAAATTCATAATCAAATCCCTAGATCCCCTGTAAAAAAAAAAAACATAAGAGCCATCTCCTGCTCCCTGCATTCATCATCTACTATAGTAGTTAAGCCATTACCCTGCACCTCACCGATCCATATACATGAAGTGAAGATGTGAAGGAACAAGTCTATTCCATTATAAAGCCCATCACAAGCAAACCCTTCTCTCACTACCGATACAAGCCAACATGGAGTGCCATCCCCTAAGCTTACGTTTTCCTTCCACAAAATGCCCTTGAGTATTCTCTGGCCTTTACATATCTTACAATCCTTTGTTTCAGGAACCTAACACCACTCTGGTGACTATGCAGGTCCTTCAGCTGTACTAGCAATCTTAGGCATTTGCTATAACTCACAAACGTGACAAACATTCTAGCACTGCTTGATGACGAAGCTAAAGCTAACTTACTGGTGTGTAGTGCAGAGACTCTTCCTAAATCAAAATTCAAGTATGGCAACCTCTTATCCATGTAAAAGGCTGCAAACAGTTCAACAGCAAAAGAGTATTCTTGAATTCTTCCACTTCAAAAATGGATCAACTGTCAGCCTCGCATATAAACCAAAATCTCCAGTTCCGTAACAACTGACAGATACTCTAATGGGAAGTGCTATAACAAACAGCTTTCAGGGGTCCATACAGCAATGGCAGAACTGCTCTCTTAGCCACTGCAGAGCATAACCATCATTGCAAGCCTAAACAGAACCTGGAAGCATAACTGCCTTTTCTGGCACCGTCCACTCTCACATCACTAAGCAGTACGACTGACTTCGGGCTTTATCCATGCATGCACAGAAACACTGTTAAGAGTTTTCCTGAAATGTGTAAAGGTAAGCAAATACAGAGCATACATCCATAGCAATATGAGCACAGAAGAAGCTTTAGTTCCTCAATGATGCCACAGAGTGAGGCAACATGCTCTTAAAAACGCTTACAACAACAGCTTGAGGGACAGCACAGTGAGGTGAGAAGGAGAATCTGGCGCTTTACTTACAAGGAACGTATTTCCACAGTGCCCACATACGACTCTAGTTCCGTCTGGTTGAACTGGCAAGGCAGGCTGAGCTGGCTGCTCTTCTGGGATCAGCATTACTGGACCAAGAGTAATGATGCGTCTACTGTGTTAAGAACATTAGATGTACATGTAATTAAGCTAGCAAAAGAGAAGGACGATGTGTTTAAGCAATTAGCTCAGTCACTACTGAATATTTTACACCTTTAAACCATAATCTGCTTTTTAAACAGACGATGCACCCAGTTTTGGTCTCTCTCCAAAGTGTTTTCCTTTTCAGTTTTGAAAACATTCTCTTTCACTATAAGATCAGCCAGAACCCTGTAGAGATGAAAGACTTGCCATCATATGGCAGAAACACTCCTCAGGAAAATGAAGTCTTAACACCCAGGCTGAGCAGGCCCATGAATTGGAATGTACATACCCATGTGAAACATGTAGAAAGAGTAAGGACTATTCCATAACCTAGTTCTCCTTCACAAGTCAGATACTCCTCCTTCCCACACTACTGACAACCATGTCAATATAAGCAGCATATCCACATTTGTACAGTAAAAATTCCATTCAAATTGAGTGAACTAAAAAAGAAAACCATCCTGGGTTGACTAAATGCAATCAATTTACTTTAAAAAATAACCTGTTTGAAGTATTTGCTTTTATGTTCAATGTGTTTCCAGTTTAATTATACAATTTGTCCGTTCAAAATGATAGTACCCAAATTAACCAACACAGAGCAGAATGATGATCAGACTTCATAGCATGAAAAAAAGGAAGGGAAAAATTTTAGCATTAATTAACTTGCACTGCATCTCTCTCCATATACAACCAAAATTGTATTCTGGATGGCCTCCCTTCAATCTGGAGCCTTCCATTTAAGGTATACTCACAACTCTCTCCTTCAAAGTACCCCAATTTTGCTCATCTTCTAGTAAGACAAATATATAGGCTATCTTAGGGAAACTGCAAGGATACATGCTTTTGAGATTATTTTAATAAAATTAGGGAGGTTCTGATTCAGCTTTGTTACCAACCATATGATGTATTACAACTGAAGTATCCCATCAACATTTTTTCACTTTCAGAAAATATTTGGAATGTTTTAAAGTTTTCCCCAATGCTGCATTACTTAAAAAACCAAAAAGTTCCCTCAAGCCATGTTTCAAAACCAGAGTAGCCAACAGACTGGTGACTAAGGCACTTGGTGTGGTAGAGCTCCCAGTCATGTATCCGCAGACCTAGCCTACATCTCAATTCTTCTTGTTAGAGCTGCACCACTTACAATCAAATTACTCCTGCCTCAGTGGGATCTTTAACACCCTAAGCCCACCAGTAAGAATGCTCACTACGGCAATCACACTTGTTTCTTTTATAACAAATGTGTAAATTAAAGTTGAAAACTGAGAGGAGATTGAAAACTCAGCGTAACAAAGAAGGGAAGACAGGACTGAAGCCAACCTACTGCTCTGTCTACCATTTCATTCTGAAGTCCCCACTCTGAACTAGGCAAAGTGACCAACTTGTTTGCTTACAGTAATTAAATTTGCAAGAAGTTATGAATGTTAAGTCCCAGAAACAAGTGATTTTCGTCTCCATTGTTCTTTATACCATTTTTTCTTTATGAGGTAGCTAAAATGGGAAACACACATTTGAGACTACCACTAAATAAAAGAATTTTTCCTCTTTAATCTTAGGGGGGAAGAAAAAAAAAAAAAAAAGAAATTCAAAATTGACACTAGTACGACCTGTGTCTACATGTCTACAGTAATTCAGTAATGCTCTGTAAGTGTCCACGTACAGAGGCCCAGGCTTGAACCTCTTTTAGTTTTAAATACTCAACACAAAGAACACCATTGCTTTAAAGAAAACTATCTCAAGGTACTTACAGTTTTTTATTCTTACCAGTTTGGTCTTGGACAGCCTATTTTCCGAGAAGTATCCTTACAGATAAGGAGACAGTTACATTGACATCTAACATACTTCTTCCCTGAAGGAGGGTTTTTGATTGGCTAAACAAACAAACAAAAAAACCCCACCAGGGAACACACATCAGAAGTCATAGCAATTCACTTTTTTCCTCGTAACAGTATGACAAAGCAGAATGACTTCGGTGACAAGTTCTTGCTAACAGAGAAATACAGTTCCTCTTACAGAAGAAACTCGAGAGTCAAGACAAAATTAGAAGTTTTCTCTCTCTTCCCAGAGGAAGAAGCACAAGTTTCCTCACTAGAACAAACAAGACATTCTGCAAACTAATGGAAAAAACATTCATATTTTAGCAATGAAGAATTCAAGACTTCAGTTTAGCTGTTTTTTCTGTTTTGTTTTTTTGGGGGTTAGGGGTTTTTTTTGGTGTGTTTTGTTTTGGTTTGTTTTTTTTTTAAGTGTGAGCTTCAGTAGTAGTATATTTTTTAAAAAACAGTGAAAACATCAAACAAGCCTCCTCACCTGGTACAATGGCTTTATTCAACAGTGAAAGAATCACAGTCTGATTCTCAGTCACTAAGGGAATTTGTAGACATCCCTGAACTGTAATCTTATTTTAAACTGTACTGAAATTATCCTTCCCCAATCTGGGAGTCAAGTTTCTGGATCCCCTTTATACAGCAAATCAAAAACTGCAAGATACTTTGTTTGGCTCGAAACATTATATATTGGCAGGGAAATTAAGTATTAATGGCAGGTTCTCTACTCTCTAAGTAAAAAAAAAAAAAAAAAAAAGTTTTCCTACAGTTTTAAGGCTTCCTGTTTTCTGGACAGAATTTAAAAGTTCTTTTCATAAAATAAATCCAATCCAGTGTTTTTCATGCAAATGCCCCCAGTAGCTGTGGAGTGCTACAGTATCAGATCCTGAAACTAAAACTGGCAGGAAGGAAAAAAAATAGAAGCATGAGGCCAAATACTGAAGACTTGAATTAAGAAAAGGGGAGGAGGAACAAAAAGGTCTGTGATCACTGGAAAAGAACCTACAATTTATGCATTTCAAAATCATTGTGTTGTGGTTTGTTAGCAAGCCAACAAATTGTCTGAATACTATTGCAGGAGGAAAGCATACATCCAGGGAAAGGTGTGGGTTAGTTACTTTGTTTCTTCCACTCTTAAAATAATTCTTCATTTCTCTTCATCCCACCAAAACCAGTTTCACCCTTCTTTACAGAAGAGTAATTACTTAAACAACATCTTTGCTTTTTGTCCTCCTCAGAAGGAAACATCCTGTGCAGCCAGCTCAACAGCACGAAGATTTATTCTTAACAGCTTATGACCATCCTCGTGCCAGCAACCCTCACACTTGCACACCAGCAGTCAGCTGGGCTGACAGGTCCTTTGCAGGGCTGGCAGGAGGGACTCGCCCTTCGTCGGCGAGGACACAAATTCTACCAACGACATACTTCAACCTCCCCCCACTTCCCTCCACAAAAAGAAAACGCTAAAAATCCATTTTACCGTAGCTTCATTGCAAACTGTGCACTTAACAACATGTTGGTGTAGCTTGCCATCCAAATTGATTAGCGACTGGCACACGCGGCAGTTTATTACAGGAACACCGCTGGCATCTGGACTTGCAATGGCAGTATAAGGAGGAGGAAGCTCTGCTGCAAGAGATGAGGAAATCTCAGTTGAAAAACCAAACTGGGGATCCTAAACCACCGTCAGCAAAAATAGTCTCTAATAGTCACAGCCTCAAAAATTAAAAAAATAAAAATCAAAGTTAATGATTGGTATCAATACAAGACAAACCTGTTTGGTTTTCCCTTCCCCACAACTTCTGTGTACACAAACATCAACTGTAGTTGTACATAAAACATACCAGCAACACAAACACCCCATAAATCACCCCAGAAAAATGGATCAGACAAAAGGCTCACCTATGCAACTTTATTTTCAAAGCAACTTTTTACAGTCTTTGGAAAAGGGAGGGGAAAAAAACCCCAAACAAACCCACCACAGATTATAGCAACCAGAGACTGGCTTATGAAGAAAAAAAAAACCAAAGAAGATAAAACAAGACACAAGTAGACAGAAGAGCCATAACCAGCATTTACAAACATCTTCAGAGACTGAAACACAGACAAGTGTTTCTCATATAGTAACAAATACTACAGGTAAAAATAAAGAAAAGTCCTGTTAAGGAAACAGGTCTTAGATGGGAAGTGGCATGAAGTGCTTCTTTTTTGAGTGCAACAACAGCAAATTTATGCTATCTGGAAGAAAAAAAGATGAACTGAACCCTAAGAGCTTCTGCTTTTAAGGTTTCCAGAGATTTTTGTTGTCCAAGAGCCAAAGCACAGATGCACAAGGAGGTCTTTAGTCACTTAGGACAGACTAACACAAGGGAGAATATAGTGGCCTCAGGCCCCCATGGAGGAGCAGATTTCAGCTTTGCCAGTCCTGAGCCCATGACAAACCGGGGAGGAAACACTCAAGATCCTTCTCGGTTTGTTTAAGAATCCATGGAATGAAAACAATTCAACACAGCAACCTCTCACAAGCTTATTACCACAATTATTTGGCATGTAATAGCACCAGCTTTTCTTTCATCTAGAAGTTCAGGCCTCTTCAGGTAAGCAAGTAAGGAATGGGCACGTTTAGTAGTTCATAGTTAACTTTTTTATATTAATAGTTTGAATTACTCTGCAGCCTTGGACTTCAGTAAATTATTTCACAATTATATCCAAGCAGCCAGTAAAATCTTCAGAGAAACAATGGGAGATCAGCCTACTTTCAGTTTACAAACAGCACTGAACAGCACAGGATCTGCTGCGGGGTGGCAAGGGAAATCATCAGCTGCTATCAAAGCTGACAAGCCCACATATTATATTTAAGCCTATAAGAAAGCACTCATCGCTCCTTCGCTCTGTTTTAAAGTGAATGTCATAAGCTGGAGGGATGTAAGAAACCCTGTCTGTCCTTCAGATCCAAAAATCATCACAAACTTTTGAAGTAGCATTGCTGTTCAGTGCTCTCTCTCTCTTTGCTACTTGGCCTACAAACAATCCGGACCCACACTTGATTTTAACTCAGAGGCAGCCAAAGGAAGGTAGACACCTTCATGGTCTCAGAATTGCATCCAAGATACTTGAATTATTTCAGACAAGAAACAAAATTAACTTATACACAACAACGCAGTTCTGAAGTAATCACACAAACTGATGCTCTGCTACTTGAGCAAGTGAACACCTTCAGCTTTTGATACGCCAGTTGCAGAAACCAACATTCTTAAGAAACATCAGGTAACTTAAGAGTTTTGTTCTGATTCTTTTCTGCTTCTGAGTATTTACATTCTGAGAAAATACAGCATCCAGTCAAAAATTTAACAGCAACAATATTTTGCAGTATTGTGATACCCTATTTTCAGTACAAGACTGCCACGTGCGAGAGAGGAGATGTTATAAGATACTAACAAACAAAACACACACACACAAGACAAAACCCCAAGCCACACACGCTTTGGCAATTGGAAACAATCTTAAGCCTACTAGATCACTGCAGAAACCAGGTTTAAGATTTGGATGATGGGAACAGTTGTGTCTTAGCTGTGAGTGGCAAAGTCAAGGCTGCTGCAAGGGGGTTTTGGCCATAAGCAGGCTGCTTAACAGCTCCTGCAGCCAGCAGCTGATGCCCTTTCTGGCTAGGAGAATAGGTAGCCGTAAAACAAAAGGCACGTCCAGCAGACTGAACACGAAACTCTGTCAAGACACCCCTGCAGTTCAATCCCAGCTTTGAGGTTGCTTTTCTGAAAAGCAACACTCATGTTACAGAACTTCTTTGCTTTGTCCTCTCCATTTAAAGTGCAACTACTCAACCCTTAGCAGCTGGGCACAGGGCAGCTGGACTAAGGTAAGGCACACAGTATCTTAAAGGGTACTAGGAAGTAAAGAGATACACACGCACACTCCCAGCCTTTCAGCTTTCCACGATCCTGGAATACTTTAAGAACTGATGACTGTACCCTTCTAGACATCTATAATATTCTATACCCTACTTGTAAGTGACAACTCGGGATTCTGCAAGTTGGTTAGATGAGGTGTGCGAGCACCTACAGACACTGCCAGCCACTTCTCCAGCCTCATACTGGAGCTGCTCAGCTTCCAGGTAAGCAGCCTCGCTGTTCCTGTCCTGCTGGCTCAGCAAATTTCAGATAGCAAGCGAATAATGGCTGCTTTTCAGAGTGGTGCTGCAGCAAATAACACTTGCTATGGAGCAGAAAGCCAGAGGTATATCTTGGCACTGCAACCTTCATGCTTAAAGAAAAAGTGCACTTGGAAGAGCTCCAAAAAACAAACCAGTAAAAGCTACCAAAATTAATTTTAAAGAAATTATTGGGGGTAGAAGTGAAAAGGAAAACAAACCCATTGTCTCAGAGCTCGCTGCTCATTATCCCTTAATAAAAAGGTTTCAAAGCACTTTAACATACTTCGGTATGACTTTTTTTTTTTTGACAGCTCGAATTTCAGGCTAACCATAACATCTAAAACCAGTTCATAAAGGTCCATCATGTTGCATGTGACTGGATGGTAGGCAAGTTTCACGTACACACCAGAGGTTTCAGGACACATTTAATGAGATACTGAATCTCCTGCTGCTGACATACTGGTTTACAGCTATATTATCAGTTTTTCTTAAAAAAAAAAAAAAAAATCCAACAGTAATTAGTTCAGCAAAATTACCAGAGTGCCTACCATGCAGTACATCTGACTCTAACCTAGGATTCCCTCCTCAGCCCCACAGAATAGAGATGCAGTGGAAGATATTACATATTCAACCTTAGAAATTCCTTGTTGTGCTTGTGCACTTTCCTCCCTTGGTAATCGAAGGGCAGAAACCACAGGGAACCACTTGCAGCTTACCTGGGTCAAACAGAAATGAGTTTGTTTGGGGATTTGTTTTGTTTATTTGATTACAAAATAATTAATAATAAACAACCCTTTATCCTGACCTGGGAAGGAGTGGGTAAGGGAAAAAGAATTGGTGATCTATGTCAGAGACAGGTAGTTAAGACCTGAGAAAAAAAAAAACACACAAAAAAAAAAAAAGGAGCACTGAATACTACTATAAGGAGCAGAGCTGATGGTCCCACCCTTTGTCTATGTGAAAAGTTTCTTGGATACTGTGCCCTGCATCCACATTGAAAAGATTTTTCTTGCTTGCTTCCATCCTTAGGAACAAACACTGAGCCATTACCACAAATCAATCACCCATCAGTTTACACTGAAAAGGGTCAGCTGGGTCTCAGCTGCAGCCCAACAAGAGAAGAGGAGGCTACTTTCAAACTATGGCCTCTCTAATTTAAAGCTCAGGATGACATACTGGACACCACAGATAATTACAGGGATAAGTCTATTACTGTACATTCAGGCGGTAGTTTGGAGGGCAAAGGACTTCTTCCTCCTTCCTCTGCCGCTCCACACCAGTCAGGTGATGTTAAGCAAGGAAGCTCTGCAGAAAGGGGTTTGGGAGCAAACCCCATCTCCCATGAGAACGCTTCTTCCCTCTATGTCTAGATTTGAGCTAGGGAGAGGGGTAAAGACTGAAAAGGTGGTTTACCTTGCATAGATCCTTTCACTAAGGATAACTGACAGAGAAACTACAGCTGCCGGGTCTATGTCACAGCTCCACAAAATTTTGTTCTGCAGATATCTTTTTGTAAGTTTTGTAGAGCAGTTTTAACTGCTACCTAGCATGCTTGCTTGTGGACTGATCAAACAAGAGATCTTCAACTTCTGAAGAAATGTTTGACGTTTAAGATGGTTCTGTGGTCCCTCCTCATTTTTGGGAACAAGCCACTTGTCTCAGGCACCATACCCCACCACCAGTGCCAAGCTAGTTAACACCAGTTACAGGCATGGACTGAAAGCACGGCAGGACATGGCTACTGACTGAAAGGAGCATTTGGGGTCCAGCTTGTTTCCAGGTCATGAGACTTGCTCTGAGTTCAAGCAAGAGTCACTGTTCTAATGCATTGTCATTACTTTTTAAGTCTATAAAGACCTTCTTAAAAACAGACTGAAGCGTACACAAAAGTAATAGTTACGGGATAGGGACTACTAAGAATAAAAACATTGAATACCAGAATTTAAACTAAAGTGGATTTCTGGATTTTTTTTGAACTACAAAACTTAAGGGATGATACCAATCCTACACAGTTTGACTGAAAAAAAACCAACCCAAAACCCCAACCTCTGCTGTTTTTCAGGCCAATACTCATGCAGTTCAAATGAAAGTAAAGAATCAACACCAGCTACAGCACTAACTGAAATACATTTTCCTACCAAGGCAAAGAGAACTAGCTTTCCACAAGTTTAAATATTATTCAGAACAGACAGATGCTCACTCACAGCACTCTGGTTACATACATATGTCATAAATCTATACAATTATATAAAAACCCTTAAGAAAGGGCCAACACAATGGAGTCAGCAAGATCAGGACTGTAATCTTACTTTTTAAAGGCTACTGCTAGCAAAGCTACACTAATCTCATTTAGCCTTGATTCCTTCAGCTTTCTCCCCCCTTGCTTTCTGCTCTAAAACGTTTAAGGGGGGGGGAATAAAAATCTAGTAATGTATTTTGTAAACCTCCTGATTTATATATGCCAAGTAAAATTTTTTTCACCTACTTACTAAATATTCAGTATTGATCAACAAAACAATTGTCCTAAGTCTGCGCCGGAAAGTTAACACCATATTGTTAAATCCACGATTCCGGATTTGTAACCACAGTATCCGACTCGCTTCAAAAACAAAGCCAAAACCAGCGATGGCCTTGAAACGCGTTTGCAAGGACAGCCTAGTGGTTTTGGACTTCAACTACCGCACCGCACAGAGCCCCCTCCTTCTTTAAATTTGGCAGCCGGAGCAGGAGCGGGCCAGCGGGCATCTGCTGCTGCCGAACCGGCCGCCCCTCGGCCGGCTCCGCGGACGAAAGGGAGATGCGCCGAACGCAGATGCGCCCAGTCCGGCTACGGGTCTTTTACTTAATCCTCCTCCTCATTAGCGGGGGGAACCGAAGTCCAACAATTACCTTGCAAGCTCCGACATGCGAGTGAGTTACAATAAGCAGACCGGTTCGGGCTCGTTCTGCCACTGCAAGCAATTATTTATTTATTTATTTATTTATTATTCTCTCCCCCCCCGCCCCCCTTCTGAAGAGTTCACGCCGGAGCGCGGCGCGGATCACGGCCTACCCGGCCCGCAGCGGCGTTACCTGTTGTGCCCCAGCTCGTCCCCCGCCGCCGGGGCAGGCC
>JAVJGG010000029.1:26743480-26802457 GCA_035590195.1 Aviceda cuculoides
CGCCGCTCTCAGCCTAGGGGGACGCTCCGTGGGGGCGAAGCTGGAAGCCGCGGCCGGCGGCGGGAGAAGCGGGGAGGGCCGGCGGGAGGGCGCCTTCGGCAGCGCCGGGCGTGGGGGAGGGCGGGAGCAGCCCTTGCGCTGCCTTGGCGAGGGGACGTGGGGGGCGACAGCGTGGCGTCTGGGCAGGAGTGTCAAAGCCGGGCCTCGCTCCCGGGCGCCGTGGCTGCCGTCGCGCCGGCCGTCTGCTGGGTGCGCCTCGCTGCCATCGCGGGAGCCCCACGGTGCGTGAGAGCCGCGGCATAATGCTAGAGCCGTTACTGCTAGGCTGGCGTTTTGCTGCTTCGCTTTTAAGTTAAAGAAGGTGTGTTTTTGTAAGGCGTTTTAGATTGGAAGGCCCGCATAAGGGTCCTTGCTGCCCAGGCAGCTGTGTTTGTTCAAAGCGCAGTTGGTCTGAAATGAACTTTCACGTTCTGGTCAGCCACAGTAAAGCATCTGTAGCAGAAGACCTGGGTGGTCCTACGGTGCTGCATATGAGCTGTTCATGAGCCACCTTTTACCTACCCTATTACAGTAGATTAATATAATTAAGTAGTTATCTGGATTCTGTTAAGTTTTGTAGTTGATTATAACCTTTTTTGTTAAGCCTTTCTCATTGCTGGTGTACTGATATGGCCTTTTTCTTCTTTGGCTTTTTTTGGTGTGTAATAAAATAGGCTGATCTGCAGCCTTTTATCAGTTGGAGGGTTAAAGAAGAGGAGAGGCACTATTGGGCTGTCATTGTCATTAAATTGTATGAACTTACCGTTTTGACATGCCTTTTCCTCCCTCAAACTTGGTTGAAATGAAAAGAGGGGTAGGAATCAAGCACTGTGGTTAGGTGGCTGGAGCACATGGCACATTGATTGGGAGAGGCTGAGGAACAGAGGGGTTTTCTACCTATGGGAGGTTATAAGGGGGTATCTAGTTGCAGTCCTCCACTACCTAAAGGTGGGAGGGCTATACAGAAGACAGAGCCCCAGTCTTCCCAGGTAGGAGAGGCAGGTGACCTACAGGCACACATTTTCCTACTTGAAAAATACATTCCTGATAAGTGGAATGATTAACTGTTTGACAGAGAGCAAAACAGTTTGTTCATAAGAATTAACATAAGATGGATCTTGGCATCTGAAAATCCAGCATGTCCTCCAGTTGATGATCCTTGTCTCCACCACTCCCCGTATACTCTTTCCTTCTGTATTAGTGTGTGCCTCTTAAGTCCCAGATTTCCTTTTCCTCCTTTATGTTAATTTTTATGAACAAACCTGCTTATCTTTCTGTCAGACTCAGCTCATTCATCTGTGAGGCTGAATGCTTAACACAAATCTTTCAGTATGAGCATTCTTGCTGCCTCCTCTTGAAAAGTTTCATTATCATCACCATCATCTTCAGCTCAATTGTGTCAGTCAAGGGTGAAGGACAGGAAAATGTACAGGTGATGAATAGCGAGCAGGGTGTTAAATAACTGGTGCCGTAACTAAAACAGTGAATACAGAAGTGAGGAGAGCTAGCAAGGGTGTGTTCATGTAAGAGCAGAGGCTGTGGAAGCTGTGTTTGTTCAGCCTGGAGAAGAAAAGACTATGGGGGATCTGGTTGTAGTTTCCACTGTGTATTGGATGGAGCCAGACTCTTCAAAGTAAAGTGTAGAGAATGCAAAAGAGGCAGTGGCTAAAAGTTGTAACATGAAAATTCCTCGTGGGAGGAAAAAGGGAAAATATTTGCAAAATAAGAATGGTTAAACATTGCAAAAAAACTGACCAGAAAGGTTGCAGAATGTCCATCCCTGGAGACTTTGCACAGTCATCTGAAAAAATTCTAGATCAAGCTGAATTAACATAACCTGATGTAGCTTTGAATTCAGCCCTGTTTCGAGCAGGAGGTTGAACCAGATGACCTCTGGACATCCTTTCTAACCAAGCTATTCTATGATTTGGGAAATGGAGCCTTGACTTACAGCCTACAAATACTTATGGAATTTAAGCAAGTTGAAGTTTTTTTTTCTTCTTGAATACCCACTTTGTTTTTAGAAACTTTATTTTAAGGACAGGTAAACTCTGGTTTTATTTTTAATCTGCTGCTTGTGTGATTAAAAATTTACACATCTTTCCTGTGACAGGATTTGAGATCTCAATACCCAAATAATCTTTTTTGAAGGCAACAGGCTGAGGTCTGCTGCATTGATAAAGTTCATAAGTGTTAATAATAGTAAGCTGGCACAAGGTTTTCTCTCCTTCAGATATAACGTTTGCATGTTTTAAGAAAAATGTAGCTGCTTTAAAATGTGACGATCGTAAAGGGCAGTCTCATAGCTAAACTGTTAAAACATACTGATATGTTGATACTTGTAAATGTTTTTCTGTATGACTTGCAGTTCTCTTTTCTGCAATGACTGTGGAGTATCTATATTTAGAGGTAATGTTTTATTACACTACTTCTCTAACAGCAAAAATTCAAGGCATGAAAAATGCTGTTCCCAAGAATGATAAAAAGAGACGAAAACAGCTGGCTGATGAAGTTGCCAAATTAGAGGCAGAACTTGAGGAGAAGCATAAGGAGGAATTACAGCAGCTGAAGGAAGCTTCACCTGAGCAGAATAAGGTAGGTGGCTTAACTTTAGCTGCAGTTGTACAGATACAATTTGTGTTAGGGCTTCTTTAACTCTTAAAAATTACAATGAAGTAACACTTTAAAATATTTCTCCTTTTCCTCACAGTATTAGTAACTCTTTTAATCTTTGGAAAGATTCAGCTGTTACGGTGGGTGGGCGTTGCATACAGTGGGTGGAGGGGCATTTAACAGTGGGGATTTTTTTTGTTGTTGAGCAGTATTTGATTTTATTCTTAAGGCTACGTTAGTAGCTCAGTTATCTTAATTTTTTTTTTTTTTTTAAGTTCTTGTTATATTGTCGCTCTAATTATTTTACGTAGACTACTAGGGTATTGTTAGCCTTCAATAGGCATTTGACTGATGTAGTGTGTTTTGTTTTGCAATTCTGTCAAGAATGTAACTGACCTTTTTGTAAGAAGACACTTTCTGTGATGGTGAGAATAGTTGTCTTAAATGCTGTTGTTCTGCCATGTTGGCAACATAGCTACATATTAAGTACTTCCGGTTTTCTGTTTGATAGCAAAGCACTTAATTTTTAACAGGGGCTTAGCATTATTCAGATTTAGCTGAAGAAAATATGACCACCTGAGTAAACTAGATACTATTAAATACTTGTGTGACATACAAAAATTCACCTTCGTTTTAGCACTTAATTAATTAAGTAGTGTGTTGGAAACTCCTGTCATAGTGAATTTGCAATCCATAGACTTAGTTCTCTATATCCAGTACTGAAAAGAACTCTGTTTGTATCATGTGCCTGAATTTAAGGACCGTTTGTGCAAGTAGGCCTGCTCATATACTTTCTCCTTTCTAAACGGGAATAGAGCTTATGGCTACATTGGTGCAATACAGCTGTCTGTGAATGATGCTAATGCTACATGTTCACGCATCTCCTTAAGTGTTTCCCTAACAGTGTGTCTCTTTTGGCTGTTTAAGCCTTTTTAAAGAGAACAAACAAA
Organism: Aviceda cuculoides; assembly: GCA_035590195.1. Lineage (NCBI taxonomy): Eukaryota > Metazoa > Chordata > Aves > Accipitriformes > Accipitridae > Aviceda > Aviceda cuculoides. The sequence goes on from JAVJGG010000029.1 coordinate 26,747,083, forward strand.
GACCTGTCTGCCTGATGCTTTCTGGACTAACTTTTCTGATTAGTGACCTAACAAAGAGTTAAACAGAAAGTACTTTTGTTTGAAAATGAGAGTGAAAACATTTCTGAATTACTTTTAGGGAAATAGACTTGATTGAGAAGCATCTGCTGAGAATCCTGGGGGGGCGGGGGAAGGTTTCAATTGGAAGAGTTATGACCCTATAACAATCTTCTGTAGTAGTTTTTAAGCAGATTCTTAAGCAGGTGATTAATGCGTAAGCATTAAACATAATACTTGTCTTTACCTGTATCTTAGATTAGTTTCAAGAGGTTTTTTTTATTTTGCTAAATGAGCTGTCCAAACTTTACAATGGAGGACCTTTCAAGCTAAAATCTTTGCCCTAGATGTAGCTTTGCTTGAGAGGATTTTGTTTTGAGATGTGTAGTTTCTTTCACTTCTCAGCTTTTTTTATTTGGATGGAAACATGTCCATGCTTCCAAGGGTGACATCTACTTCATACTGTTATGGGGTTAGCTTTGTCATTTTTCTTGAGAAGTATCAACTCCCTGTCTTTTCCAACTGCTGGTTATGCTTTGGTATGGAAGGTGGAGCCCTCTCCTGCTTTAATTGTCACAGAACTTGATAATGGCTGTTTGGGTTCTTCAGCTGCCTGGTATGGTGAGGAAAACTTTCCCTTTCAGCTGGTAAGTGGTGTTCACACTTCAGCGTGGAAGCTTATAAGAGAACATATAGATGAAATTTTAGATAAGCAGTTCATAACTGTCTCTTTGTTGAGACTACAGAAAAAGTAATAAAACGCGTGACAGTGGTTTAGGATGTGAAATGCTTTACTTTTGGCTTTGACAGGTTCTGTGCTGCACGCAGATCTTTGTGGTTAAACTTCATAAATATACCCTGGAATTACCTAGGAACAGAACTTAAAATTGGTTTAGGAGATGCACATCTTGGTTATCATTTATATTAATAAGAATATTTAACATTTATTTTTTTTTCTTTTCAGACAGATTCCATAGCTGATGGGGTTGCAAATTTAGAGCTTGAAGGTGTAGAGCAGCAGATTCAACATCCTCGAATATCAAAAGCGCAGAAGAGGCGGGTATGGCTTGACATTTAAAAATTTTACAAATATTTGATTGAAGTTATATTGACTTAACTGTAATAACCAAAGTTAAACAATTTTACAGGGGACATTACCTGGCTAATTCAGTATTGATGCTCTACCTACTGGGTGCCTTGAAAATCTGTAAAGCTGCTACCTAGAGATATGTAAGCATTTTATAAATAGTTGTACTTTTTTACCCTCAGCCATGAGCTGGGAATCAGAATAGGTCAGGAGATGGGAGCCAGAAAAAGTAAATGATGTGAAGCAAATGTTTTTAAAAGAATGTCACTAAAAACATTAATAAAGAAATAAACTAATTGAATTAAAATAATGTAAAATACACATAGAAAATATGCAAGCAGTAGAAATTTAAACATTTAACAAAAGAATATTAATTCTGAAATTCTTGTAAATTTTTGAGTTGTTAAGAAACACTACTTGGTGTCCAGGCCAATTAGTTAGGGTTAAATTGCGATGGATTAACGTTCTCATTGTACCTGCATGAATGTTGGTTCGGGGCCAGAGGAGCACTGCTTTATTGCAGAGTCCATCCCCTGGTACATAATCACTACTGCAGAGCTGCCTTGTAACAAACATGATAAAAGGATGTTCTTAATTCATCGCACCATGTCTAGGCAAACTAGAAACTCTTGTTATTGCGGTTGCCTAAACCAGTCTGGTCTTGATTTGTGGTGAATTTTAAGTGTGAAAGTGAAAAGATCATTCTCTGTACTGCTTCCTTTTTTATTTTTCTTGTTTACTTTGACTCATAGTCCCTTGTAAACTTAAGCGTAAACTTACAACGCATTCTATAAAAGCCATGTTGTGCATTATTACATCCCCTCTAGTATTCTCTGTATGCATTCTTATCCATCCTTTAGGTTAAGAGCAGTCTTTTATGATGTATAGTACCTAGCCTGAGGGAGTTTCAGTTTCATGACATGAGCGCCATTATGCAATCATATACGTAAGTGGTAGATGTCACACTTATTATGAAAGAGCAATATTTTCTGTTGTTTAATTAGAATTTCCATACTTAACTTGTTTGCCAGTGTGGTGAAATAGGTGATCCTGAAGAAATGACTACTATTAATAGCCTTTGTACGGGTGTTGTAAAGTGTTATTTTGCACATTGATATAATTAAGATTTCTCCTGTCACTTAATTTTGGGTGTGGTGTGGGAGGCAGTTAGGATATGTTGGTCACTTAACCATTTGCTAAAGTTTGGGTTTAGGAGGTCTCTAAGATTTGGTAGTGCCAATTCAGGAGAACATTTCACAGATATGAATGTACTGAGAAAACATTTGAAGAGTTAGAAGCAAGCACTAAGCCAAGAACTGTAGAGGCATCTTCTAAGTTTTAACATTTGATGTAATTTTTATGTGTGTTTTAATCTAAGGAAAAAAAAGCTGCCTTGGAGAGAGAAAGAGAAGAAAGGATAGCTGAAGCTGAGATAGAAAATTTAACGGGTGCTAGACATCTTGAAAGTCAGAAACTTGCCTCCCTATTGGCAGCAAGGCACTTGGAGATTAAACAGATCCCTTCAGATGGCCATTGCATGTACAGAGCTATTGAAGATCAGCTCAAGGATCGCCAAAATTCCTGGACTGTTGCAACTCTGAGGAACCAAACAGCAAAGTATATGCAAAGTCACTTTGATGACTTTCTGCCATTTCTTACAAACCCTAGTACTGGAGACATGTATAGCAGAGGTAAGACTTATGGCATAGGAGATTTTAAAAACTGTTAAAGTTATTTCTGATAATTCTCAATCTCAGTTACAGCTGAATTGGGACTAACCCATTATGGTGTTTGTTCCTGAACTTTGTTACTTTGTTGATTCGGCTGTGTTCTGTGGAACACAGAATTATGATCTGCTGTGAAACTTGGTACACCTGAATCTTTGCAATGTTGGTGGGTTTTTTTTTATTTTTTTCTTTCTTTTTTTTTTTTTTTTTCCCCAAGGAATCTAGCAAACATTATTCCCCATTAAAAAAAAATAAATCAGAACTTGCTGGTTACTAGATGGTAATCATAAACTGGGATGTGATTTAAGTTGTATTATAAATAGCTTGTCTACCAGATTACGGATGATTTTTTTGTCAACTTTTATATTGGTGTTTTCAATTTACATAGGAAAGCTGTTAAAAATGAGTGTGAAATTCAAAGAAACCCATTTTATAATAGTTTGCATATAGATGCTTTTTCTTGTTCTTTTTCTCTTGTTCCCTTTATTTTCACTGTTCACGCTAGGTCTTTTGGCGCCCTTTCTTATAAACAAACTAAACTAAAAAATATAAAGGCGTTTAGTGTGAAGCAATGGTGTAGGCTGAGTAAATGCAGTTAAATGGAATTTATGTACTTATTTGAGCAATTCATGATTTATTCATTTCTTCATGTCTGGAACACTGTGCAAATGACTTACTGCTACGTTCATTTAATAGTTATTGGTGTGGATTTCATTTGGTGATTGGGGGCTGTTGTGAAGTAGGAGGTGTCTCTCCCATGTTGACAGAGATAATTGTCACAGCATAAATGTATCCCAAGAGAAGACTCAATGTTAAGTTCTGCAGAGCAGCAGGGAATTGATTTTTTTGTCTTTTAAGTCTGTTATAAGGGGAATGTATGAAAAACATACATTTTCTGAGCAGTCTTCAGAAAATCTGTACTTTCTTTATCAGAATCTATTCAAAGGGTTCAGAAGCCTGAAGGGTTGTAATTTATAAATTTGAAAGCTTGATTTCTTTAGAACATGATCTGCAAGAGGTTTATTTAGCAGTTGACAAAGGAACCATTGTGAATAAGTACTTCAGAGGTTAAAACCAAGGCAGCTAATTTGGAAAGTTAAAAAAACCCAAACAAAACAACAACAGCTGAACTACATACAGTTATAAGATTTTAAAAACATACCTGACACCTAGCTAAAGTAAGAACTAAGCATACTATTTGCTATCACATTCTTTTCTAGGGTGTCAAAACAACATACTCTGAAACTTAACAGGAAGAAAACTATGCAATTTCCTGCCTGTTATTAACAGTTCCCTGAACAAAAAGTTGAAAATGTAAACCTGTACTTCTTTTTATTCCCATACTTGCTTTTATTCTTGTCTTCAGTCTTAATTTTTCTTTCTAAAACAGTTACGTGGGTTTTTTGGCCTCTGGTGTTTTTAATTTCCTTTCCTTCTTTTTCAGTGTACACACCTATTTTCCTGTATAATGTGTTTAGACTTTACAGGTTCTAGGACTTCATCGTACAATCAGTATTTTTCCTTGGTTGCTTGCTCTCAAGTAAGAGAAGTACTAAAAGTTGTCTTTTCTTTCCCCGCAGAGGAATTTGAAAAATATTGTGATGATATAGCAAGTACAGCTGCATGGGGCGGTCAGCTTGAGGTAAATGTTGTATTGATAATTTTTATTTGTGAAATTCTGGAGTGGGTGAATATACCTTCAAAAAAGGGCTTCTTGAGAAAGAATACCTGAAGGCATAAGGGAATGTAGTCATAAATAGTTTATCAAGAACTTTCTCCTATGGTTATAAATTGTTTTCCCAAGTTGGTAGTTTTTCTGATGGTGTGCTGCTGTTCTGATGTATTTGACGACATGCAAGTTAATGAATTCAGTAGTTCTAAATATCATTAGAAGGACTGACAATACAAGTGGGGGAAGACTTTCTAAGGAGAAAGTGTTTTATTATGCAGACTTAGATGGTAGGAAAGCTGACTGGAGTGGAGCAATGTTAGATTTTTGTAATGTAAATCGGAACTTGAGCTTGAGAAAGTACGTATTTGTTTTAGTTTGTGTCTTATTTATTGTTTTATGAAAGAGTGTTCACAAATTACTGAAGCTAGGCCAATGTTACCTGTGTTGTATCCTCAAAACAATTAATTTAAGGCAACCTGTTTTCAATTAAAGTTTAAAAAGTTAAGATAATTGTGCTTATTTTAATAAAGTTTACTTTCTAACAATATTTGAAATGTTATGCCTGAACTCATGTCTGCCTAAACTAAATGCCATGTCTTCCTCTCTCCTCCTTACATTGGATTTAATCCTATTATTGAATTGTTTTTATGCCTTAAAGCTAAGGGCTTTGTCGCACATTTTGCAAACGCCTATTGAAGTAGTGCAAATGGATTCCCCTCCCATTATTGTTGGTGAAGAATATTCAGGCAAACCAATAATACTTGTGTAAGTATGTAATTTCATCCCTTTTTAAAATCAGTGCCCTTGATTTCTATAGCAGAGGGCTCAGCTTTGATTCTTATCTGCTCTTTTATTTTCTGTTACCTATCTGATATTGAAACGCTGCTTGAATAATGATCTTGCAGGTCAGAAATTATGTTTATGATCGACACATGTAGTTTAAAGATACTGTGATTAGAGTTCTTAAAATGCTGACAGTCTGAAGTGTGATTCAATCACTGCTTTATAAAATGCTACAAGGTCATTTTACCTGTTAGATAATTACAAAATAATAGTGAAATTGATATAAGATGCAACAGGAAACTTCTTTTTTTTTCTCTTCCAAGTTTATGTCACTGTGCTTGGAAGTCACCAGAATTTAAAAACTGTCTTTATTAATACTGACCTATTTAATGACCCCGTATATTTTCTGTGCTACAACTTGAATTTATTTAAGCTATCTTCCAGTGCTGTTAATGTTTGGCATCATGTATACTTTTAGTTAAGCTGAACACTAATTCCATAACTTCCTTTTTTTTTTTTTTTTTTTTTTTTTTTTTTTTCAGGTATATGAGACATGCCTATGGATTAGGAGAACATTACAATTCAGTAAAACTTCTAACAGATGCTGCTACAGAAAATGGCAGCTAGCATATAAAAGTCATAAATCCACATGGATAACAGTTGCATCTTGGTGTGTTGGGCTCCAGACAATTCCCAGACAGACTGGAAAATGAAACTAAATGGAATGGATTAAAAATGAAAAAAAGATATACAAGGTTTGACTATAAATCAGAAATAGCTCTTGATTTAAAACAAAACCAAACCAAAACCACACAACAGTATTTTGAACTTGTTGGTATTAATTACATTTAGAAGATCTTCTTTAAATTGGTGGCTGTGTAGAGCAGAATATTTTTTAATAGAGCTTCATCCCATGCTGCAGTGAAAATACCGAGTAGTAAGTGTTTCGGTTAATCCACATTTCTGTTGAAGAATTAAGGTTACTTGAAGGTTCCTGTTATGTTATTTCTGGCAGATTTTGATGATCATGGAAGACTTAAGGCATTTAAAATAATTTCTTTTATTTTGGTTGATGGAATAACCTCTACAGTCAGTGTTTCTTTAGTTCTATCAGGATCTAGCTTGAATGCTGTAGTAGAGATCCCCTTCTTTATTTGGGCAGAGAAGAGCTGGAAGCAAATCCAGTAGTAGAATATCTTGCTTGGCTGGATTAATTGCACAATCTTTTTATTTTAAAGACTTTCGATCTAAGATTTTTTACCAAGCTTTGATGACTTCTCTTATTTTTTTGCTGTTGACAGTAGGAACTAATGCTTGATGCTGTTCCTGGTACTGAATCTGTAGGAAGAGCGTTGTTTATGACTATGCATCATAACACTGATGCAAGTTAACTGTGCTGTTCATCCTTCACAGTCTTTCATCTGTGCGTTTCAATGATACAGAAATCTTACAGACAAAAAGCTCCTCAGTGCCCTCACTTCAGGTAGTGAAACTCACCTGAAGTTTATGATCTCACTGATCATTTATGGATCTGCCGATCTAAGCACTTTGTGATCTAAATAAAGTGTGATGTTTTATAATGCTTAAAACAGCTGGTTGCATACAGGTGTGAAAATAACCACCTTGGGTTTTGTCAGTAACTTTAAAGGTGATCTGCAGAAGAATTAAGTTTATTTTCGTTGCTCTTTATGATGCACAGAGACACTTGAAAGGTGGGGGTTTTTTAATATGGCTTGACTTTTTACATTAGAAACTTGTATTTTTGTCTTTAAGTCACTGTAAATGTGACTCCAAAATTAGCAGCATACTGAAACCAAAGTTGTAATGCAATTGTTTTTTAACAATAGAATTGATTTTATTATAATTTTTTTTAAAGCCTTAGTCAGTAACATAATTGTCTGTATTTTAGCGCTGATGATTTGGTTTGGAGGAAAGTGGTTCATGTCAAGTTTAAACAACTTTGCCCTGGTTTGAGGATTATGAGTTAACAGTGCGCATCTTGTAGTCCTTCAGTAAAGCTAGCGAGCAGATTGACATTCCTGGGACTTAAAAATTAGAAAGAAAAATCTGTTCTTACTTAAGAAGAAGGAGATAAGTGTTCACTTTATGGATCAGATTATGTCTGATTTAAAGCACTTTGAGAGAGAGGGAGGGGAAAAAAATCAGGCAATTATAGCAGGGGGTTTTGGACAAGCAGAACTTGAATTATGACTTTTTTAGACTGATGCTTGCCAGGAAAACAAAGTATTAACCAGATCAGGAGTTTTTACATCCTTATTTATCTGACACAGTATAGCAAATATAGCTGTATAGCAACTGATTTACTGTAGAATTTGGTTTACTACCTTGTTTGTATAAAATGATGTTTTTAATTTGAAACAAAGAATTGGATACAACAGTATGGAAAAAGTGTTTATATTCATAATACCACTATGAATTTCACTAAAAATAGTAATCAGAAATACTCTTCTCTATGTTGCTTAGAGTTGATATGATATGAAATGCACATGCTGCATTTTATAGATACCCTGTGAAAAATATTCTTTAGTTTATTGGGTTTTCATTCTTGTTTGATTAACTGACAGAGGAAAGATGCCAGAATTGTGGAATGCCTGTACCAACAGTTTCTCCTGTTGAAGATGTTTACAGTTTGTATAAAGCGAAATAATGTTTTAAGATAGTGAGTGAAAGATCTTTGTTCATGCTGTATGGGACTTGCCAAAAAGTAATAAATGGGTTTATTTGTGGCAAATCTTGTTGTGGTCACTTCTTATTTTGTACTTCGATTGTTCATGTCTTAATTCCTAGTATTAATAAGTTTACCCATTTAATTTTTATGGCGTTAGGGTCCTACTGTAGTATGAATTCTCCAACAACTCACTATTCCTCTTCAAGTAGACAAAGCTTTACTCTTTATGAAATGAAGTTGTTTCTAAACAAAATTTGTCCTCAGTGTTTTAGCAGTTAAACTTGAACTCTTCTATAAAGCTGTGTTTGAAAATACTATTGAACTTCTCCATACATAAAAATGATCTAGTGAAACTGGGAGGGTTTTTTCACAATTTAGCTTTTAACTTCTTTGTCAGACTACATTTTCTCTGCAAAATAGCACTGCTTATTTTGAGCTTACATGTATTTAAGTAGCTTTTCTTCCTTTATCTGCAATTCATTGACATCAGTTTATTCAGCTGCTATTTCTTAAGGGCTGTTAGGTAATTTTTTTGCAAGATTGAGTTTAGTTTCCAGTAGGAATGCTCCCATGAACAGGAAGGAAACTGTCTAGTGGTCTGCAATAAATTGTGTATAGTATTCTTAAAGGGAAGAACTTACTTGCTGAAAGCAATGGGTACAGTTGGGCAAGTCAGGGCATAGAAGAGACTGGCCTCCTCTCGGAGCCACAGACGGAGTTTAGCTTTCATCCCTGTCGCCTTCGCGTAGTCTGCACCCAGTCTCTGCTCTCCCGTGCGCCCCGGGTAGTGCGGGCTGCAGCCAGTGCCGGAAGGCGGGCAGGAGGTGGGTGGCAGCGGGAGGGAGCGCAGGCCTGTCATAAATCATTTAAATATTCCATGACTTCAAGGATTTTTTAAAAGAAATAAATAATATAAAATGCAATGAAGCACTAATGTTCCTTGTGCACATTTGTACAATTCTCATGACCTGTTGTGTTTACATATATTGAAGTATTACACCAGAGCTAAAACACTGTGAAGAGAGGAATTTGTTTCACAACCACTTGCCTCGAGGCAAAATTATCACTAGAGGCACTTTTTGCCTCCTGTCCATGCTCTGTCCTTCCCGTCTCCTCTTTTTAACAGGTAGTTCAACAGGAGCTGTGTCAAGCCCCAGGAAAAAAACAAGGCTGAAATTTCAGGTCTAGGCAGAGCATATCCCTTCTGTTCCTACTCTGTCTGGAGGAGTAAGAGGTGCTGGCAGCAGCCTGACTGGGCAGATCTGATGCTGTGGGGTCGTCGTCTCTCCCCACTGTCTTATGCTTAAGTGTAATACTGTTATGAATTACAAAAGTGAGAATTACTGTAGTGAAATGCTCTGGCAGCAGATAGGGTAGGGTGCATCTTGCTGTCGGTATTGGGATTATGGGTTTTGCCCGGTTCTCCAACCTTCCTCCTCCAGCAGTGCTGCTCGCCTTGCAGCTTGTGAATTCACTGATGTGACAGTTAAGTAAGTGGAGATAGGCAGCGTCTCTTTCCTGGATGATATAGGTGGTGGCAGCGCAAACAAATTGTGGCGTATGTTCTGGGAAGTCCTGACCAGACATACTGCTATAGGTGTGCTGGATAAGTGGCATCTTCGGGGGTGCAACAGCTTTCATGCCAAAGGAGTGAATGCTGAATGCCACAGAGACACCCTGAAGGCTGGGGTGAGAGTGGAAGTCAGAATGTCCCATCTGCATCATCTGGGTAGAGAAGACACCACTTTGGGCCATCAACTTTCATAGGTCATGGAACTGTTGCAAGTACAAATTTTTAGTCCTTAAGACACAACCTGCCTTCCTTTATCTCTTAGCTGATCTCCTGTGATATATTTATGAATGACAAGCAGCCTGTGTTGATTACTTAAGCTATGTAAGTAGCTGAGCAGACTTAAAAATAGGATCTGAAATACAGAAGCCATTTTCTGTGCTTTCCTTGGCTCCAGTAAGAACACTAACACACCAATTCCTTTGTTTTGAGAGACTGATAAAAGCGGCAGATGGGTTGTGATTAATCACTAGAGGCATATGATATATGTAGTTTTGAATACAGCTAAAATCCTTAGCAATTGTCTCCCTATGTTATAAACGGGTATATCATAAAAAGAATTGTTCACGCACAAAAAAATGTTCAGTAAAATTCAAAATAAACTGGTGTAGTCTCTATGTTCCAGATTAAATAACTACATTGTCAATTAAAAAGCTTTATCCTCTTTACAAATTAGAAAAATTGGAGTGCATAAGCTTAAATAATAAGAAAATAAAATATGTTCCTAGGGAGCTACGTTTTCTGTAAAGGCTCCCTGAACTTCATCAGTCCTGCAAATATTTTGTCATGCTATTTGAAGAGATGAAGATGCTGTGTGTGTCCAGAAACAAACTTAAAAACCTTCTAGATGTGAGTAATGCTGTTTTATTTTTTAAAGTTTTTTTTTTTTTCCTTTTGAAGAATAATGTCTTATGAAAACATTTGAGCAAGGTATCTTTTCTTGAAATTATTACCTAAGTCATGAAGATGCAGTTTAATAATTGCATTCTGGAAGGTATTTGAATACTCTTTCAAGAAGGCTAAGGACATGGAGAATTTAAACTCATAATTCTTCCTTATGTACATATTTATCTTATAAAACTCAAAATATTAATAAAACCTCAGCACTAGAAATAGGCAATAGTTCGTTGTTAAATCCTAATAAGGTTCCATTGAGTTGGGAAAGAGCGAGGGACAAAAGCTGGCGTATCTAATGAAGATTTCTCTCTTGGCTGTATGCAGAATGTTGAAGCACAAAAAGCCAGAAGCAGAATAGGGAAAGTTGTTGCCAACTGGGGATACCTGAATGAAATGCACAAAAATATCTGGGCTAAGAATGGTGAGGTGAGGGCTAGAATAGCTGTAGGGGTAGCCAAGCAAACTTGGCTAGTAGCAAACTCTTGGCTAGATGGCAAACTAAGCTAGTAGCCTGTTTTCCAGAAACAAAACAGGGACGGATAGTGTGTGACTCCATGGGATCTGCTCTTATGCTAAAATAGGCTTCTGAAAGCAGAAAGAAAAGAATGCAAGTATTTGCTGCTTGTTCTAGCTCATAATTTACTTAATAATACAAAAAATATCAATATACATCTTTGTACAGGTCTTGTGTGTGTCTTTACACCTCATGTGCTTCTGAAGAATTGCACCATATAACCAACCAGCAGTCTCAAACGTTTGGGGTACAGTGGGCTCCCTGAAAGAGAGAGCTGTTTTGTAGCTTCACTGGCAGCCTTCGCTGCAGCTTCTTCACCGGTTGGTAGAACTGCAGATTACTTCAGTGGATTTTAAAAACTTTAATTTATTTTAATCTCTGATATATTTATCAATATTTGACATACTGTGTTTTATGTCACTGATTTAGTTGCAGTATTTGCTTTCTGCTTGATCTGCTGCTTGGGTGTGTTACCTATCTGCTTCTGAACATTTTATCACAATTCTTGCAGACAACCGCAGACTGAGAGTCTACATGAAGATCTTTGAGAAAACCTACGCGGAACAGGAAGCTGGAGAACGTAATGGAAGAATGCTTTAAATCCAACTTGAAAAAATGTGCTGTTCAGTAAAAACAATAATGAGAAGATTCTTAGGGAAAGTTACCCTGCTGCTATTTGAAACCTTTACATGTTAGTTTTTATGTTTTAGTCGTGACGATCAAGTAAAAGTTTTGTTTGGTTGTTTTTTAATAGAGAAGAAACTGGATCTGACACCTCTGATTGATGGTGTATTCAGGTTTTGCACACTCTGTTATTTCTAAAAGGATGGTAGCTTTCCCCCACATAATAAGTGATATTCCCCTTCTAGTGCAAGGACACATTACAAAAATTGTGATAAGGGCCTTTTTCTAGTTAGACCATTTTGAGCTTCTAACATTTTTTGTGAAACATCCTTGATGCTGTCTGTCAATACTGACAGGTTGTTTCGAAAGCAGTGCATTATTCTTACAGTGTAATTCCCTCAACCTAAGGTCCTGCCTTTATTTCAACAGAAAGATTTGCAATAGTTAATAACTAAGCAGTTTTGCTGCTTCAGTTTACATCAACTGTTTTACAAATTAAAAAGCTATTTAAGGATAAAAAAATACAGACAGATGCGCCATGCAGTATGCTAAGTTAAAGCTCATCTTCCTTTGCAAAAATTTAGGAGCATATAGTCCCCTCATGCTTCTAATAAAAATTCTCGTATTTTAATCAGACAGCTAATCCTCACTTGCTCTAGTAGATTAATCTTGCCACTTGAGTGACAGATTACTGGAGAGCTAGGAATTGTCAAACTCAGCCCTTTTAAGACCCAAAGACAATCAGACTATATGAGATTAACACATAAAAATGTCTTCTAATTGACCGATTTTAGAAGTACTTTAATTTTGTTGTCTGTGTTTCAGTGCAAATCACAGAGCAGTTTTAACAGTAGACTCTCAGCAGTGAGACACTTCTTACTTCCAATTTTTCAAATGAAACATGACAAATTATTTATTAAAGCACTGTACAAATTAATTATACATTGTCAAGAATAAAACTGTCAGTAAATCTTAATTGAAAATCCTTAAAAATTACAGAAGAAACTTCACTTCTAATTTTGCATATAGTACATCTCACAAACATTTGCTTTTGAAATATAGAAGCCAGGGAATGGATAACTCATACCAAATAAATTAAATTTTAAATTATAAAACTGTGATCCTGCATGTCACTTATCTGCCCATGGACATGTAAAAATATAGAGACATATTAAAAAAATTAATATATTCCACATATTTGGTACTTCTTTTTTTTTCCGGTTTATTTGCTAAAGTAAAACGATAGTTAAGCAAAATTCTGGAGTCAGTGCTGAACGTATTACTGGCACACAAAGCACATGAAATTCTGTTCATTCAGTTAATGGCTTCAAGGATGGTTTAACAAAGTATTTGAAGGACTGTACACCAAGATTAGAGACATATATTAAATATCCTTTACTTTTTATCTCTTAAGTATAATAACCTGGTTTTAAAATAGTGTAAATCAAAATGCAATGTGGTGGAATGTGGAGTTGGAATATGGGTCTTGAAGCTGGGCAAAAAATTCTTGAGAAGGTTATCAGTGACCTCGATAACACACATCATTAAAAAACTGAGCAAGTACCTCCCAACAGTTGGTTTGCAAAATGTCAAAATTCGATCACCCTTTTCTAAAATGCAGAGGGCAAAACAGATGGTAAATATGAAGCACGATTTTCATAGAATATTTTAGTTTTGAAGGGATCTCTGATGGTCCTGACATCCAGCTCAGAACGGCACTAACTTCATATCGGTTGGATTATTCCGTCTTTCACTTTGTGAGCACCATACTTCTGTATGTGGAAAAAGGTGAGGAAAGGCTACTGAGAACTCTGTAGACATAGACAGAAAAGAAACGCTTGTTCTGTGCCTTTGCGTCGGGCTGCAGGCCTTTCACCATGCTGGTCAAAGGGACCACACCTCTCCGAAATTCTTGAGCTGAGGATTTCCTCAGTTTGAGCTGAGATTTACAGCTCCTTCAGGTTCAGCCTCCCAGGTCACAGTGAGGGAGGCATTTGTTTGGGGTTTTCTCCTCACTTTGTCTTTGATTGATAGAGCCAGCTGACAGACTAGAGCAGCTTTAAAGGTATTTCTGGTTATTCAGCCTATTGATGATGCTGGTGTGTTGTATTCAGTAGGATTAACTCACCTGATGCTTATTCCTTTAGACAGTCTTCCATTCCATTCTTATCCTTAGCTGTGCACTTCTCACATGAGCTATCAGACTTGGGGCTTTTCAGATAAATCATCTTATTGGAAAAGAGCTGAAGCATTGCAGTGATGGACTGTAGTCCATTTCTGCTGGGGCTGGGGACTGTTGGAGTTGTTACTGAAGAACTTCACCCATTTGACCTCAGTCCTTGCTTGAGACTCCCAGAGCTCTCACCTGTATGCTATGGTGGTTATGAACGAATCCCGTGCAAAGAGGTCTTCTTACCACATTTAGGCAGATGGTGAGCAACACGCCCTTCGTTTTCCACTTGAATTTCAGTTTGTTATTTTTCATTTGTTTTTCCAAGGATCTTTTTATGATTGCACCTCCCTCCAATTTAGCAGCCGCTGCACATCTCGTTAAAGCATTTTCTGCTTCTTGAGCTTCATTAAGTGAAGGCTATATAAGACTAGACTGGACAGCAGTAATGGACTTTGTCACACAGCATTAACTATCTCACTCAGTGGATGCCTTGTTCTTTAGTAATTTACCCTGAGTCTGTCTACATCATGGAGCACCAGTCCCAACAATTATGGAGTCTTTCTGGCAGACTTTATGTGGCATCTAATACTTTGTTAGTTGGACATAAACTACACCAGTTATTACACAGAAATCACTCATTTAATATGACTTTCACCTCTTTTGAAAAGACTTCTTCATCTCAGAGTAGGTAATGATTTCTCTGCACGTGCAGTTCTTACTGTCTCTGCTGTGACTGCCAGTAAGAGTCCCAACCATATGACGATTTTTTTCAAAATCTGGACTTCGTCCATGAGTATCTGGACTCAGACCAGGGAGCTAATGTCAAATACTTCGTAGTAACAACCTCGATTATTACTCATAGAGTACATAATGAAAAAAGTGACTTGGAAATGGAAGGTCCTAAATTCCATTGCCATCTCCCTCAGCCATCCAGTCCTCAAGACACACTTTCATATATATTTACTTTCCATTGCGCTGATAATTCTACCTTTTCCCTAGATCCTCTTAAAGTTACAGAGTTTTGGGAGTAAATGATCTGTGTGTTAGATAATGAACTTTCAACCCCATATTAAATGATGTAATGCAGTTAAAAACTGCTCTTGAAAGAGACTGAAGTGGATATGCCTCATTCTAAATGTGTGTGACTTAAAGGATCCCTTTATGGAAAGATAAATGCAACTTCATAGCCATAATTACTTTAGCTGACATGTTTAGCTGAGCAGCAATAAAACATACATCATCTTAACATGTATTGTTAATCTTGCCAATGATTTATGCCATGCAAGCTAATATTACCTCACGGGTTTAGATAGAATGAAGACCATGAAAAGCAGCTAAGCTTGGTAATGAAGCTAGCCAAAGTGGCAAGTAGATTTTTTACTGCTTAATATTTGTTATTGTAATTTATTTAAGTACTAAAGGACAACATGAAATTCCTTTCTTTTAGCTATGATTGGTCCTGCTGTGGGTGAGTTCAAACAAAACATATTTCAGATTTTTCATAACAGTAAATACACAGTATTTTATTTCATTTGGAGAGCTGCATTGGAATGTGCTAAGATTATAGGTTAAGAAATACCTCCAGAAATTCTTCTGATAACTCATGGAAGGAAAGCAACAAACAAGAGAACTTCACTGTTTGTTGGGTTTTTTAAAATATGTTTCTGTCTGTACTGCTCAGGAGAGGACATTTTTGTTTAGCTGTTTTTCTTGCTATCTTTTCTCACCTGAGGGAAGTCAGTGTGGTGGTGACAGGAACTGGAATTCTTTGTAATAACAGAAAAATCAAATTGTGTATTCATCTACCCTTTCCATTTGAAGACAATTATTATTTAGATCAAATGTATAGCATTTATACTTAGAAGGATGTTTTCAAGCACTTTAGCATAAAATGAGATAATTACATTTCATCAGCCAACAGTATTTGGCCAATTTGTATTTTGCCAATTTGGCATTCAGGACAGTTTTGTAGCATCAATATGCAAGATAGGCTTGTCAGTTCACTAAATTTTTTTAAGCATTCCATAATGGAAATCAGATAAGCAATTTAATTAAAAAAATAGAAGCAGTAATTCAAACCTGAAATTTGGTGGATAAGAAAATCCATATGTTTTTAAAGTTTTTTTGTCATTGTTTGACATTCTGTAACAACTTGGAGCAATATCTTAGTCCAAGGTTTCAAAACAGCTACACAGTCACTTAAGTGCACTAGCACTTACGTTCTGTACACCAGTGAATATAGGAAAAGACAAATCTCTTCAAAACAAAGGCGTGATTTGATAACCTATTTGCAGTTATGCTTAGTTTTTGTTTATGACTGAGTTGTAAAGGACGTGCTCTTACGCAAGCCTAATTTTTCTGAGGTGTTGTGAATTAATGGTTGCTTTTTCTGTGCTATGAGCTGGACACAGGTGCATCTTTGTGCTTGGCATACAGGCCACCGTTTTGCTATGGTAGATAAGGTCATAGAGGTTAAATGATTTGTCTGTAATATGATGAATCATAGAACAGGAAAGAGAATTGGGATACATGTGGATGTGGGATGAGAAATTGAGGTGGAATTGTAAATCTCTAGGAAGCATTTGGATGTGCAGTACTGAAAATGGGAAATGCTGAACATGTACTGTTCAGCATGCGCGTACATTTCTATGGAAGTAAATGAATTTTAAAGTGGCCAAGGTATTTGGCTTTTAAAGGTCTGTTGTTTTTCTGTTTCTGGATGATCCTAGATATGAGGACTTACAGTACTTTTCACTGAAGGACTTAATATTTGGTTGGTTCCTTGTACAGCTGCCTAATCAAAGGCCTTATTCCGTTTTATAATTTACAGGTTTATAAAGCATTTTTAAGACATCAAATATGAATGCATTTTGGGTCCCAATGTAGGTGACGGAAGTGAAGGTTGAAGATAGTCAACACTTTGGAAAACCCAACCTCTTAGGAGCCATTTGAAATTGGAACAGCTCGCAGCCAACAGTAACAGCTGGATTTCACAGCAGCTTAAACAACTTCCCAGCTGGATGTTGCTTCTGCTCCCATTTCTGTAGACGGAGTTAACATTATAAAAAAAGAATGAGAAACCTGAGGGTCTGTTTACAGCATCTGCATAGTACTTACCTCATTATTACCGGCAAGTCATACATTTCATGGAGCTGGAGAATTGCAGAATCGTCCCGCTTGGAAGGGATCTCCTGAAATCATCTAGTGTAAACCCCTGCTCAGGCAATTGAAATCTCTTGGTATGTTAGCTATGGGTAGAAATGGAGTCAGGTTTTTAAAGATGTTAAACCGAATGTTGAATAGAGAGCAGTATTAACAGTATCTTGAATTCTGAAGTGAGGAGTTGCTAATCTGCTGGATGCATCACACAGCTGGACCTTGGGAGAGAAAGCAGGGCAGAAGGCCGCTGCAGCCCCCTGCCAGGAGTCAGGGTGGTCTTTCTCTTTTGCCGCACTGACTGTTTGGCTGTCCTGTCTCTTTAGCCTGAGGCTGTTGGGGATCAAAACCGCCTCTAGTTATACGGGTAGCCAGCCCCTGGCTGCCAAGCCGAGTGCCGCGGGCTGGTGGTGGCTGTGCTGCTGGTCGCAGCGTGTGCCCGACGCTGCGTGGCGCAGCGGGTGCCTTGGCTCTCTGCCGGCCCCTGCGCGGTGTGCCTGTGGCTCTCACAAACAGACATCATTCTTTGCGTGCTCCTCTCATTGCACGGCTTCCGAAGTAAATCCAGGGGTTTTGTCCAGCTCACCAGGGCGATGTTTTTATAGGATAGAAGTGAAGGTATGTAGGCATGTTTTAGATGCAGCATGGGGACTTTTAGGGGTTTGTGGCGATGGAAAAACTTCTGGGATATAGCATTGAAGGGCTAGGCATGCAGAAAAAGGCAGAACTGATGTAACCTTATCCATACTGCCTTTTGGCTGTGTTTTTTGAAGTGAACTCTCCTCCAAATTTTGCTCGGTTACCTGGAACAGGCCAAAAGATCCAGGGAGCGAGCGAAAAATGAAGCAGCATGGACACTGAAGGGCCCAATGCATAAGTTCATTTTCTGGCCCTCAGTTATTTATCAGCGTGGATGTTTCCCATGAAGTCTCATCCCAGTTAGTACTGTACTGTAGCACAAATAATAAATTAATTCCTTCTTCCTAAATTAAAAATAATCCAAGTTGCTTTTTTGGTCTCAGAAAACTTGTCTTTTCTGCAGCAACATTATTATCCACTTCTCACTCAGTGTTGCATACGACACAGCAGATAACAGTGGTCCCCGTCCTAAGGATCTTTACATTTAAATATTAGTCTTGAAGACAAGATTTGAGTTTAAATTGTGGCCTTGGAAGCCTTTGTGCCTTCTAAACTCTTTAAAAAAACCTAACACTTTACAGGATGTTTGACAGAATAAGAATTCAACAGTGTTTGTGGAAAGTGATTTTCAGATATTGGTGTTACGGCTTTTCGTCAGAAAGTACGTGCAGTGTCTCCTATTTTCATTTTCTTCTGAACATAAGCTGAAATGTGCACTGCTACCTATAGGGACGGTGGTGTGCTCCTACCCAGCGTGGTCACGGACTGGTTGCTCTTGCTGTGCCGTAGAGCAAGCACGGGATGCACTCGGTAGATCAATCACATTGCTCTCTTCGGTATTGTTTACAATAATTGTTAATTAGTTTCCTAGGATAGTACCTCATTTGTGGTCAAAATAAAATGTACACCAGATGGAGAGAAAATGAATTCTGATGTAGTAATCTATTCATATACATAATTATTCCTTGTAACTCTGTAATGGTGGTGGTTTTGGCTGTTTAAACTCCAGCAACAGATAGATCAGGCAGATGACATCATTGCTTAAACATTATTCAGGGTTTTATTGGGTAAACCATAAACAACCGATATATGATTGCTTTTTGACTGGCTTCTTCCATGTGTTGTAATATAGAAACAGATACATTCCTAAAAATTACGAAAAAAGATCAGGTTTGAAAGGTTTGGAGGTTTGGGTTTTTTTTTTTCTGGAACAACTTGAAACTTAAAGGGGCTCTTGTACGTCATGGAAAACATTAAGAAAGCATGAATTAGCTTATCTTTAGAAATTCTATATTTATACTCTGCCTTTGTTTTTATTCCTATGGATGATTTCATGTGGAAGCAAGATTATTGTTACTTTCTTTTATGCTAAGAATCTGATTATTCACGTCATTTCTCTCTCCCCCGAAGTTACAGTTGTTTGTTATTTCTCACCCTTTTAAAATGATCATGTTGTTACAAAGACAAAGCTGATTCAGGAAACATATTCCTAAATGTAAGTATATAATTGGTCAGTAATTTCAGGGGGATTCTCAACGTGCTGGAATTTCAGGATCTGCTTAGTAAGATTCTTCAAGTGGTCCAAAGTTACTGATTTTGAAATAATTCTACTAAATCTACTACTCCCATAGTAGATACTTGTAAGGCTTAAGAATAGGTAAATAAAAGTTCCCTAAACAGGTGCAGATTTTTTTCTGTAGGTTTTCTCTTTAGAATAAAGGATTGCTGGAATGCCAGCATTTCCGGAGACTTTTGGCTCCGTGACAGAGCCAATGGAGACTTTTGGTGTGATCTTTTCACTTCAAACAATGAGAGTGGCTGAGAGACGATGAATTTCTTTTATACTGCTGTGCAAACTGTGAGGGGTATCTTGGTAATGCTCCAAAGAGTCTGACACCTTCCTGAATCTGAACATTTAAGCAAGAAGGTGGTTTAAAAGCACTTAATTATTTTCTGATTTTGAAGTAGAATAAAAATATAAACACAGCATACTAAGTTCATATCCTTATCACATTAAGAGGATGTTAAGAAGGCTATGGGAGGTACCCAAATGTAGGGAAATGACAAAACCAGAGCTGGTCAGGGAGCTTAGTTGTGCTTTCCCTTCAAGGTCTTTAGAAAGTGACATTTTATGTGCAATCAGATTGTATTTCCAAATACAAGAAGATCAGAGTCAGACTATTTTCATAGATGCCTAGTCTAAGATATAATATTACACATAATATAAAAGCCAATTATTTCAAAAATTTAAAGAGAACCTAAAAATTTTAAAAAGAACCTATGCAGATTTTAGTTTTCACATTCAACTAATTTATGTAGTCTATATAGTGTTTTTCCTTTGGGTAGGGCATAAATCAAAATCCATTTATGATGAGGAGAAAAATATACTTCTGAAGTTTACACGAGTGCAGTCACAGAGAAAATGTCCATGTGGGCACTTGCACAAACTTTGTCTATATGTAGGAAGACATCCACACATACAGGTTTATAATTTAGAAACCTTGGAAAAATATATATACTTTTATAAAAGCTCTTCTGTCCCTGGAGGCAGAAATGGTAGTTGAATGTGACAAACTGGTATCAGTACATGTAGGTGAAATTAGTCTTGTTTCTCATTTAAAATGTGTAAGTAAGCACACCAGATTTCTTTGAAGTCTGAAAAGGCAATCTCTGAATTAATCTAAGTTTCTCCCTCTCATTCTGGTAACTAGGTTTTCTATAGAAATTGTCCCAACATGTGTTTTAAAGCATGGGGTTTTTTAAATTATTGTATCTTGGAGAAAGCTTCCCCTCTCTGCAGTGAAACCCTATTACAATTTCAGCTTTGGCAAAATTAACTCAAAGTAATTACAGTTTGAAACAACAGATCTGTGCTATATATGCCTTATTTTATGCACTGTTCTGCTTAAGTCTAACTTACAAATATTGCAAATTTCTGAATGAAAGATTCATTTGAGGGAAGTAATTATAAACTTGGAAAGTGCAAAACTGATCTGTGATAGAAAAAAACCAGTAAATAATTATATCAGCAGATTTGAGCACACGGGACAGGTTTTAACGGGATGGAAGGGAAATGCCTGTATGGAGTATGAGAGTCAGAATATAGAAAACTTGCATAAGAGGAGAAAAATGAACTGTAAACCAGTGGAAAAGAAGGCAAAATCAACAAAAGCTAAAAAGTCTAGATTTCAAAAGTAGCAACAGGAAAGGAACTATGAGGGCCAAGGGCAAAAGAAAATGGTTTGTGTCATTTGTGAAAATAAGGAACTAAACAAAAGCAACTGCTAAGCACCTGAATCAGCAAACTATCCGGTCGTATGCTCAAGTGCATTTTTATTTAACAAAGCACTCCACAGTCAATTAAGCAATCACTGGGGTCAGGAGAATTCTTTCCATAACTGCTGTGAGAATTAGTTTAATCTTTTTTTTTAAATTCAGAAAGACTCAGGTCTTGTGTTCCCATTGTTTATGGGATTACAAAAAATTAGGAAAATGATAAAAAAAGATTTTTAAAGTTTCTACGTAAAATCTTAAATGCATATCCAATGAAGAGCACAGTCTTCCTGATTCCTTTCCAAAATGTTTTTGAAAAAATTGCATATAAGCAATCGATAGTGTTCTGTTTTGGCAATACATCTTAAACTTACAGGTTTTAAAGTATTTAGGAGAAGGCACTGGCACAGAACAATCTCAGTTGTCTGTGCTCCCTCACCGTAACAGGGAGGGTGACAATTTCATAAGATTCGGAGTTGTCTAGGGCAGATATTGATTATTTTGGAAAACAAAAATTGCTCTGCAACAGTCGTCTAGTAGCAGTGATGTTTTTCTTTTGCCCTGGTTAGCACATTTCAAACAAACTTTTCAAACATCTTAAAAGTGTGATTTAAATAAAGCGTTCACAATTCAGTCATGACAATGAATTAACCATTTATTTTTAGCAGACCATGGCTGAAGGTCTTATCCTTCTTCCCCACTCCCTCGAGCAGGACGGAATGGTGTATGCCACAGCCACGCCAAGCGCGTTGTTCCATCTTCCTCGGCTGTTCTCCACCCTCTGGTCGGTGCCATTTTCATATTCCTAGAAAAAAGAGGCATGCTGTGTTGTGCAATATAGGTCATTTCCCTAGAACCCCAGGAGAGGGAACATGTTTCAAAGCCATAAGGTCTTTACTGAGACTACCTAATTTACTGCTATCTAATGTTAAATTGTCTAATCTGAGCAACAGCTAATACTTAAGAAAGCAGCAAAATGATGGCCTTTTCTTCATCAACCAAGTCATTAGCAATCATATCGGAAGAGAACAGGAGTATATCTTAATTAGCATGTGAAGCAGAGGTATAAAGACAGAATGCATTGCTCAAGATCACCTAGAAGAGATTTTTCTGCAGTAATTATAGACCAGTAATAATTAGGGCAAAAATGTCCAAATGATAGAGTCCAGGCCATGCAAGTTGGATCGTACATGGAAGTACTTTCTTACATAATCAGTTGTATAAAATGTACACAGTTGCATAAAATGTGTAAGTAGCTGCATTTGGTTGAGTTGTCATCTCAATTATTCTGTATTTTTTTATGCAAATTAAAACGGACTGTGGCTTAGGAATCAGGGAATATGGATCTGTGTAGTGGGAATTTTGAATAAAATATAGGGACTTGACTGGAGGGCATCTTTGAATGAGCAATCTCTTTTTTTAATATATTTTCATGGCTTCTTAAGGACCTGGCATGTGAGTCACTGTTCTGAGTTACTGTACACAGATTGGGTTGGTTTTGTTCCTGACACTTTGGAAGAAAGTGCTGGAGAGGCAGCAACAAGGTTCCTGACTCCAGAGCACTTGGCAAGTATACCAGGGGATTTAGTTTTACTTATTTTACTTATTTCTAAACTATTGGCTTTTTTTTTTTTTTTAATAAGCTGTGGACACATGTATGGGGTAGTTTAAAATACTTTCTTTCAAACTTAAGTATTTTGTGTGTGTCTAGTTCACCAAGTCCCAAGTAAGGATGAGACTTTTTATTGAAGTAAGCATGATAGTTCAGTACAACTGTCTGTTGTGAGAGTTTTCTGAGGTTTCTATCCTTTTTAGTAGTAAAGTTGTTTAGAAAAATGATGTTCTTATGCCTCTATATATCTTTCAGGCTTATTTCTGGAACCAGTAAAAGTTGATGTTACAATTCAGATTGTTATTAGCACAGAAGTTTTTGTCTTCCCTCTAACTTCTTAGCCATGAGAATAGCATTGTGTACAATACGGGGGATTTTCATGTGTACTTGCTGACGATTATTAAGTCAGTTTGGCAAACAACAATTTTGGGGAGGGAAAGCATTTAAGTCTTTTGGGGCTCATGTTTGAAAAGTAACCCTTTTTTTATTTACTATGCACTGTGCATTCTTCATGTGAAACTTTCTGTAAAGTATGCAGACTACAAGGTAGTAGTCTAATAAAATACCTTTTCAGATATTTTAAATTAAAATGAGGAAACAGAGGACTATGTGAATTTGTTAATGCTTTTAGACTGGATTTTTCAAGAACTGCTTTAGCTGTCCTATAGGCTTCATGGAATTCACTTGGCTGTGGCCCTGGAGTTCCATAGGTTTGCTGTCTCTGAGAACAGCAAGATACTAGCTATTTAAATACTAAATTTTAATTATTACATTTAATAGGCTTTCCTTTTGAATAGCCATATTTTCTGTCTTATGTTGTAAAATCTAACACCCCTGTGATTTATATTATGACAGCCTACAGATCTGGATTAATATTCTGCTTTTTAAATACACTGTTAACTTAGTTTCCTCAGTGAGGTGATTAAGTATCCGTTTCAGATGGCTGAAATTAAGCCAATGAGTAAAGTATATGGACACTCTAAAATTGCAGGTTTTTCTAACTAAGACTTGCACTGAATGGTGGGTCTCTGCAAAATACTTAACAGCAGCACAGTGTGTTGTAAGAGTGGGTAGAAATGAGCCATTTAGAGGTTCTCACACAGTGGAAAAGGAGTGTGATAAGATTATCATGGGATGCAAAAGAAGGGATTTTATCTGCTGAAGGGTCTGGAGGCAAAGTATTACTGATTATTCAGGCTCTCTGTAGGAGTGTCAGAACAAAAAATCGCTATTGAAGGAAGGCTACATAAATTGGGTTAGTCTTTGATTTAGTATCCATTCCTCTGCCATAAGATGATATAACACTCAAGAGAAAGTGAAAAACTTTCTACATTGCCCACAGTGTTTAATGTAGTGTATGTTTTGGGGAAGAAATGGTAACCCAGAAGATGCTAGAGGAAAGTGATTCTTTCTCCACCACTTTCACAGCAAAAGGACAGCGATACCACATTTCAACATTCTTTTCCTCTTACTTGAAATTTGTTTTATTGATCTACTATATGACTATTAAAACTATTCTTTTTCTTGATCCTGATGGTAGCTAAGGTTCTTCTGTTTTCAACATATGCACAGGCAGTAGAGTTACTGTGGCACAAGGGTGGCTTTCTTTTCAGTCACATGTTGCTACTGCTCCACTATAGTGAAGTTTGTTGCACTTACTTACCTTTAAACTACTTTTTGTGTCTGAAGGCTTGGAATCAGCTTATGTTGTCTATTGATATAGAAGACAATTACTATTTTGGTTAGCTTCGTGTGTGGTTATTTTTCTAGTAAGACTGCTTTATTTTTTGAGGCCGCTTGGAAGTGAACTGAAGCAAGGGAGTCTCACGTCTGAGGAAAAAATAAAGAAAGGTAACAGAGAAAACAGGACCAGCCTGTTGTCAGAGTTGAGTAGCAGAAGGACAAGAGGCAATGCTCACAAGCAGTAGCAAGGGAAGTTCTGTTTGAATACATAGCAGGGAAAAAATGCAGCAAGGCGGGCGAAGCACAAGAATAGTTTGTCCCCAGGACTTGTGAAATGTCCATCCTTGGAGATTTGCAAAACGTTCCTGAGCAAGGTCCTGAGCAACTTGATCTGGCTTTGAAGTTATCTCTTCTCTGAGGAAGTGCTTGAATCAGATGACCTTCAGAGGTCCCTCCCCTCTTAAATTATTATATGATTCTGAGGATATCTGGAGATAAAGTTCTTCAGGAATGCTTGTTTCCAAATAATTATCTCATGAGACAAACCGTAATCAGTGGGCACCTAAATGTTCTGTGGTTGATGAGAACATTATATTCATTCAGGTAAAAAGTAACTTGATGTGTGAACCCTTTGGTGGCTTGGGAACAGTGGGTTGTACTTTTTGAACATGGTTACATTTTAGACCTATCTGCTGTTTGTCTAACTCGCAAGGCTGTTGCACCTGAATTCCAGGACAAGTGGAGGCCTATCATGGGAGGTCAGGTTTGGTTCTTCCAGCTGCACCAGTGCCTCAGTGTCCCACAGCCTTTGGTGCGCCCAGTCTCAGCACCATCATTTACAGATTAGGTCTCAGACACGAGGATGGATACTTCTTCAAGATGTGTTTAAATGCCCAGTACCCACTGATTTGAAATGAAGGGAGATCTGGAGCGAGCAGAGGTTTTGGACCTCATTCTCTAGTGGTCAAGGCTAGAATTGAAACCAGTGAAGAGCTGCTTCTGCAGTGTGGCTGCTCTGTTCCACTGGCTGCTGAGAACCCACCAGCCCATAAGGTACGCAGGGGAAGGGGGTCACTTAAATTTGGATCTGTTGGTTTCCAAAGTCAAAATGGTCTCCTCTTGTTGTGGGTCTTATAGGCTGGTTTGTGCACTAAATAATCAGAAAATCTGGTTTATGCACTCTGTCTTAACATTTGGATAAGTGAAATAATATGAAGAGACTGATGCTTGTGATTTAAACATTTTTTTGGACATGCGTTTTTGATGTTGAGACCTTAAACAGCATCTTTCTTGCACAGAGGAGTCTGTGTCAGGGCTAAAGGTTACCACAAAACATTTCTGTATTTAATGTCAGTGTGTGTGTATACATATTTATGTATTCTGGCTATGAAGATGTGTTCTCAAATGTACAAGTTTCTAAATATCAGTTTCCAGTCCATTCCATGACACTTATCCCAGTTTAAAAAGAAAAAGAATTAAGCTTTTTTTACTAATTTGGAGGTAAATTTGAAAGTAACCTTCAAACAGCTGCTAGAAACAACTTTAAAAGGGAATGAAAAAATTAGATTTTCTTTACAGATGTCTTCCCTAAGAGATGGACACTACTGGGTTTCTTCTGCTCATTTTAGATGTGTTAAAATTATTTAACATAACTGCCTAATAATTTTAAAAGTTTTTTCTTCACTAGCACCTGTGTGGCAATTTATTAGCAGACAGCTGTAAGTATCTCAACAGGAATGGAGTTGAAGAGGATGGTTGCATTATCAGATTTTTTTTTTTGCCTGTTCTACACTTGCATTTCTCATTCATTAGATGAGCTGCGAGCAGACGGTACCTGAGAATTAGGAGCTTCCATGGTTCAGTACCTTGCTAATCTATCAGTTGACCTCCTGTCTTAAATTTCTGACCACTAAATACATTTGAAATGTAGTGAGTAAACCTTTTATTGATGCTACAGATCTTTGATTTTTAACATGCCGTGTTATTAAACTATGTAGTTAAAGTTATCCATTTCAAAAACCATCATGTGATGAGGCAGTATCGGATCTAGACAGTGCTCTTGGGCCCTGCAATAAGCGAAGAAAAATACCAAAAGAAGCCACTCGATGTCAGTGTTGCTTCACACAGTTTTGCGCAGCACAGCACCACTAAAAGTGCTGAAAAGCCCGTTTACAGAGATGTTAAAGTCGAGCCCGAGCCATTTAAGTCATGACTTCTCTGTTGCCGGGATGCTCACACTTATCTTGTGATAATTCTGATTACTCTATGGCAAAGGAGGTATCAGTGTCGCCATAGTGTCTCCTAAAAGTCCTGTACGATGAAGGGATGGAGATTTTAGCTTAATCTGTTTTGTGAAGGGCGAGAATCATATCTTTTTCAATTCAGGTGCACATCTAAGTATTTGATGATTGCAGTCAGGAGTACTTTTAAAGTTAGGTATTACTGAAAATAAATGCATTGCATCCAACTGTGGAAGATACTTTGGCAAGCTTTGGTATTTGTGAATTATGTTTGGCTTTGATGCACCAGAATTTCAGAGGGCGAAGTTCCTTAAATTTCTGTAGTAAATAATTTGCACACTTAAATGTACTCTTCTTCTGTGGCCTAGTTTAATATTGTATGTAATACATGTGACAACCTTTTTTTTTTTACAAATTCTCAAAATTCAGGAATGCTTTTTTGAAGGTGTGGATTTTTGTCACTGTTTTTGTGTTGTTCCATTTGTCAGCACTCTGTTATCATTCCAGTAGCTTGTATAATAATCTCATATGCTGTGCTCTTTGATGTACAAACTGCACAGTTTGATCTCTTTGAACTAGTACCTATCACCCCTTATTTTACATCTGACTTCTATTCCCGTCCAGCTGTGCTTTCTCAAGCATACTTGGAATTTTTCATAGGATTTCTTCTGGAATTTTAGCCACCTTTCCTAAAGACACAAGCTTTGTGTGACCAAAATTTTTGCCTGTCTTTTCTCCTTAAGTCTTTCACCTAGTATCCTCTTAATTCTTTAACCGTAGTTATCTGTATTTGACAAAAAGATAGCAGTATCAAAACTGAGTTTGTAGAAATTGTTGGTCAGGATAGAGGACAAGGATGAACAGAAATTAGTTACCCCACTGAAGAAAAGGTGAGGAAAGCTCAATCATTATATATTCAGAGCTCAACCATATAGATACTCTGGCAGTGGCCAGCCAGCCAGAAATGTGCACATAGCTTT
Source organism: Aviceda cuculoides (assembly GCA_035590195.1). Lineage (NCBI taxonomy): Eukaryota > Metazoa > Chordata > Aves > Accipitriformes > Accipitridae > Aviceda > Aviceda cuculoides. The sequence continues at coordinate 26,774,438 of JAVJGG010000029.1, forward strand.
GGACTAACATAGCACGTACTTTCCTTTGCTCCGTGAGGGTGGAAGGGAAAACATGGGAAAGCAACTTCAATGCATTGGATGTTCTTGGGGAGCAAATGATGTACATCAGCAGGAATACAAGTTTAGTTAGTCCAAATTGGTTTAATGTTGGATATTTGCAGATACTTAGTAAGTGATCTGTCTTCCTGAGAAAACTTACAAAGAGCAAGTCACATTATTTCCATCATGGCATCTGTGCCTGCGTAAGGTACAAATAACTTCATTTAACTTCTGTGAGCATATGTAAACACAACTATAGTTCTCGAACTTTTCTGTCAGTTTATGTGAAGATTAAAAGTAGTTCTCATGCAAGAGTCCAGTGTTTTCCTTGAAAAGCTGCTCCCATATGAGGTGAGGATTAGGGCTTCTATCTCAGAGTTTGCCAAAAATTTTTCTTTTTGAGGTCTAGGTTGGAGTAAGGTGTTAGATTTTTCTTTTTTTTTTTTTTTTTTTAATCCTTTGAGGCCAGTGCTACAGAATTAAACCTCCCACCTCCACGTATCCACCATGTATGTAAATATCCAATATATGTAAATGTTAGAGGAGCTGATGAAAATACAGACTGCCCCCACAGAGGTTACCCCATTTTTATGGAATCTGTTATAAATCAGGTTCGAAAAGCACTCCAGATCTGATCTATGATGCAATAATTCTTTCCTTTTATATACTATCTGTATTCGAAATTTTGACTTATGGTAGTTATTATTTTAGCATGGTACGTATGTACACTACTAGAATCATACTTTTGTGTATTTCTCAGAAAAAAACCCCGTATCTAATCACTTGAAAATAGGCTTTACTTACATAAGATCATCAAAAGTGCTAACTAAAAAATGTAGCCTTACAACAGCGTGTGTGTGAATACACTGACTTAAATGTATAAAAACAAAGGTTCCTCACACTTATCCTTTGGTGTTCCAGAAAACTAAGTTTTATATGCCTGTTCAAGGAAAGGAGAGGGTCTCATAGTCCTGATAGCTCAGGTACATCATGATACAGTTTGAAGTATGACAAGTCTGCATAGTCTAGGAGTTTATAGGTTATAGGTTTATAGGTTAATGAAAGCCACCTGATGGGAAAATGCTTAAACATTGTGTGTGTGAGATATGGTATGTGTTTCAGTTAGGATATTGATGTGTTTTAGGAAAGTATTTTTTGATGCTTCTTTAAGATTTAGGTGTTGGACTACTGTGTAGCGAGGTATAGGCTTGCTGTAATGCATACCTGTACATTTGTTTTCCCTTAAAAATTTTGATTTCTTTGTCTGGGGGATTGTAAATTATATGTTGTGTTGTGTCATTGCTAACTAAGAGTACTTTATTAATTTCAAAGTTACAACAAGGAATAGTGTTTTTCAGGACTAGTAACGATGTTATCAACTCCAGATTTAGTGATCATGCAATTTTTTACTCACCAAAGTAATTGCTGGAGTAAAACAAAACTTCCTTACAAATTCCACATCAGCATAGACATCCCGAAGACTTTGCATGTGCAGTTCTGTCTTCGTCTAACAGGGCTTGTTTTCAAGTATTAGTTGTAAGATGTTTGCACTCATGCATGCACACACCCATAGAAAGAAACCATCCCTTGTTATTGCGAGGGACAAAAGTCTGTTGTTATAGCTAATCCTAGGAGTTCAGATACGAATCTGGGATTGATGCAAACTGTCCAGATTTACTGACTCTGCAAATTTGAGGTGGGAAAATCTCAATTACAGACTTTTTCAAACAGCTTCAGCATTTTGATGGGAGAAGTTTGAAGAATGGAGAGTATGTTCCTGTGTGTTTAGTGATGGTTCTTTGGTTTCATAATGGTTTGGGATTTTTTTGACTGTTTCAGACTATTCAGAGCTTCTAGCAAACCCCAAAAGATGGGACTAGTCTCTTTTACACAAGTACCCATTTGGGTACATTTTTGTATGTACATACCTATCTGTAGAAATGTATTTTGATTTTTTTTCTTCCCAGTAAATGCTATCACAGTTCGAGGTACTGAACATTTTATTAAAACTAAGCAGCCCCTGACAGCTGAGTAACTCTTGCTGTAGCTAGAAGGATTCCTGTCCACTTCTGATCATTGAAAGTAGGGAAAGGACTATGTTGTGAAACACTTGGCAGCCATAACAGCTTTGATTATGAAGTCCTTGAACTGCACTTTCAAGCTAAAAGCAAGGACACGCATAAAACCCCAAACACAAACCTCACATAAAAAAAAAAAAAAAAAAAAAGAAAGAAGGAATTGATGCTTGGAGGTTTATTCCAGTGAACAGAAGTAAGATAAACCTGTTAAACCCGTCTTGCGTTTCTTCTGTTCTTTAAAAAGTGTACATGGTTAAAGGATGAGCAGGGCAAAGAATAAGTATGCCTGGAATAGTTAAAACTGTGGGTCTGTCTTAAGCAATGTTTTCCTGCTATTTCTTTTTTTCTTTTTTCCTTTTGCACTTCTAAGGGACACAACAGTGAATACCACCTGAATGTCACTCAGTAGAATGAACTGTGGTGCATTTGCCCTTGTGCTTTTCTCCCTATTGCATTCGGAAACAAAGTCTCATTTTTCTGAAGTTGTTTTGGATGGCCAATACTTTAGTTTTGTTTGTCTTAATCTAAACAATAAAATGCAAATTAATTGATATAAATAAAATGGAAATATTTTTTAAAAAATACTTATTTTTATTGCCTACTGCAGAACAGTGATTGAGAAGACACTTCAACCATATGATGGATCTTACATTTTAACTTAAATTTCTTTGCCATCCAGAGATACAAAAAACTTAAAGGAAAGCCACTGTGTCCTTGCTCCATGTCGAACAAGGCATTTAAATGTCTTGACATGTAAAGCTCTTCCATGCTCTTAGCACTTTGTGTCTGAGCACTTTATATCGTACACAAGGTGCGTGATGTTAGTACAAGATCAGAAGTTACTCGGTGAACTGTCTTCGTTGAGAGAGCCTTTGCTGGGTGGACTACCAAGAGCAGAAGGGAGTAGCTCTGAAGAAGAATGGTTGTCACAAGCATTTTTGTCACTTCCCACGTGGAGCCGATAGCTTGCTTCACTGCAGCCCTTCACCGCGCTTTCAGCTGGTTATACTTTGGACTGAGGCTTCTGTGTATGCTTTCAGCAGGACTTATTGCTACCTGCTGTTCCACATTTTATACATAAATAAGCTTTTTACTGTCATTTAGAAGACAAAATAATTGAGTAAAACAAGTTTGCTAGCACCAGGGCTGCTGAGGACTTCATGCCTTCTGACTGCAGCCAGAAAAGCTCCCCCCAGGAGAGGCAAAGCTGGGCTTGGCAGGGAGATCCTGCTCCGCTGGGCACTTCCCGCTTCTATTAGCATAGCCCAGCCTATATCGCACACACACACCCAGTAATACCTCATTTTGCTATTGGACTGAGGCCAAAAGCACAAGCATTACAGGGAATATAAAGCGGGATGTTACTGGAAAGAATCACAAACTAACGTGAGACTGCACCAAATTTTTGCAAAGAGCAGAAAATGTGATCTTTGCTATAAACAGTTCTTGCATTTCATGTAACTGTTTATATGATTGAAGCATTTAATAAGTGTTTTTATTGAGTATAGTTAGAGAGTAGCTGCAGAAATCTTAAGTGCTTCTGTTCTTTTTTTTTTCTCTGTAGTTTTGGAACTGCAAAGTCTCAGAAGAAAACTGGAGACTGAGACATATCAGGGTGATTCCTCAGCAGTGTGCTCTTCTGAAAGAGCAACTGCTTTTGAGGTGTGGGAATGATGACAGGAACAAAAAAGAAAAGGAGTGCAGTCTGGAGGAAGATCCAGGCTGTTCGCTTTGAAGATATCAAAGTCTGGTGTATGAGAAGGCTGCCCATCTTGGAATGGGTGCCCGTCTACAACTGGAAGGAAAATTTGATTCCAGACGCAGTTTCTGGGATGATGCTAGCCATCCAACAGGTGACTCAAGGTACAGTTCACTCATTTCAGATTCATATTTTGAAATCTGGTCATGTTGAATTGGTCTGCTCTTCTTTCTCTTTCTTTTTTTTTTCTTTCTTATTTGATATTATCACAAAGCCTTGGTTAAAACAAAGACATGCTTATGTATCTAATGTTGATTTATTCTAATTAAAATATAAGGAAAAAATGTATAGTCTTAACTGTTATATGTATATAGTGGAGGTGCAGATGTGGATAGAAATGCCTTGTGTTATTGTAGCTAATTTCTGTGAGCTGGAACTTCACTATATATCCCATTCCTTTGACTATTTTTCAAAGACTTAATGTAGAAGATAAGAGAGCAGTAACCCTATTCATACAGCGCATGGTTATACACAATGTTTTATCAGTTAAATGACCACCTTTTTCTCTATTTCATTTGGAAAACAAAATATATCTGCGTGATAATTGCATTGTAAGAGGTGCTGCTCTGGAAGAAACATTGGCATTATACTATTACCTGTGGAAGCCCAGAGCGCAGCAGGAAAAACTGACAACTTTCTGTGCATAAAGGCTGCTCCTGCCAGAGACACTACACAGGGAGAGGGTCTGCCTGTGTCCGCGGCTTGCATACTTCGGCTTCTGTGTTAGTTTAATGCCATATTACATTACCTACCACAACTCTTTTCAAGCAGCATTACAAAGTGGGGGTGGAGCTAGACTCCATTTAGCAGCTTAAAAAAAGAAAAAGGAAAAACTCCCCAAAACAAAAACCTGCACAATGACCTGCAGAAACCTAAAGTCCCAGTAATAGGTGTTTGTAAAGTGATTGCTACTGGGAAATAAATGCTTTTGTCGGTTTTTGATGTGTCTTTGATAGTGTCACTTCTTTTGGCAATATTTTATATTTGTCTCAGGCAAATCACAGCTTCTTATCTGCCTCAGATGGACTTTAATCCTTCCCTTATGAAAACTATATATATTATTTCCTAACAATTTTCCATATTAGCTATGCTTAACTATCATTCATGTTGTGAAATTATAAGCACGCCTTTAATCGAATTATGCTGGAGCTGGAAACAACCGATTTGTGTAAGTATTTGTTCTTTTAAAGTAATTAGGAACATCTGCATTGGCATGATTTAACTGTAAGAGCCTTAATACTGTAACACTGCAAAGTATCTAATTTCACTGGTATGTGCGTATACAACAATTGTAATTAAAATACTGCTAATAGCAGTGTTTGAAATTAATCAAAAATATGAAGTTAAACAGCAGTTCTGCACTGCTGGTAGTTTGAGACAGGATTTTCTTTTTGAGTCTTGTACCAAGAAGTAATTTAATGTAACAGATAAATTTAAGAGGATCCAGTGAAGACAGGAAATACTGGCTTTGTTTTCTAGATCATGTTTAAGTACTCTAGAAATAATTTTATCCTTATTTTATACTGTTTAAAAGCAAATACATTGAAACTCTTCCCTCCTCCTGACCTGTTTTTCCTTTCTCTCTCCTCACTGCTTCTCAAGATTTCAGAATGATTTTAGGAGATGGAGAAGGAAGAGAGCTAGATATCAAAGCATTTTATCATGTGTGTGGTGCCTTAACTTAAATGCAACATGTTTATTTAGACCTTGCTTGCATTAGCTTTTTTCCTAGTGTTGTAAGCCTTCCAGTTACTACGACAATCCTTTAATGCTTTCACAGAGAGGGTTATGCAAGAAAATAAAATGTCCCATTTGTTATATAACACGAAGGTAAAAGACCCCTAATTTTGAGAGGTCTTATTGTGTCTGTTTCTTTCCATCCACAAAATAAACCAAGAAGTTTTGTAATGAAACGAAAGGCAGAAATTCTAACAATGATAGGAAAAAATTAGTAACCAGTGCTAACTGACATGCAGAGCACAGTGTCATTTGGTGTTGCAGCAACATGTTTAAATAAATTCAAGTATATGGAAATCAGCTTGAGTTATGGAAGTATACGGAAAAATCTGCACTTGTATTCATATGCAACAGTTTTCTGAGTGATGAAAGGTGCATACACCAGGGTAGAGAGCAGTCCAGTAGCTTGAGAATAATTTGGAAAGACCTTCCAACTGAGCTGTGTTTTACAGAGTTTCCTTGTGGGATTTCTTACTCATCTGGCATTGGCCATGTTCAGGCTATTCAGGTTGGCAACTGCTCTGATCTGGTATAATGCGTCTGTGTTCCAACTTCTAACCTAAATTTTAGATGATATAGCTGGCTTCCATTTGTAAAGGAAAGAAGGAAAGAGGAAAGTCACTGTCCTTAGTGTGTCGTAGTGAATGCAACAAAGATAATGCTCAAAAACTGCTCCTCACAGAATTTTCAGTTGTTTCTGGTGAATTACTATGCAATAGCAGGTTTTGGTGTCTGCCTTGTAAGTGAGAAAAACAAAAGAGCAAATTAATGGAAATGTCAGCAATCAATGTATGCAGATAATGTTTGCTCCCCCAAAGTCTTTTATAAAGCTATAGGATAGTTCAGAATAGCTGTTCTTATGCCATCTTTTATTTTGGATAAAGTTTTAAAGAGCTACTACCATTCACCTTCTGATTTTCAGGGTTGAAATTATTAGTCTCTAAATATGACTTAAGCCTTCAAAATCCTGTAAGATACCTTCAAGTCAGCTACTTGAAAATTGAAACACTTGAACTCGTATATCAGTTCAGGTTTAAATGTCTTCCATCACAACACACAGAAACTAGAAACTATGATGTCCTGTGGTGACAGAGTCACCAATGGTGTACAAGAAAGGCATGCTACCTGAGCATTCAATTGTCTTTACTTCCATGTACAGTGTGGAAGAAATGGATCTTTAGAAGGTAAGGTGTTACCTTGCCTAACACTGAACTAAAGTAAAACCATATGCCTCTGTGCCTAAGGTGTTATCCTTACTCTCTCACGATGTTATCCATTAAAGAATATAATAATTACCAAAGAATCCATAAGAAATTATGTAATAATTTCTGCAGAGAGTAAATCTTCTGATGCTATTTTTCAAATGCTTTTGAAACCTGTTTAAAACATGCCCAAGTCATATTTGACCATTCAGAAGGACCCCACTGATCAATAGCATTCAGTACAACAAATGGATCCAGTCCTCGGGTTGGGGAGGGGAGACCAAGGAGTGTAGGGAGATGAGAAGGAAAGGCATGGGATTATCTTGATGTGCTGCTTGGCATTTGTGATGAGTCATTGCTGAAACCAAGCAGTCATTCTCCAAGTGTTTCTATAGTTGTTTCATTGTCTGCTAAAAATGCCAAATTAATCTTAATTCATGAGTCCCAAAATTCACTGCTGAACTCTTCTGTCCTATTTATGTATTGAGACAATACTTGTATGGTCTCTGTGTATGTCCTCTAATTTTAGTCCTTTAGCTAATTCCACAGAAGATGGAGAAAAAAGTATCAAAGATAATTAAATTTCTACAAATTTTATGAAAATGGCTAATGGAAACAGACCCTACAAGTTCTAAAAAGTGACAATAGAAACTCATACCTTGTTAAGCATTAGATAGTCCATGCAGCAAAAAAAACAACCCCCAAACCCTTTCAAACGTACCAATTGCTGGAAAGATTTAGTTGGAGCTTACACTGTCTCAGACTGCAAAGTCAGTCGGCCACAAGTAAAAATCAGTAAAAGAAACTAGGCTTCATTAGTTCCAGCCATCATTTAATATTAGTTCCAACTCTAATTTAATAATACAGAGCTCAACACCTTATTTTTCAGAAATATAATCCTTATTCTTACTCTGATACCTAAGGTTGAAAAATAACCTTTGAATCTAAAATGAATTTTGCCATCTGGTCTTGTAGTTTCCTATATACTTTCACAGATAGTTGAGAAATTTGAGCATTCATGTTTTGGTAATTACTACCTAATTTATCTGCGTTCTGAAAAATCTGTTATTGATAGACTAGAGCAAGACGTCTCTAAATTAATAAATAAATCCTTGATTTGCTTTTTGGACTAGCACTTCATTCCTCTCTTCCCTTTCCCTTTAAAACTTATTATTACTCCATCAACAGTCTTCTCATGAAGATTTTTCGTTCCATTTCATTCTGCATTCCCCACCCATACACACAAATTCAGTTGCTAGTTCCATGTAGATGTCTCATAAGTGTCTAAGCTGGTTTTTTTCCTCCAAATTGAAATTGTGCTAATAAAAGAAAGGTTCTGCAGTGTAGGTATCTAGTTCTCAGCAAGCAGCTTTTATGTTCCTTACTAGTCAATGACAATCTAGTTGGTAAGAGTTAGTGAAATTTATGGTGTTCAATCTGCTTGTGGGAGCTGGTGAATGACTGCCTTTACATAACTTTTTATTTTCTTTTTCTTTTGTTCACTCATTAAACTATCTTTATCTTGACCAACAAGTTTCCTCACTTTTGCTTTTCTGATTCTCTCCTGCATCCTTTGAGGCAGAGTGAGTGGCTGGTTGGGTCCTTTGCTGCTGGCCAGGATCAACCCACCACAGGCATGATTCATCTGACTAAATCTAATAATCTACTTTGTTAAAGTTGATTGATTATATTGGTCAGATTTCCATTGAGCATAACAGGGGACTGGCACAGGTGTAGGCACTGATAATGTAGACACCAAAATTTAGGTGAGGTGTGTCTGAGCCATTATATCTGCATCATTGTGGCTAATAAACTGTTCATGTTCAACATGTTTAAAGGCAGGTCTTACTGTTTTCTTTCCTGTAACTGATCCATTGACCTGTCATAATAATAGCAGAATTCTTTTTGTGGCTTTTTCATGTGACCTGCTTGTACAAGAAGCATACTTTGATCAAGCTGCATCTGAATTTTTCTCAGTTTCCTTGCATGATAATATTAAGATGCATTATGATGCAGTCTTTCCATGTAACTAAATCTCATAAAGCTGTCATCGTGGTTTTTTTCTGTAGCGTTCTGAACATGTGCTGTAGCCCCTTCATATCTCTTCAGAATGCAGCTGCTTAGCTCATTTTCACAGCCTGTGGTAACTTTTTATTGCACCAAGGAAATTATTCATCTTTACTTTCAAGGCCTTTCATAGGTGATCTTTGCTGGCATCATTTATTCATTACCAAGCTGTTGCTCCATCTCTCATTAATCCGTTTTGCTAGCCTTCTTCATCCAGTATTGTCTTTTCAAACAAATAGCTTTGTGCCTTCTCTCAGGATTTAAATTACGCAACGTATTTTGGTTGGTGCATCACAACTCAGTATTTGCTTTTGGATTGTTACTTAGAACGTGGTTCTTTGTTGATTTTGTTTGTTTGTTTTGGTGGTTTTTTTTTTCTGGGTAGAACTATGCATACTCTCCACAAAGACTGGCATCTAGAAGCCGTATACGTAATGTTACAAAACATCGGTAAGCTTCTCTGACTGTCATGGACTGTAAAAAAGTAAGTCTGAGTTTGTCTGAAAAAGTCTATACAAATACACCCTCTGTTGTGCAGCTGAGTTCATAGCCAGTGAAATTATCCCCAAAATTAGTCTGCTTGAATATGTGTATTAGTGTACATAATTTATTTTTGTACATCAGTTCTCTGTATAGTTAGGGGACACAAATATACCTGAAGTATTTTGGTTAGGACATTATATAATGTGAAAATTAAGAGCTCTGCTTAACACCTGAAGGTGTTACGCCTTACTCTTTCTGGATGTAAATCCTAATGTAGGTACGTAACTTCAGACAATGTCAACCCTTCCCCCAAGCTTCTTCCAAGATCTCACTTGAGGTTTTGATAATTATAATGCTCTTCTGCAAGCCATTAATGACCAGAGAGACTCCTGCTTAGACAAATACATGACTTAACTTCTGTTTTGTCATTCACTGGGTAATGATAAAACTTGCACCCTGTACTTTTCATTATGACATCTTGGAGCTCTTTACACTGTCCAGTAATAGAAAAGTATATGGGGAGGGAATTTAGAAACACAAAAGTGCTTTTGCTTGAAACACAGAAGTGACTCATGCAGTATTGTATGACAGTTTATGGTGCAAAGAATACAGGTTACAATTGTTTGCTACTAATACAAATTGTCCAACCTCACAACTGAGGTAGACCCTTCCAAAAAGAACCCAAACGCATAAATATTATTTTTAGCCTTAGAAAAAAAAGAGGACAAAACAAAGATATGGTACTTTCTGCTTAAGCAGTTGTTCTAAACTGAATCCTCAGTACAAAATTAGAACTTCATATCAGTTTTCCTAAAGGATGATGACTTTGCCCACGTGGGAAATGGTCAAGCGCAAGGATATGTACCTGAGATTAAACATAGAAAATGAAGCACACTCAGATCAGAGGCTGAGATGTGTAATCATCATCTCAGAATTCTGAAAGGATAAGTAAGTGACATTGGAGATCCAGTAACAAGTACCTTTGATGATTCTATCAAATTTGGAATGATATTCTATGATTGGACCATAGCAGGTATAGTGTTGAATCCAAGTAACAAGTCTGCATTACAGATGAGGGACTGGACCAGATGCAAGCAATAGGGGTGTATTTCCCTTTAATGATAATAAAATAATATTTGTATGTATAACAATAAAGGATACCAGAGTGATTGATTCTGTTACCCAGTTCTGAAGCAAGGCTCTAGAACAGCTAGTGGATTTTGCTTCAGATTTATATATGCATTCAAAGATAACTCTGCTGATGCTCTCAGTTGGGGCTAGTTTTAATGATCTTCTGGAAAATAATTAGCCTATATGAAAAAAAAATGGGTTGTTAGGTGGGTTAGGAGCTGCAAAGAAGATTATAACCACAGGTACTGTTGACTGCTGATCCATTCTCTGAAATATAGTGTGTAAATTTGATTGCCTCTGGGTTGTTAGGTGGGTTAGGAGCTGCAAAGAAGATTATAACCACAGGTACTGTTGACTGTTGATCCATTATCTGAAATATAGTGTGTAAATTTGATTGCCTCTGTTCATGGAAGATGATTTCAAACTTCAGTAGGAGAAGAAAAGGCTAGGAGAAGGATCAGAACAACAAAGATTATATTTGGGAGAAGACTTAAATGGCTTGGACAGGTTACTTAAAACCTGAGAAGGCTTTTCCTTATCAGTAAAGGGATTTAAAGTAAAAGACAGTTGCAGCACATGAACAAATGAACATAAAGTAGCATGAATATGTTTAGACTTAAAATTGGAATTAGTTCTAAAAATATTCCATTAAAATATTGGCATAAGAAGATGTATCTCCTTTTCACATAATTCCATTCATAGCTGTACTAAATTACATGTTCACCTGTCATAAAATGGAACAGAACACAGGGCACAAGGGGGTTCCTTCATAAGTTCATGTTTCCTTTCAATATCTGCTGCTGCTCAAAAAACCTGGGAAGTTTTGAACTAAGATGTATCTATTAATAAGTTAAGACAAATGTGTGGTTTTTTTCAAACTAAAATACTGTCACTGTATTTCTGGATTCGATCTTTATCTTGCTAAGTTCCTGGTATTTGGCTGAATTCATAAACATTATGGTATTTGTATTGAAATAAACATCTGTCCATGTGCACTCAAAAGTTGCCCATGTGGAAGCATGAAGGTATAAGATTTGGGCTTTCAAATTTATCAAATTTGGGACAATGGCAGTGTGTAATTTTTTTTTAAATGTATTTTTTGTAGTCAGCTAGTACATGGATATACTTCATATAGAATTTATACGTAGTGTTACACATTTGCTGCCTTTCTTATGACCTATCATGAACAAGAAATGCTTTGGCTCAAGTGGGGTTTGGTGGACTGTTTTTTTGGGGTGTGGAGGGCCCTTGAGACATATTTCCTCTAAAAGTGAAATATGTAGATGGCATTTGATGAAATCAGTATTGTTATTCCTGCCAACTTCTTTTTCATTCTGCAAGCCCAGTAACAACTCACTGAGGATTGGTGTATTTTGTGTGTTTTAATTAAAGTTAATTTAATCTCGAGCTGGATTTATTGCTGAACAACTAATTCCTTAACACTGGCTGGAGACCTTGCCATTAAAAAAATGAACTATATTGCCTTTGTGCATTCCAGAACTGGTGCCCGGTGTTTGGGAAGGCATGATGCCAAAAACGTATGTATTTTTTTTTTAGCTATTCATGGTGGAACCCCAGCTGTGTCTTCTCAAGGGTGATGGTTGCCAGGGTCTTTTTTCAGGCTTTGACCATAAATGTAGACATAAATATACTCCGAGCAGACTAACTGGAGCTAATAATTTTATTAAGGGTTAGAGCTGTCTTGTAAATATACATCTGGCATACAAACAGCATGTGTAGATGAAATTGAATAAGCACATTTGGAAACAGGGCCAGAAAAATCTCCTAGAGAATGCATTGGAGAATCCATGTAGTTCATAAATGACTTGTGGAAGAGAGGGTCCAGCTGAACCCTGTTATAGTTCTCCCATACAAAGAATAATGATGTAAGCTGATCATGAAATGTAACATGTTAGTAAGTAAATGTAGGGCAATGTTTCATATTTATACAACTTTCCAGCAGAGGAGAAAGGCACTGATGCTGCTGTGCATGCAACATTTCATTTCTAATGTCTATTAAAATTCTTTCGAGTTACACATGTGCTAATACAGACCTGTCTGTCAGCCTCCTAGAAACGTGAATTCAGCTTCTGAACGACCTCTGAATCCTTTGGAGCCTAATGTCCAGGTACACTTGTCTCAGTAAGGGCAGAGAAGCTGAGCGGATGCGCGGTCCCTGCACCGGGGGGTGCCTGAGCACCATGGACAGAGACCGACAAACCCAGGGAGCGGTGGTTCCCTGAAGGAAGGAGGAGAAGAAATGACTTCACCTATAGTCTCCCGGGTCAGAGAGACCAGGAAAACTCATAGTGCTGAGATCCTTGGCCACCAGTTTGTCAAAATGGTTGCCTTTTTTATGGATTTCAAAAAGTCCAGTTCATCTGGATTAAGGCCTGTCATCAGTCACGATTGGTCTTTGTTTCTCCACAGCGTTGATGCTTCTCAAAAGACTACCCCATAGTTACCTGCTTGCCGGAAGATTCTTATAGGTTTCATTTTCTGTTTATTCTTACTGAGATGCAGAGGAATTTCCTTATAATCTACTTTCAAAATAACTCTCTAAATATATTTTGGGTATGGCCAAATTCTTCAGGTATTATGGCTGACCAGTGTATAACCGTTCATTGAATTCTCTGTATAATAGTTTATAAAATCTCTGTGGTGTTCAGATATTGTGTCAAATTCATCCTGAAGAGGTCTAAACATTTAATCTCTGATTGTATGCCAAGAGCCATAGCTTTTTTCCAGGAGATCCATTAGAAGAAAAGAAAATACTCGATATTTTTTTCTGTTTGTTTTTGTGTGTATCCAAGCTTTATGTACAGAAGGGTCAAGCTGTCTCAAATAGGGGATTCATAAATGGGTCACACAGTTCACTTGTTTGTTCTACCATAATACTTGTATATCCTTTCTTTCAAATGTCAAGATACAAGTGTCAGCATCTGGAGATCTGCACTGGGAGAGCTGCATTTCAGATACTGTGAATTCAGGTACTGTGACTAATACAGCTGAGATGCTGAATCCTCCCCAGACTGAAGGAGGCAGTTGCATGGGAAGGAACTGCACTGAAGCACCCTTCAAAGAAAGAGAGAATGGCTGCTAACTCAACATTGTGTAGTCTCTGAAAGATTTATGGTACATTTTTCAGAATCTCTCCTCCCATCTTGCTTTTACATTCTTCATTTGGGTCAGGCTTTGAATGACAGAAGAACTAAGGAATGATTGGTACTTTGGTACTTTGTCTTTAAATAAGTCAGACAGAAGGTACAATCCACATGTGTAGCCCTGGCATATGGTGCCATTAGGAAAGAGAAGTCTTGCAAGCATGGGGTGTATGTGTGTACCATTGAGAGAACCGATGCTGAGCTTTCCAGTTTTTGGAGGTAAATGACATTATTTCCAAAGGATCATTTTGTATAAATAGCTTTTAAGAAGTCAGTGTCAAGGACCCTTCCAGAACTGTAGGTTTGTACAGGAAAATTGTTATGAAATGTAATATTAAAAATGTTTTCTGTGTGGTTTTTTTTCTTCAGTAAAAGTTAGCTATCCTGGAGTTAGAAATGAAAGCCTGAGATATGAATCATTGGTGTCTGATCTGTTGGTTCTCCAAGAAGGATTGATAGGAGACTCATTAAATATGTGTTAATTCTACATTTTAGGGCATCTACATGAAATACCTTTCTTACTACATAATTCAGCTTTGTGAACAAAGGGAGAAATTGTCTTTTTCTGAAGCATCAGAGAGTGACCACAACTGCAGATAGCGTTTTGAGTGGGATAAGATGTCTTAGTGTCATTTTGGTTTCCCTAAACTTGGGCTCTGACCATCTTAATATAGTCACATTTAAGAATAAAAGGTTACAATAACAAAAAAGCTATTTGAATATGTAGACTACCAGAAAAACTTTTAAATCTATAGCTTTTCACAGTAAATAGTAAATTATACAAATTTTGAAACTCCTCAAATGAATTATAGACTTACTACTTCTCCTGCTTTTTCATTTAGATTTCTGGTTTGCATATCATATTTCGAAAAACATGGTATAGCTTTCCTCAGACCATATGTATATATCATGAGTGCATTTCCAGATGCAGAAAACTGTTAACTTGTTGACCATACTCTGATGATTCATAGCTCTTTCTATGGAAAATATTTTTTTATTGCTGTAGTTTTGGCACTAGCCTAATTAGCAGAAACTATCAACTTAAACTGAGACCTTTCTCCTGTGGTAGGACATGGCCTTGTTTCTATTTGTATCAAGTTTGTTATTTTGTAGTTATCTGCATTTGACATTTACGGACAGTGGTGCAACATCTCTTGCTTTTCAGCGTGGTGTGCCAGAGGATTGTTACGCATCTGAAGCTAGTCAGAAAGCATGGTTTTCAATGAAACTGCATTGCACAGTTATCTTATGAGAAGGAGGCAGTTAAAACAAAGAAGCACAATATTAATGTACTGTATCTGAACTTACTGTTAGTTCTTTGTTTGCATTTCTTTCCATGGAATTTATATTCTTATTTGAAAACCTTAATGTCACTGCCATGGAGGTTTCTCCGTTTTACCAGTGAAGATTATGTGGGATCCTTATTTTATGATCTATTTCTTTTGAGTATTATTACTGTTTGGAAAGAAAAGAATAAAATAATGTTTCCTGTCTTTTGACTAGTTCTTGAGCATATGGAATGCATCGTAGTGAAGTTTAATATGAAAATTAATGAAATGAGCTGAAATATACTACTGATTATATCTTTAAAAGTGTTTGAACCATTAGAACGTTATGTGCCTAATCAGAAAGCCTGAAGTCTTTACTAATTCTGTTTTATAATGCCTCTCTGCTCTTGCACACGATTGACATGCTTCAGTAATGGGAGCAAAAAGCTAACAAACAGAGCCAGGACTAGAGTCAAAGGTTGGTAATTTTAGCTCTGTCTTGACTGCCATGACCTCACCATGAAAAGAATGAGACACTGCTTCTAGAAACTTAATACAAAAAGACTGTGAAAGGGAACAAAATGAGGGCCAAATTTATGTTTAGATTATCTGCCTGCAAACAAGAGATACTTCTTAGCGACAAGTCTGTGAGCAAAGCAAAATTTCTGTTGGATGCTGGGGCTTTGCTGGGCAAGGTAACCCCTTTTCCACAGTTTGACAGGCCTCATGCCAGATTTCTGTCATCCAGTTCTGGCCGTAAGGGTTCATTTGGGTTGTGCCTCTCTGTTCCCCTCAGCCCTGTTCTGAGAGCTGAACTGAGACATTGACGGAGTTTCTGTGTGCGTGATCTAGGGCTGCATTCAGCTTCTTCCGCTCTACCCACAACGTGTACAGTTTGTGCTGGATCAAATATGGTCTGGCCATAATTATCAAATATTTTAGATTCAGAAGGTCTTAGGGAACATAAACCCAAAGTAAACACATGTAGAGAAGCAAGAAACCGGTTTTACAGCCAGATGGTGACAGAATATTTTGCGGTAGCTGAACCCTTGTTTTCCTTGTAAATGTTGAGAGGAAAGAACAATGTATACTGTTCTTAATCCTGTATTAATTGGAAATATTGAATAGCAAAAGAGCTAGTGGTCCCTCTTCTGGAAATATTTTAGCTTGGCCTGTGGTGTATTACCATACCCTTCAGTTTTGTTTTGTACAATTTCTAACCTGACATCCTCTTGAACTGAGCGATAAAGTTACTTAGGGTGAGAACTTATTAAAAGTGAACTGTGTAGATTTTATAAGGAAAACTTCAAGGTTGAAAATTAACACAATGCAAGCACAAAGTTAAAAATATGAACATAATCTGGTTTTGGCAAAATGGACTTAATATTTTAAAACATTTCTTTCAAAATTATTAACCCTTCCTAGCAAAGAGGGAGTTTTTGTGTTTCCTTTGTAATAACTGAGTCCAAATCTTTTAAAAAAATATGCAAGGAGGAAAGCATACAAAGGAACTAACCGAGATGAGTTCTCTATGCATTGTGTAGCTGTTCTGCAGTGTGAATAGGAGGTTTTGGAAATAGGAATGTGTTCAGATGAAAATGTTCTATATTTGTAATTCTCTGGTTAAGTGTTAGAGTATTTCTTCCATTTAATGAGTGAGGATCTTAAACATACAGAATTTTGCAGATCATCTTAACCAGGATTTAGAGACCTCTTCCCAATAGTGCTTCTAAAGTACATACCTGGCTCAACATTCAGTCCTGAATTTTGTATATATCCCTTATAATTGTCCACTCAGAAAGGTCACTTCATTTCAGTTATCTTGTTATAATTAAAGCGTAGCTGCAGTTATACTGGTTTTGCTATTTTGGCTATTTTTGGGGAGGAATATAAATTAGTCTTGAATAATGCTTTTTTGTAAAATTGGAATATCTGTGTGAGTGGAATTCTACTAGGTAGTTGATTACAAAGTTTTTGTTAGTTTTTGTTCATAAGATGGTTATAATGGAAGAGCTTTTCAGTTTTGAACAATCCTTAAAAAGCTCTTTCTCCTTTTGTTTCTCTCTTTTTCCCTGTGCTCACTTTTGCCTGGATAGGCTCGTGCAGTTTTCCCTGTGCTGTTTTTATTCCCCTCAGGCACACCCTTCTGTGTTGCTTTTGGGTCAGAATCTTCTTTTACATCTATTGATCGTATGAACATGGATGTAGAACTATAATTTCTTTTCAAAGACCTTCCTGGTTCATGATAATAGTGTGCTAAGAGAAAAAAGCAGAAGTGATGATCAGTAGATATGCTAATTAAAAGGCAAAAGAGCAATGAAGTCCCTTTCTGTCTAAAAGAAGGCATCAATGTTTTAAAAAAGACATGTTTTAAAATATCTCCTCTCCAAGTCATAACTGATGGTGCTGCTTAGCTGAGTGCAGTGTGGATGGAGATGATCTGCGTAAGATCCATCTCAGTGAAATCTTCACTGTGATGTTTTCCTAGGAACAGGTGAACAGTTAGGCCTTGTCTGCTTCACAGGGAACTTGACACTTCTGGCCTTTTGGCATTTTATTGCCCCGCCATGTGCTCTGTCACAGACTCAAATCCAGATTCAAGAAGAGAGCTCTTGAATCAAAATGTTCTGAATTGCCACTGAAAGCCTAAAACCAAAGATACTCTTTGGCACTTTCCATATTATTCAAACATCATACACCAGTGCTTCAAATGCAAAATGCTTTCTGGAGCAGTCAGGAAAGTCTGGTGAGAACAATGTATCCTACATATTTAATTTTCTTTGGAGATTTCAAATGTACATGGAAGGCAACTCCGTTTCATTGATGTGAACCACCGCTGTCCCAGACCACGTGTGGTCATTTTCCCAATGCATACATGTACACACTAGCTTAGATTGGTCACTCAGGTTGAAGGTAGACTTCAGAAAGGCACCTTGTGTGTTACACAAACCAGTCCTGTCTTCCCTACTGCATGACATGGTATTCACCAAGATTTATGGAGATACTCTGCCAAGCAATTTCTGCTACTCTTAGTTTCTAGGAGAAAAAAACGTGAAATGACAGTAGAGGCTGCAGGTCTGAAACAGTCTGAGGAGTCTCTCTGCTGACTTGTAAGAAGTCAATGCAGACTTAGGTATCTAAAGTTGAACAGCAACCAAAGCTGCTTTGCAGGAATGTATCTGTTAAGAGAGAATTTCTTGACATATTCTGAGACTTTCTAAGAAGAAGATGGATGATGTCCTCTATAGCTAAGCAATGAAGGTAACTAGTAAGTCTGTGAAGTTAAATCCTAATCAATTCAGTTCATTCTCCATCTCAACATGAAAGTCAAATACTTTCTATTACTGGACTGACAGCTTTACATTAAAAAAAAAAAATAAAAAAAATTAAAGGATTAAAAAACTGAGGCACCCAAAGACAACAATCTCTGGAATATTTTTTTGTTTAAGAAATTAGAAGAAAGCAGACTGAAGGGGCTCCATCCAAACCAAAATTATAGGTTTTGATCTCCTTGTAAGAAATAACCATCTAACTGCCTGGAGCCCTGGCAGTCTCAAACCCTTGTTTGTGAGGGTAGGGGTGAAATGGTGCTGCCTTCTCCTGTGAGGACTGGCTATTAAAAAAGAGTTTGGAACCACTGATGGTGACAACCTGGAAACATGGTAGGTGGTGCCATAGATTGTATCTGTGACCCGTTTGTTTCTGTCGGTGATCAAGACTCAGAAGAAAGTGTGAGGGTTTTGATGAGAGACAATAGATGAAAAAACCTTCCACAGTTCTTCCTGATCCTAATTGTACAGTAGTTGACTTGTGCTCTAGGTTTTTGTAAATGAAGGTAGGTTTTTTCCTGCTCTTAATAAAACTGTAGATGTTTCCTCATTAAAAAAAAAAAAAAAAAGAATGCAGAACAGTCCTATCTTCACATAGTGAAGTAATTCCATTTAACTTTCTATAGGACTGGCCTTTGCTGTTCTGTCTTCAGTCCATCCAGTTTTTGGTTTATACGGCTCTTTCTTCCCTGTCATTATTTATGCTGTATTTGGAATGGGACGTCACGTTGCTACAGGTAAGTGTCTATTTGCTAAAAACATTTTCAGAAATAAGGAATTGGAAACTGAACATTTATTTGTTTTGTTATAAGATCAATGGAAGGAAAAGTATCTAAGACTAAAAAGAAATAATCTGGTTTTGTGCTTCTTTTACAACTATTTTTGCCAGTTTAAATACTTTAAAGAGCCTCATTAAGAATATATTGGAGTTACTCCTGCCATTATAATTTAATACTGCATTGACACTTCCTTTGTAAATGTAGTTTACTAAGGGCTTTTGTATTTTAACTCTACTTTAGAAATCTGCTTCAGGCTAAGTTTTTAACAAAGGCCTCAACCAACAAGATATATGGAAACAGGAATGAAAAAAATCTTGACTGCTTCTTAAATCACAGAAAACACACATTACTTCTCACCTGTCTGAAACATAAACCCTGCCTTTTTCAGAAAAAAAGTTTTCTGTGCCTATTACCTGCTACTGTATTAAAGCTAGAGATTCTCCCAATGAGTTCAGCACAGCTCCTGCCCACTTGCAGAATAACTAGGTAGGCAGCAAAACGTGCTCCCTGGCTACTATGCTAGTAGTTACTACTTTACTCTCAGCAGAGCCAACAGCAGCTGCAAGAGTTGAATGACTTTGATCTCCTAATAGGTTGGCAAATGCTCTGTTTCTGACTCCAAAGAAACCAAATTATAGATGGAAATTGGAAATAATACTCATGAGATTGAACCACAAATTCTTTGGTGTGCAGAAGTGGGCACTTGGTGGCCCCTGAAGTTTGCAGGAAGGATGAGACAGGCCCAGTAGCAAAGCACGGTAGGAAGGACTGGGCAATGGGAAGCAGCCCCTGTGGCTGTCAGAAGATTTAAGCATGGAGGAGGCATGTTCTCCTTGTGGAGGAAAAAAACTCCTGAAAAGAGAAAAGATGATTCTGAGTCATCACACACAAAATGAACTCTGCAGAATCTGATTGCTTGTATGTATGCACTCAAGTGTATGCAATAAGAAGTTAGCCACATACTTTGAGCACATTTTTTGTTCAAAAATATTCAGTTAAATTATATAAAATTGCTGAACAGCTATAAATTGTCACAGAGCAAAAGGAAGACTGAAAGTTTGTTTTCCCTAGGGGCACAGAAAGTATTTGAGCCTTTTGATGTCTGAGAAGGTTCTGTGGATGCTGTTAGTGATCTGATGCTGTAGTGAGTGATGGAATGTACTCAGCTTATGTAAAAGCAAGAAGCATTAAAAAAAAAAAGTAAAAATTTAGAATTTGGAAAATAATTCTGATTCTTTAGAGATAGATTAGTATACTTATTAAAACATGAAACTATATTAAAAAGCTGTTTCAAAACTGAGTAGTTTAGCAGTGTATTGTCAGCAGTTTGTTGGTGTAAGATTATTAGGAAGACAAGAATCCATCATATGGTCACATGTTGGAAAGTAGATAAACAAGTATCTGGCTGACATAATTCTAGTAATGAAAACAGATGATAGAATGGGTAAGTACAAGCTGTTAAGTCTGCTTTATCCTTGGGAGGTAATACGGTTTAGAGCATGATTTGCTGAGTCCCACAGCTCCAGCTGTGGATTCCTGCACAGTCCTTGGTGTGGAAACCTGTTCCTTTCACAGGTGTATATTCCAGAATTTAATCTTAAGAAAAAAAGGCAACAAAACTGTTCTCTTGCAGTCATGAAGATTTTTTTTATTTTAATAAATGTCTGTGACACATGCTGTTGATCCTTTCAGTAGAAATGTCTCATGCACTCACCCCACCAGCCTCGATTAAGGTGGTGTGGTGTGCAGGCTGAACTGGAGCTATACTGCCTGCCCCAGATCCCCAAATGCTCTGTAATTCCTCAGGTACATTGGTGATGATCTCTACACCTACCAGCATTTTCTGTAAGATCAACGGGGCTCTCCACCCCCCTTATGTATACAGGCTATAAAAGTGCCCTTTGTTAGTAAAGTCAGTCATGTTAATATGAAATGGAAAATTCATCAATGGCCCAGTTCTGTCAACTTTTACTCACTTGAAATGTCTCTTCTGTGAGATAGTTGTTCTACTTTAAAAGATCACTCACCTGAGCAACTGGCCCCTACACCTTTTTCTTGACTGTTTTTGGTATAATTGGCACATCCTCTGAGTCAGTTTAATCTGTCATAATACCACATATAGGTCTTTGATATCAGATAGAATTTTATGACAACTTTTATCAAATCCGATTTTATGTAAACTGGTTTTTTTTAAAAATGAAAAAAGTAAAAAGGAGAGAACAGGTTTAAAAGAAAAAAGACCAATCTGAAAAGCAAAATACCTACAAGTATCCTGAGTGTTGCTTGAAAAAAATGTATTATAGGGCCAGGTAAAATGTGTATCATGATTCAAAAAAGAAAATGTCATCAAAAAAACCCCCTCATGGCTCAATGGGAGATTAAGGGGACTGTCACAGGGAAGAGCTTGGCACTTGAAAAACAGAAAGCTTGGCCAAATGAGGTGAGAAGGAAAGCCAGGAAATGTGGCAGATCAAGCACATGCAGGAATTTTAGAAAGCTAAAAGAAGGAATTTGAAGAATGCCATGGAGAGGATGATCAAACTGGTAGTTAAAGGTTCTTTAAATACATTAAAATGAGGACTCCAAGAAGGAAACTGGTGGGACACCTTTCTGATAAAGGTGTAACAAGGACACTCTGTGACAAGGCCACAGGATTGTTAAGTTATCAGTGTAATTTCATTGTCAGAAGAGCTCTGGAGGGAATCTTGGGAACTGCAAACCTGTCTATAATAAAAATAAGATTACTGAAATATATGTATGATCAAAGTCTGTTGGAGAGGAGTTAATACAACTCCTGTAAAGGAAAATCCTACCTCACTAACCTCCTAGAGTACTGTATGAGTGTCAGTAAGCACATGGAAAAAGGAAATACTTTGAATATAAGATATCAGAATATTCAAACAGCTACTGATAAAGTTCCACGCCAAAGGTTACTAAAGAAGTCAAGTTGCCCTTGTGACAGAAGAAAAGTCCTTTTATTAATTATTAGCAGGTTAAGGGATAAGAAGCAAAAGGTAGGACTTGGTGGTCATTTTTCAGGGTGGAGGCGACTCTGGTAGGCTCCCAAGGAATTTATGCTGGGAGGTTTACTCTGTGAAGGCCAAGGTGAAGGTAGAACTGTGTTCACCAGGTCCTGCAACAGTAGAAATAAGGAGAGCTCAGTCAAACTGGTGAGAGATCACTTTAAAAGACTTTCAAAGTATAGGTTAAAGAAAACACTACAGCAGATGGTGAACTTCTGGAACCTGCTCCCAGAGGACATTGTGGAGGCAGAAAATACAAGCAGGTTCAAATAGAGCTTTGACAAATTCATAAATGCTAGTCTATAAACAAAATAAAAAAGGGCCAGATAAGGATGTATTTCCCTAACCAACAGCTATGGGTGGTGGGGGATTATGAGGGGAATGGCCTGCAGAAAATGGCCAGGTTTGTGTGCTTTTCCTGGGTAACTCCTCGAATTGCCACAGCTGGAGGCAGAGTACTGGGTGAGATGGACCATTGGTCTGACATAGTGGAGCATTTCTTATGCTCTTAGAGCTCTGCATGAATGCGTATGTGCCTTTTAATATTGAATTACCATCTTTATTTATCTGTGTGTAGTTAAACTTGCTTTACCTCTCTCAGCAAATAAATGTTTCTCTCATAATCTGCCTCCATTTATTAGAGCACAGATTGTTGAGTTTTCGAACTTACACATCTGTAACAATAATGGGCGAGGTACCGTATATAGTGTGTGAATTAATTGCCCTGGAAATTTGAATGCTGAACATTTAGGATTCTCAGAAAAAAAGCTGTTTCATCACATCCAGGATGAGTTAAAAGCATTTCTGGTAACTTGAAAATATTGTGAATTGTTGTGTTTGAATCTCTTTTGTTAACATGTTTAAATGAATGTGCTCACAAAAAAATTTACATTTAGTTCGCCTGTACAGACTATTTTACATGAAGAAGTGTGCGTTACTTAAAAAGATTACCTTAAAAATTGTTTTTATCATGACAGAAATGCAAAAAATGGCACTTTTATTCATAATGGCCAAGTTTTGAAAAAGAGACCAGGAGTGATGAGTACAAACAGGTATAGAATTATTGGTGACTAATGTGTGGCTTTTTTTATAGGAACTTTTGCTTTAACTTCCTTAATATCTGCCAATGCAGTCGAGCGTCTTGTTCCTTCAGTCAGCACTAATTTCACTACAAATAATAATTCAGGAGTTTTGGGCCTATCGGAGTTTGAAATGCAGAGAATTGGAGTTGCAGCAGCAGTTTCATTTCTAGGAGGAATCATTCAGGTTGGTGGAGAACAAATTCTCTGTATGCTACTGATGCATTGCATTTGTGACAGCTATGACTTTTGCAAAACTTTTTTTTTTTTTTTTTTCCCACTTCTCTGAGAAAAACTGACCATGGGTCTGGCCCAATGTTCATAACTGATGAAATTAATGTCTTTTAAGAATTTGCTGCTCCTTTGTTGAGATGTAGTAATTGTCTGCATACATGCTCCTAGGGTGTTGCAATATGAAGTAAAACCACATTCATCAGCTCTAATATAATAGTCAGTTGCTGTTGGTGCTCTCTTTCCTTCTCCTTCAGAAAGAAAACATGAATCAGCTCCTGGTAAGCACTGACATATTCCTGAGGTTTTCTATCAGTCTTGGCTTGAAGAGAAATACTGTACAATATTCAATAATTAAAAACAGTAGGGAAAATATCTTTAAATTCTCTTTAGAGTTCACACACCCATCATTAAAGCAAAATAAATTAGTAAAACAGATGTCTTCAAATGATTGTCCAAAGCTTATTCAAATGATCAGAGGTCTTTTAAATTTCTTCTCTTTTCCTCTTCTGACCACAAGTGCTGAGTTCCTTTATTCATTGCCAGTTGCTTAGGTCTTCAAAGAAGGCTTCCCTCTTTCCTTGTGAATATTAAAATGGAACAAATGTTCCAGCACTTGACACTGCAACATCTCCTGGGTACCTGACCTCCTGAAAGAAACCCAGAACCCTGTGCTTGGTGCTTTGGATTCCTCTACCACGCAGAGAATGAGTGAAGGACCCCAGAATGGGGTCTCCAGTGGCCTGCATGCTTGGCAGGAACTGGGGCATATCCTTATGTTAGTAGGAAATATCAAGAAGCATGGTTGTTTCTGCTGCATTTTTCTTCATTCTTTTATTGGTTGATTGGATAATCATGACTTGGGGTAGCAGCATAAGGGAAATCCTACAGGCAACAGATGGAGTAGAGCTGATGCTGGTTGTGCCCGGCTGCTGCATGTGCTGTCCCATTGCACCCGTGTGTGCAACACAACTCTGTGTCATGTGCAGGGTGCTTGGAACAGCAGAGTCCTTTGAGCATGCACAGAGCCCTTCACGGGGGAGTGCTGTGCTCACAGCCTGACAACCTCCTACGTTGTCCCCAGAGAGGCCAAAATGCCTCAAGCCGGAAGTTGGTGCCTGCATTTGATCTAACTTCAAAATCCGATGCAGAAATTTTTTACTTAGCTGCCTCTGAATCCCATTAGATGTGTAAATCCTCTAGACCTCTTACTCTTTCATTCTGAAAAGTTCTGCTTTTTCATATGCCTTCAGTCGCACCAGCTGACTTATCTCAGCCTATGTCCTGTTTAAGCCTGACTGGAATGAGAAGAACTAGAAAATCCTCTGCCTGCATCTTCAAAGCAGGTCTGATACGGAACTGTGCCACGTGCATGGGCGCCTCTCCCAGGTCAGTAATGTCACTTGCATTAGAGTCATACTAATACAGCTGATGCTTGTAGGGCTTCTGCTAGTCCCTTATGCAAGTTTAATGGTTAGAGACCAGACTAAAATATTTATTTCCTAGAGGAGTGCCTTGAAGCTACTTGTACGCGATATGCAAGTGAAAGTCTGGATCAAGGCTGTGATTAAACTTTGCCATCTTGACAGGTGCTGTTAAGTGTGGGAAACCATGTTTCTCATCATGATTCCAGTCACCTGGCTAATAGTTGCTGCAATTCCCAGATAAGGTGGCAGGGCACCTCTTGCTGCTACTGGAGAGCTAAGTCGGTGACCTGCTTCTACTTATCAGATTAAACTAGAAATTAATGAATAGCCTGGAATGGATGTGGTATTCTGGGACAAGAATAATAATGCAATGCATTTTGATGCAACAGTTTTTTATTGAAGACATCCCAAGATACAAAAAGAAGTGGAATAGTCAGCGTAGTTCGTAGTTGGGATAGTATTTCTCTGGGAAGGGAGCAGACCTGGGCTATGGTGTCTATTATAAGACTGTTTCTTTATACTGAAAAAAAGTCAAGATGCAGTGCTCTAACCAGCCAGTAATTACAAAAAAATGACAGATGCTATGACTATTCCATACCTTGGGCAGCTTCCACATGAAGGATGAAAAGTCCCTCTCCAAAACAGCTGGATCCTTCTTAGAAATAGTAGGTAAAGACCTGAACCTCCTTGGCCAGAAAAGCAATTTGATACTATTTTTCCAGTAGCCTGGCTAAGTACTGTAATCAGCAAATAATGTTAAAGAAAAAAAAAAGGAAAAAACGTACAAAATAGTGAGTCACAGAGGGAAGGCAAAGGGAAGAGGTGTGTTTTTGAGATGAACTGCTCTTTGCTTTGTTGTGTTTTGTGAAGATCGTAAGTGTGCATTTGTGTGTGAGGTAGGCTATGAGCAGGCTTTGTGAATCTCAGTGCCATCTAGACATGAAATAAATTAGAACCAGTTTCTGGCAAGAATAGGTGGAGCTTATAAGATTTGAAATTTGGAGCGTAGCTCCTTCAATTTTTTCAGGTAATAAATTTTGAATTCCTAAAATGCTTTTTAAATCTAATATTTGAGGGAGTGTTCATAAAAGAGGGAATATATTTAGTTATCTTAAGAGGCATTCTGATGAAGTTAACATAGTATTAAAATAGAAAAAAAGTAAACATAAATAAAAACTGTAATTACCAAAAACTTTTAATATAATGCATTCACAGAGACTATTTAATTTTTAAAAGCAGAATGGAAGGTATAATGCAGATTTTTTAATGTTTGTGTAACTGCTACCTTATAAATCATAGAGTCATAGGCTCATTTAGGTTGGAAAAGACCTTCAAGATCATCGAGTCCAACCATCATCCATGCCCACTAGACCATGGCACAGAGTACCTCATCTATGCACTTTTTGAATACCTCAGCTGAAATGCAAATCCACTGAAAAGCCTAGAATAGCTGCAGATGTTAGCTAACATTTCCCAGACTGCATTTTTCTTGTTTTTAAATACATTGCACTTTTCCTCCAAATTCTGAGCAGGCCAAAATACCAAGGACAATTAGCACTGGGAAGGACAAAACCATTCATAAGAGCAAATAAGAGGACTTGGTAAAGATTTATATCTTTTCATATTAAAAAAATTACATGCTTATTTACTTTACCAAGTGAGCACATCATTCTAAAACACAATACACTAAATTCAAGTGTTTGAAGGCATACAGTACAAAAGAACCCTTCTTTCTTTATTCCAACATGTCTTAGAAAAAAAATCCCAGCAAAAAAAGTTAGCTAAAACATGTGCTCAGTTCAACATGTTATGAATATTTGAAGTGTGATTTTTTTTTTTTCCTCAACAATAACATAAAATATGGCTCTGGCATCAGAAAGTTAGTTTAGTCACTGAGTAAGTGTATGCTTATACTCCTGCTAAAGCCTTCCAGACTCCTGCTGAACTACATAGAATCTGAACAGCCCCCCACCTCCACCAAAAACCCCACCTGTATCCATCACCTCCCAAAGTGCTCTGTAGCAAAGAAATGTTTAAACTGTCTATGAATATATTCACAGGGTCAATGGATAATGGTTTTACCAACCAGTTGCATTTTTCTAGCAAGGAAAAGAGTAGCATTGAGTACAGGAACTGCATTTGCTTGTCTTTTCTTTATCCTATTTTCCCTCTCATATAAATTTAGAAAAATTATCATTTATTTAGTTAAAAGAGGTTAGGATAAATAGAAGATATAGAATAAACATATTTATCACTTTTCCCCATGCTCTGTTGTTCCTCCTGATCCTACTTGTTATATTTATTTGCTTCTTATCCAACTTTCTTGGGTATTTGTGTCATATACAAAAGGATTCCTTTCCCTTCCTGCTTGGTGGGGAGCATAATTTACTAGGAAACACCACATAAAAATTACATCAGCCATGAGAATCAATGTAGGGAGCAACTTTGGAAAGTCAGAGAATCCATCTGCCAGGCTTGAGCCAAGATGAATGTTACCTAAACCATTTCAAACTCATCAACTAACCTGTTTTTAAATCTGAGCAACTGTAAGCCACGTAGCCTTTCTCTAATCTGAAACAATCTCCAATATTTTGATATAAGAGGTGGGAAACTGTTTTACCCTTGTAGTAATCCTGATGGCAGCAGCAGGTGGGGACTGAAAATCACAGTCAATCTCTTTGGCAGAAGCTTGTAACATTCCTCCCTCGATTTTCATTTTCCAAAGAAAACAGAACTCAAAACCTTCAAAATGTCTTCATTAGAGAGTTGGAAAGCATGACCCATCATGCTTGGTACTTTATTCTAATAATTCTTTTTAAAAAAGTAGGAAATTGGATTCTAATAGGGACCACAGTGATTTGAAGTATGAGGTCATTCTTGCTCAATTGACATCCACCCAAAACCCAGATTAGCTTAAAAAAACCTGAAAATATTTAAACAATGTATCTTCAGCTTGTGTTTCATAATAAGTGATCTTTCTGCCCTGACATTGCTTTTCTTTTCCTTGTCACTCCCAAAGAATTCCTAACTGTGAAGCCAGTTATTCCACTTTCTGTAAGGGATCGGCTGTAACTATACCATCCCCAAAAGATGTTCCTCTAACCTGGTTGTCCTGGTTTCAGCTGGGATAGAGTTAATTGTCTTCCCAGTAGCTGGTAAGGTGCTGAGTTTTGAGTTCAGTATGCAAAGAATGTTGATAACACCCTGATGTTTTCAGTTGTTGC
>JAVJGG010000029.1:26802557-26844048 GCA_035590195.1 Aviceda cuculoides
TTGTGCTCCAGGCCCCTCACCAACTTTGTTGCCCTTCTCTGGACACGCTCCAGCACCTCCATGTCTTTCCTGTAGTGAGGGGCCATAAAGATAAACTAGGCATGGAAAGCTAATCAAGCCAATGGAATTATTCCCTGATACTAAATACCTTGTACGTATTGATGGGGAGAGGAAATGACAGAACATAACAGATGCCTATGGAAGAATTCTGTAATTAGAATTGGATGATGCCTTTATAGCATCAAAAAATCCACAAAAAAAGCTTTTGGATTTTTTTTTTTCCTATTAGTTTATTATATGTGCAAGAATGCTTGCATAAATGTATGTGTCTACATTTTACTGGTAAGTTTTTCAGCTGCTATATTTTAAAAACTTACATATAATTAGTTGCTGATGTACAGTATTGGAAATAAAAAATATTTCTGGTTATCAGGAGAACAAATTTACATGGTCTATTATCAGTTTGCTTAATAATGAAGGAGCACATCTGAATATGAAGTGTGTTTTTGTAAGGCTAATATTCTTGTCTGAAGCTTTGTTTCCCTGTGGGGAAAATTATGCTGCACTATTCTGTTATGCATAGTTTTTCACGAGGTACAAACATAAGTCTTTATTATACAGTGATAAGCAAGAAAAGAGTTCATTTTTCTTTCACAGTGGAAATAACTTCTTGCAGGCTCATTTTCTGTATCTTGAAAAGTACAACTAGGCTGGATGTGAGTTCCGGTTCCCTCAACTACGGTACAGCATGCTACGTGTTAGTCCAGAAAGACCACAGAAAGAAGTCTTCTTCAGGTCCTGGGGTGAGGAGAGCTCACTCCACACACCATCAGAAGCTACCAAACACCCTCAAGCCACCCACAGTGAATTTAGGAGCCACAATTCAAAAGACCAAAAGCTCCCGATTATAATGTCGGTTGAAACAGGCCAAAAAGAGCTTTAAATTGGTGAGTCAGTCAAGCTGAACTGTCCGTGTTTGACCGTTGGTCTCCAGACAGTCCATAGATGTCTTCATTTTTGCAGCCTCTGATTTTGAGATAACCAATACAACATACTAAATGAGAGGTTCACGGTCTGTACTGTCTCCTGCCAAGAGATATTCCCTGTCTTCTTAGCCCATGCAGCACATGGTCAGAGTACCACCACTTTTTATTCAGTTTAATGGTGAAAAAAAAGCTGCACCTTCCAGAATGTGGAGTTTTGAGGGATTTAAAATTCATTCTCCAAAACCGAATTCATGGAGCAGGTAACATGATATCAGCCTTTCAATTATGGTGGACAGAAAATTTGAGATTAGTGATTTCCAAAGTGCCCGTTACATCATAAAAATTTATACTGGCCATAAAGTTAGATTGACTACACAGTGAGAGTGGAATTTTAACAATAATAAACTGACCACGTTGTCATGGGAAGAAAGTATTGAAAGTGGACAAGAACCAAAAGGGCTTGAATTGATGAACATGAGAGATTTGTTTTTTGCGATTACTCATTTCTCTTCTCCTGGCTAAATCCTCATTCTCTTCTTCTACTTGTCAGGGTAAAATTATGGAGCAGTAAAGAAAGCTGCAAGAAAAGGTTCCCTTTGCATTATCTTTCTTCATTCTCAACTTCAGTTTTCATTTTGTTTCTATAATTATTTATTTTTTAAATCCCACCTTCCACCACTTCTGTCTAATCCCTTGGTTTTATAATTTGTTTCCATGATCTTTTCTCCTTTACTGTGCATTAACTCAAGGCTGCTTTCCCTCACTTTCTCCTGTGGTTTTTTTCCTTTCTATGACAGCTCCTGATTTCATTCATATGAATTTAATCAAGACTGTATACCAGGTGAAAACAAAATTAATCTCAAGATAGCTACAATTAGTACAGTATTAGTACAAATAATGAAAAGAGAAAACTATTTGCTCTTGGCATTTTTTTGTACTTTAAGTTTTTGCTGTTCTGATGCTTCACTGTCAGTTTTCCCTGTAGTTCTTCTGCATCAAGAAGGAAGAATAATCATACAATGTACCAGAAAATAAGATGGGAAACCCACAAAAATGAGCATCACCACCACAGCGAAGATAAAGTAGATTGTCAGAAATTTCTTTAAGAATATTGATCTTACTACATTTTGGTTGTTGCTTGGTGGGTGAAAGATTTTATGACGTAATGCAATGTGATGCAATTGTGTACTGTCAGTCAGCTTAGTTTCAAATGGCGTTTATCCAAAAAGCAGTGGCAGCCAAGCTACATGCCTGTTGCCCAGCACAGAGGGTTAACTGGAAAGTTGATCTGGACCTGTATAAATGCTAAAAATCGTAAGTATATCTGCCAAGAAAATTCTTGTGCAACTAGATTTAGAAGGCTTGTTTCAATACAACTTCTTGTCCCCTCTTGATCTAAGCAGTTTCTCTATGTTACTCATGTTGCAAGGGCAGCAGGAGTTTCCCATACCAGCTTAGGCTGAAAATTACATCTGCCTCCCCAGATGTTTCTGTTCTGGTTTCTTCATTGTTAGATCTTCACTGCGGAAGATATATGGGTGCACATTATATTTATTTAACTATAATGTAAATAAAGAGAAGGAGCTACGTGCTGATGAAGCATTGCCTTTGGTTCTGCAAGTCATGAGCTATCTTCTGCAGTAAGAGATGGGGGACCAAGAGTAGGCTGCTGCTTGTTTAAATGCGTGGCTACAGAAATTGCCTACCTGAAGCCATACTTATGGTTTGGATGTATTTCACAGAGCCCACGGTTATAAACAAAAAATAAAAGTTATGTTTGAAATGTGACCTTTTAGTTACTACCTGTGAAGCATCCACCTAAAATGCTGAAGATTTAAAGTAAAAAAAATTAAATTAACCAAAAAAAAAAGTAAATATGAGAGTGATGCTGAAGTTGCTAAGTTCTGCAATCATGACATTTCCCTGTAATTCACCATAATAACTTTCTCTGAAATGCTAATATTAACTAATATCTCTCTGTGATATTACGTAGTTCACAGAATTCCCTCTGTGGTTTTGATTCCACAGCTAAATAACCATCCATCTCATTCTCTGGAAACTAAGCTATTACACAGTTAGAAATTTCACATCCATACAACACAAACTGATCTTAGAAAACAAACAAAAATTCGCTAGGGAAGGGAGAATTTAATTCTTATTGAACTTCCCTACTGTGAACAAGTTTTAAATATATGAATAGGCACACTGTTAGAACAAACAGCTAAACAAAAATATCTGAAGTTAGTAATTATCAGTTTTAGTCCTGACTAACTAAATTGCTACTCACAGAGGGTATAACAGTAATTATCATTATTGGGATCCAATCTTGAATGGTATTCAATGTTCTGATTGTTCATAGTAGAGAGCTGTTCACATGCTATTACTGGGAAATTGAAAAAAAAAATCTCACAGTTAATCTCTCAGATGGAAGAGGAAATTGCTCAAAAGAGGTTTTGTGGTAAATTAAAAGCCATTCACTTTGGTATTCTTGTTTCTTTTGTGTTATTATACCTTACTGCATACAGGTGAGATTCATGGTGAAAAAATAAATGGTCTTCAGGCGTAAAGAATGATAACTTTTGGAAATTATTCTTTTAGCTTCAGAACAAAACAAAATAAAGCAAAGGAGACTGTGATATATTCCAAAAGGATGATATTTAGTATAGTAAACACAAAATAATCCTCTTAGAAAGTATTGTAAGAAACAACTTTGTGCCAAGAGCATGTAACTTTTCAGGCAGAAGAATAGCAAATGCAGAAGGCTATAGAAGTAAGAAACTGCTTTTCTAAAGAAGTAAGAAGCTTTTTTTATCTAATGAATTTACAGAACTCATTGTAAGGGGAGATAATTTAAATGTAACTTAATATCTTAATGTGGATCAGAAAATTATTAAGTGTTATGCAAACCACAGTAGCATCTGTAGGTATGTAACAACATTGTTCAAAGAATTGAGAGCTGTCAAACCAATCACTCTTGAGAGAAAAAGAGTGGTTGCAGTCTGGGATAAGGAGAGAAAACACAGTAGGACACAAGAATACTTTAGGTATTTGTTCTGTATTCCTAAAAAGTATCTACAGTAGTTGTAGATTCAGCTGTAGTCCAGATTCCTGGATTAGAGAGAAATATTATTCTTTCATTATATGCATGTACTCCAAAATAACTTCTGTAAAAGTTGCAGCAAAGCTGAAATAATCTTCAAGGTCAAATATAGCTGAGCCAAAGTCTACTTTTTTTCTACCCAATTGTATATGGGGTTGTGTTTATGAAATTGGATGTTGAATTTTTTCTTCCTTTTAAAAAATTTTCTGATTGTATACAGATATTCTACTTTAAGTTAGTTCAGGTATTTCCCAAATGCCTAGGAAGTAGATTTTAAAGTTCCTTAAAATCATTTACTTTTACTATAAGTCTATAAAGTTTGTTCATACAAAACACATAACTATACAAATATCCCTGTTTCTCTGTAAAGATAAATATTTTTATATCCTCCACACTCTGAAGCAACTTCTGTTGCTTCCTTATCTGAATACCTGTAAAATCAGAAACCTCAATATATGAAGCCCATGTAACTAGAGGTAGTGGACTGGTGATACTTGATGTATTTGATATTATGATATTGCATCATGATAGCACCAAGTGTCATGGTATATTGAACCATACGCAGAGGGTCAGTGGGATGTCAGGAGGCTAAGGGTCCGCAGGAGCGGTGAAGTAGTTGCGTGACTACGTGGGAAGGGAAAACTGATGGCGCAGTAGCCAGGGGCAGGGCAGGGCTCCGCGGGGTGACGGAGCTCTCGCTGTGAGACTCATCTCTCCATAGTTTTAGCACCTAATAAATGTGGTAGACGTTGAAATTACTAACAGTGGGAATCCTGATATCGACGTGTTGGCAATCGGTAAGCTGGACTAAGATACATCCCTTTGCCTACTCGGGCTGGATAGCAGTGGAGCAGGAGTGAGTCTTAGCACCACCCTCAGCTTTTGGGTCGCTTTACTTCATGTTGCTGTGCTGAGTTGATGTTTTTAGACTGTTTGTTGGGCTCATGTGTTTGAGCGGGAGAGAATTGCATGAAGACAGTTTCTCTGAGACCACTTTTGTTCCTGAACTAATGTTAGAGCCTGGTAAACTGGTGATGCGAATAAAATAATGCAGGTAAACCCACAGAGTTTCAATGGGTTCCATTTTCAGCTATGGTTGTCTTTCAAAAGACTTTTGCTTTTTATTTTTATCTCATTTATCTTACAGTTTATTAAAATTATCATTGTCCTATCACCAGGAAGCCACATTTTTTTTATAATTGCTGATACCCATGCCTTTGCCTTTTAGGTAGCGATGTTTACACTGCAGTTGGGCAGTGCCACTTTCTTGTTAACAGAACCAGTGATAAGCGCAATGACAACAGGAGCAGCTACGCATGTTGTGACTTCACAAGTGAAGTATCTGCTGGGAATGAAAATGCCATATATATCGGGACCACTGGGATTTTTTCATGTGAGTTCAGTAAGAGAGATGGGTTATTCCATTAAGTAACATTTTCTTAAATAACTATGCTATTTAGATATATATAAGTGTAAGAAATCTGTTATGCATGCGTGTGAATGAACAGCAGGTGTAATACCCAAACCTTCATCTTGCTAGGTCTGTTTGTAAGAACAGATTAGGAAAACTTGATGAAGAATTAGCAGGAATGGGTCTTATTTTGAAAGGATACAGTAATCAATTTAAAATATGTGTATTACAGCATCAATAATTCCATTTATTATCCTGAGCAATTGCACCCTTGTGCGGGGAGGGTTAACTCTTTCTGGATCAGTGTGTGGGAGGGATATATCCAAATATAATTTAAACATATTTTCTTCATTTTTTGCTTAATGAAACCTAACCTTCATTGTGGTAAAAGGAAAATGACCCATGATTTGTGGATCTCCTGTGCAAAAATTACCCTAGATACATTACTTATTGCTTTATGACATGATATTACTTTGCCATAAACACAGCAAGTGTACAGTTTTAAGGTAATTTTTATAAAATGCGTACAGCCTTTCATACAGTATCATGATTACTCCCTTTGGAAAGTAGATATTGTTGGCTGAAACCTTAAAGGGCAAAGTTGTATAATCTTATTGCATACAAGATATGAGAATGTATTCTTTATGGTAACATTCCAGCAAACCCTGAGTTTAGGTGCTGTGAGCATAATCTCTTCACAGAGGAGTTAGTAGTATGACAATAGTATCTGTCAGAATGATATTTTGCTCATAATAAAGCTTTATTCACTTGCTGAGGTGATGATATTTACATTACACTGATAGCAATAAATGATTACCAGATGAAGTGAGGCTTCATCTAGTTAGCCAATAAATTAGGACACCTTATTTAAAAGCACTGACTGTATTTTCTTGCACTGCTCTGCTCTTTACTTTTTCCTGTTATTTTGGGAAATTTGTTAATGTGAACTCTGTGATAAGAAGATGTTGCTTATTAGAATGTTATTGCATAGTATTTTACAATTTTGATATGGATGGATAATTCATTGGTAAGTTTTTTTACAGGAAGAATTTATTAATGAGAATTAGGGGCATGTAATAAACATGAGGAATGTATCTTGTAGGGACGTAACTAAAAGTGTCATTGCCATTTTTACGAGTAGTCAGTTGGTCTCTGAGACTATTACAAATTATTCATCATATGAAAATATTTTTTAATTCTTTAAAAACCTTTTCATAAGTAATTCTTAATATAAAACGTGACTAGCCTCTTTTTCATGGAGTTTCTATGGAGACTATACTTACATATAGGAATATTGTCATCTTGTACAGATGACTGGTGTTAAGTACCACAGCCAAGACATAACCAAGATATACATTATGAGCAATAATAAAGAACAGCAGCAATACGAAGAAATATTTCCATGTTGGTGTGCTGATGATATCATAAATGAGGTCATTCAAATGCTTTGAAAGAAATCTATTCCCTTATCCCTTGTATTTTTTAATGTAATCTGAAACAAGTTCTTTGCCCTTCACTTCACTTTTGAAATCAAATCTCTTTGAACATTTTCCAAAGAAAAATTTTCCTGATTTTTTAAGGTTCTGAATTACTCTGTGGAATTGTGTGAAAACAAATGAACAAACAAAAAACCCTCTGTACAATTTAGAAAAATAATTTAAAAGTCTCCATATTTAGAAGGGGCAATATTACCATACAAGTATTTTAAAAGGTTTCTGGTACCTGTTCAGACTTATGGGTTGCTTTAAGAAAGTCCACTATCTCAGTCAGAAGCACCAGATTTAGATTTTAACAACCATTTTTTTCTGTGGTTGTAGTTTTAGATGAAAATTATACTAATTAGATATATGTTAGTGTGCACATGTAACTAGAGAGTTAAAAGGCAAATTTGGCATGTCTCTGGACATATTCTTTTCTCCAAATTCTTGAAACCCAAAGGCTGGTATTTTTGCTTACCTTTTTTTTCTTTCTCCACTCCAGAACACCTCCCACTCACAAAGTTGATTGCTCCGCCTCAGGCGGCCTTTGGGTTGGCAAAGCAAGAATAAGAATGTTTAATAAAGTGTGATAGGAGAGTTGAAAGTAAAGCAAGCCAGTGAAATGGATTCTTTATAGCAAGTGAGATCATGATTAAATATGTAAAAACGAACTTTGCATATGGAGAACAAATCTACTACACTGGCATTGAGCCTGTGGGATTTTTGTGTTTACACATAGTTTATGTAATTTATTAAATTTCATTTTCCCTGTACATGGTTTGTAACACTGCAATTGAGCTGCATATTGCAGCATCAATCGGCATTTTGCAAATGGGAAAGGCAAGGTGAAGGTGAAGAAGAAAAATAGTGAGGGAAGACTACATTTGAGATCTAATTTTTACAAGGGACAAGAAAAGCGTCAAGTTTTACTTAGTATCTGAAACCAGAAAAACATATCTATATTTGCCCTTTATCCATGTCTAGGTATATTAATCCTTCTGCAAGTTTCTGAGAAAATGCAGCACTGAAAAATAAACTGCAACATAACAAACCTACTTTGCAAAACGGGGTCTTTCATGGTTGTGTTGCAAGTTTGCTGCAAAATCCTTGTGGGTGTACTGCAATTATCTGAAAAAACCTTCATGTTCCTTCTCTCAGTCCTCTTTTTTCCTTTTTGTTCCAGTTTGTTCCCTATACAGTTCACAGTAGTTGCCTGTACTTTTTTCTCCCAGCGTTTTTTATTTGTCTAACAAACATCAGAATGAAACATTTTTGAAAACGCAATGAGGTTGTCTACTCTTAAACTGTATTAAGACTTTTAACTAATACGTTCCTTTAGTTCTTTTGTTTGCTTCAGCCTCTATACTCATTTTAGAACTAATCTTTCGGGTTTTCATGTATACATTAAAAAAAAAGAACTCAGAGTATCTCATTAATACATCAGAATACACATCCCTTCTAGAATATAAACTATTAAAATGTTCATTATTACCCTATAAAGGTATGTGAAAATATAGTAGAAGTCAAAGCCATTAATTTCCCATGGGAATAGGGACATTCAGTGTCTGTACATATGTGTGTCCAAAGTTAGAGTATTGCTTTTTTCAGTTATGTGCAAATTTGCATCGATTGCCAAGAAGTTCACTGATTTCTCATAAAGTTGCCACATCATTTCTTTTAAAAATCTTTACACAAAACTGTCAATAAAAATAAAAAACAAGAGGAGAACAGCTCAATTAATATATTATTGATGTATTTTAAAATTTCGTTAATTATGTAATGACACAAAAAATTGATTCATACACTGCAATATCAAACTAAATTCTTCTATACAAGTTCTAAATTATTTCAGTAAGTGCATCAACAAAATATCTAAAATACTGAATTCGTAATGATGTTTGTGATGATAACACTTGTAAATTTCTTTTGAATCAGATGCCAGTGCCTAAAGCTTGAGCTTTAGGTGCTTACATTTAGGATGACACTTCAATAGACACCATTCATTTCAAAACAAGCCCACATCTCTTTGACTTTGACAGTTAGGAATCAATCCATTTCTTCCTTTTTCTTACCACTTCACCTTAGATCTGGCTCAGCCTTTGGCGAGTTTGTGGGCACATTTTGCAATATAGTTTTCCAGATTGCCTCCTTTTGTCCTAATTCATCACAGCTTCTGCTTGGGCACTGAGCCAAGTCCTGTGCTCTCTTGAAAATGCATTCTTGGAAAATTATGAGTACAGAGATTCATCCCAAGCCACTCAAGACACAATCCACATATTGTCTGATTACAGTGGGGCAGTATGTGGTTATGAACTGTGGTTTGATTACCATTCTTCAGATTTATAACATATATAGATCATATTATTTAACAACATTTAAACATTTCAAAATGTTTTCCTGGGTTCTGAGAAACCTTTGTGCTGGGTTATACTGTGCGTCCTTAACCAAAAGTCCAAGGGCTAAATTTCAAAGCACTGGACTAAATTTTCCTCTTTGTGAGGAAAATTACATTTTGTTTCTTTTTCTGTAACTATTTTTAGTTTTTAAATTTTTTTCTCCCTTATAGATTATGAAAATATTCTTAGAAAGTATGAGAGAGAAAAAATTAGGATGTTATTTTAATTTACTCGTTCTTCAAAATGAGCATCATCTCTTCAAGAAGTGATAGAATCAGAACAGTAGAAAAAAATTCTATCATCATATTGACCACCTTTCTGCTAGAATGGGGATCTTTTCTAAGATAATTTTTTCAAGTACTTTTTCCTGTCCAATATAAATATATGTGTTTAAGCTCCAAACTGTCAAACCTTGTTAGCATTATACATGTATTTGAGAATAGGTTCTCTGGGGCAGAAAATTATTAATCTTTATTTTGATAAAACTACAAGTGTCACTTTTCATTTATTTTAGTGGTCTTCTTAGTCATTGCCAGAGAAAACACCTTTTTTAAAATATTATTTCAAGCCTCGGTTGCTTGATTTTTTTATCCTTAATGTTGTGGTTTAAAAAGAAGTTACTTGTGATGTAGTCTAAATCTACATCCTAGATTCTAACTTCTGTTCTCTCTGTGGTTTACATTTCAGGCTACACAATAGTTCCCAGATTATAAATGCAGAATTCAAGGGACTGAGCCTACCTTGGTTTTTCCCCCCACCTGCAGCTTTAGTGAGCGTGTGTATTATATCCATTTTCATGCTGCTCTGTTCCTCCAGGCAATAGACTATTGCCTGTTATTCACGAGGCCTGGAAACTTGTGATAGGGATCTGATTATTTATTTGTTTATTGGACCAGAAGTTCCCTCTAACTTTCTTCATCCCTTCTGACCGTTCCTGTAAACTTGTAAATTTTTTCAATACTTTCTGTTAAATTTGTTATCATACTGATTTACGCCTCATTTTCTGGACCTTCAAATTCAGAGTAGAACTGAAATTACAGTTCACTCTGTCATCTGTGCTGGTGTGAAGGCAACCACATTCTTCCGAGTCTGTTACTTACAACATTGTATTCATCACCAGAGATCCCTGTTACTCCTCACCGTTGATCATTCTATTCCTATTCCACATTTCTACTTCACGTGTTCCTTATATTCAGCACTGCATTTCCTTTCCTCGTCATAGGCCCAATTATATTTTTCTAACCATGTTTTACAGCACGTTGCACTAGACCTTACCCTTTGAAAAGCTGAAGGCCTCCCATGTGCAGCTGCCTAGCTCTGCTCCAGTCTCCTCTTGGTCTCCCACCACCACAGTCTGCCTGGCACGGGCGGCGGTGTAGCCATTCCCCAACCTCGCAGAGCCTGCTGCGGCAGGACTTGGAACCTCGTGGTCCAGCGTGCCCCGCTCCTTGCACCCGCGATTCCCACACCTTGCTGTGGAGGGTTTCCCCTGGAAAGCACTTGCCACCGATGTGTGAAACACCTCTTCTTCCCCTACCCTCTTTCTGCCTCTTGCTTTGCAGCTGTTAATTTATAATTTTATGCTAGGGAAAGAAACAGGGCTTAGTAGATAGTATTAGTTATTTAAGTAGTCAATAACATACGTAGACAAAGCTCAACAGCTAATTAGCATGTGCGGCATCTGGACCTGATCCAAGCATGCTCCATGGAGCACCGTTTGTGTAATGGGCAAGAGCAACCAACAGGGAGACTGAGTGTGCCCTGCTGAAGCTATACAGTTACTCTGGAAAAGTATTCGGATGGACCCCCTCCTGCACTGGAGAGGATAGACCAATAGAAATTTATAAATTCATATATGCAAATATTCACTGCATTTTTTGAGTTTTCAAAAGTCCATAGTAGTAGTAAATTGGTGATTTTCTTCCTTGCAAAATCTTAAGTGTAGGCCAGTTTGTCAGGTGACTCAGCTCTTGCAACATCGATTCCTCTCTCAGATTATTTAAGATGTCTGAAGTCGTGTAGAATATGCCATAGCATGTGACCCAAAATGATATAATTTTTGATCTGTGATTGTTATTTTCCATTCACTGTAGATTTATGCCTACATATTTGAGAATATCAGATCAGTTCAGCTGGAGGCTTTACTTCTCTCCTTGCTGAGCATAGTGGTGCTCGTTCTTGTCAAAGAACTGAATGAGAAATTTCAGAGAAATATTAAAGTTGTTCTTCCCATAGATCTACTTTTGGTAAGTATAAAATCAAATATTAGACATTTTGCTTACAAGGCTTTCAGTGGTTCAAGTAGTCTGCTGAAGTTTACTTTGTTGTCTATAGTTACTCACAGCCACACCTGCCACTTATTAAATGGATAGCTAATTTTCATAGCTGTATGTTAAATGTAAGAACAGGAAACAGTTTGGCTAAATAATTAAGAAAGAACTGACATACGTTCCCAATTTGTATAACATTTTTCATGTGTTTACTACTTTTTACATAATCACAAGAACATGACGCCTAGAATGTTGAAGTGTAAGAAGTTTGAAATAGAAAATGAAAAATAACTGGCCCATTGTAACTCCAGGCAAGTCTTGAGCTGCGTATTTGTGGCTTAGATGTTGCTTGTTATTTATCTGCAACAAAGTTAAATAGCTATGCTATTGTTTTCTATATTTTTACTTAAAGTTTTCCTTTCACAGGGCATAAGCTAAATCGAAATTAGCTATTGCATTGTAAATCCCTGCTTTAAAGCTTAAACTGTAGTCAAATAATCAGCACCAGGACAGAAGGTTTCAGTTTTTCTCTAGACCTCTAAAAGAAAATAAAAAAAAATGAAAGATGGGTGCTTTTCAGAATGGGTCATCACAGTTACTCTTCTTTTGAGGAAAAAGTTATTTACAAAAGAATACTTTTTCTTGGGCAAAATGCTAGAAAAGGAGATAGTGTGGTTCTGTTCCCTACTCTAAGCTCTGTTTCTGTGTTACCTTTTAAACAACACTGGATAAAATGTACCAGCAAGCTGAGGATCGTGGACTGGAACCTGTGCCTGTTCTATTGGGATTTGTGTGTTCATCTCATAAAAAGTATGGGAAGTGCGTTTGAACCTCCTCAGGGCCAAATTTTCCACTCTCTCAGCAACGTTTATACCTGCTGGAACATAAAAATAAGAGGCAACCACATCTTCTGCTGTGTTTTGTGCTGAAGTCGACACTGCCAGTCTAGATTAGATGTGCTCAGAGAACATCAGCTGAATTAGACCACTCAGCAGTACCTAAATTATGAATTATTTTAAGCTGCTCACATGAATGGCAGTGGTCTGGGGTACGTGCTGCATACAGGCAGCTTGGACACTAATTGGCAATGTTTCTGAGGCTTTACAGAGACTTACACAGATCCCTTTCATTAACACAGAATGCACAAACTTCACCATAGTCCTTCTTCAGCCATCTTTTCTAAATTCATTACTGTGTCCAGATCTGAGTTTCTTTTGACTCTCTTCCATATTTGCAAAAATATTCATAATAATACTTCCCTGTCTTACTGGAAAGATCTAAGGATAAATGCATGAACACTGTCAATGTGCTTAGGTACGGCAATAATAAGGACCATCCACATTTGCAAAAATATTGGTAATAATACTTCCCTGTCTTACTGGAAAGATCTAAGGATAATGCATGAACACTGTCATGTGCTTAGGTATGGCAATAATAAGGACCATGTGAGAAGCTAAAAACAATAGAAACATAACATCTTTTTCTGTGTTGAATCAATAGATAATTGCTACATCCGTTGCTTGCTACTATGCTGATATGGAATACGTCTACAGGCTAGAAGTTGTGGGACATATTCCTGAAGGGTAATGTGGTTTTTATTAGCTTGTGGCTTTTAAATATGTTTACTTCTAAGAACAGCCTCTGAAGAGGTCAAAGTAGTTTTCTGAAATAAGAAATGGCAAAAATCTATTAATTATGTTCGTTTCCAACCTCCTCAAATACTCTCTCACGATTCTACCTCACGTTAACAAGGTATATCTGTATAGATATCATTGTAAAAATGCAGACTTTCTTGTACATTTTCATAGCTTTTCTGTTACTTTATGGAATAAAAAGTAGATACTAAGTACCTGATGATGGCTGATGGATGTATGACAAAAGGGCAGAGCACTCTACATTATTGCAACCTGCTTTTTGAAGGTTGCCTTGGGTTGTTGTAGCAGAAACGACATGCAATGAGACAAGGCTTGTAGATTACTACACTTCATTCTTCTCCACTCGCTTATATAGTAATTTTAGAAAATGTAGTTTCTAAGGAAATGTAAAGGGTTTAGATATGCTTGATCTGGAAAAGATCATTCTGACCACAGCTAGTGATACATTTTTCACCATGACCTTGAAGAGAAGTTAAAAAAAAAATATTCAGTGTAATTAGCTGGAAAGAGAAATTAGATTGGGTTTCGGAGTCAATGTTCAAACTCTGTTGGTCGGTAGGGAATAACACAGCTGTTGTGTAATTTCCCTTTTGGAAATTGTAGGGTTTCCCTAAATTTCACAAAGTAGACTCTAAGTAGTCCAACACAGCATAAGTGCATGTGTGGCAGCTTGCACTCATAGAAATAAAATAAAGGAAGTTGCTGAGAAAGAAAAATATTTTTAAGTATGTAGGGCATGCTATTACATGCTATGTATCTGAAGTTAAAACAGGATTAAGTATTGCCTTTTGATATGTGTTATGAACAGCTAAATTGTATTGGTGCAGCTTTAATCTGGAGCTTATTTTCTGTCTAACCTCACATGAGAAGATTCTGTAGTGTTGAAAAACACAAGCAGAAGCCTGGATCTTTCCTATGTATTTTAAAGCACTGGCCTGAAACACCTAACTGCCTTGTCAGTGGAGAGTGTTAGAAACCTTCAGAATGCACTTTGGCTCTTAGGCAGTGCGATTTGTGCTCTGGAGAGGCTGAAGTCTTCGTGTGGAGTACAGAGGCAACCTGGGGTGATGCGGTTCTTAACTGGGGCATTTAATTTCAGTCCCCATAAAAAGGTCTCCATTAGATGAAATAAATGTCCACACTGTCCATAACCTACAGGAATACTAAATTGCTTAAAAGGTTTAAATTAAACTTTACAGGAAAGCCAACTATAAAAAGGAAAAAATAGTCAGTAGAATTTCTTTTACTGTGTATTACAAAATTAGGGAATGGTTGATGATTTTATCTGTCAGTGGGGGAGCTAATTTATAAGGATCCCTTCGGAATTTCTCAAATAGAAGTTTGCAAATGGAAGACTCCATCTGAAACTGTTTCATCTTCCTGTACAAATTCTCCCTTTCATTTCCCCACAGACCAAGATCTTATTAATCTAAAATATTGAAAAATGTCACTTCACAAGTATTAAAAAAATTAGCTGCACATGCAAAGATAGTTTCTCTTGTGTTTCATGAATTGCAGGTATACTGAGGCTATGTAACAGGCTTTGCAAAAAAGACGGTCTGTATTTTCTGTAGGTTACCATCACCGAAAACGCCACCCATGAATGTCCTGCCTGAAGTAGTCACTGAAGCTTTTGGAGTAGCACTGGTTGGTTATGTAGCATCACTAGCTCTAGCCCAAGGCTCTGCTAAAAAGTTTAAGTACACTCTGGATGACAACCAGGTAAAGCTCTTTCTCCTTACTGTCAGTTAGCCTTGAAATTGCTTCACCATTCTGGAAAGGTATTCTAGATGAATGCCCAGTAGGAAAAGGTGAGTTCCATACAGCATCCTGAAGCCTTCCAGTGATTACAGTAAACCCCAAATCTAGTCCAAATCAGCTCTGCAGTATGGCCTAGTTGGTTAAACTGCTCCTTTTGGGGAAGCACATCCTTCAGGATAATCTCGTAATGCTGCATTTGGTGCAGTATTTGGGTGTTAATGCGTTTTCCAGTGCTCTAAGACAAGACAGTTTCTCCTCCGGCAGCTGAGCTCTTAAAGACCAGCTAAGATGTTAGATCAGCCACTGACTAAAGAAACAAAGCAGTTCTAAAAATAAACCAGGTACTTATAGCCCTAGGACATATCCGATATTATAAAATGAAGTTATGCAAAGTAGAAGTCTCATTTGAAATAAAGGTTTATTTGTATAAAAGAAGCAGGATGGGTTCAGAAAGTGCTGCCAAATTTGCAGCCATAGGAGCTTTCTGTACAGAGTTCCACTTCACAGTAGACATGCTTAAATAAAAGTGGTATGTTACTTTCTGCACTACCCCACTGCTGGTTGTGGTGGGTGGGTAACTCCAAGCCAACTGGAAATCTGTGGAGAGAATAATTCAAGCACTGTGGTAAGAAATGCTCAATTTTAGATAACTGGCAATAGTGCTGTGTGATGAAAATACTGCCCCCACCTTTGTCTTAAGGGATCTGGGGTAAATGACATAAGGTTGAATGAAGAACAGTTGGTTTTGCAGCTGAAGGTCTGTTTGAACACCCTATCCAGACAGGTCAGTCTT
Source organism: Aviceda cuculoides (assembly GCA_035590195.1). Lineage (NCBI taxonomy): Eukaryota > Metazoa > Chordata > Aves > Accipitriformes > Accipitridae > Aviceda > Aviceda cuculoides. The sequence continues at coordinate 26,818,408 of JAVJGG010000029.1, forward strand.
TCTGTCAGTTTACAACTCTTATCTAATTGGAAAATATGGTGGGAATGTTCTTGTCTACTCAGGTCTCTAAAATATTTTTCAGAATGAATACATTGGGACATGAATTTCTGTTGATGCTTCAGAGCCATGTTTTCTAGGGAGCAGAGGGAAAAGGCTTTGAGCTTAATACAGGTCAGACTTCAGGGCAATACGCTGCATCGTCTCAAGGGCACTGAACGGAGCACAGCAACCTGTATGTCTTTCTGCACTTTTGGAAATCTCGTGGCTTACACAGCTTGATTACTAAGGTGTTGGAAACTACGTGTAGGTCTGCATCGAATAACAGAGCAAAAGAACAAAGCCTCCATGAGAGCAGAGACTAGAATGGCAGCGGGGTGGTGTAGCTGTACTGCATGTGGGGGCCAGGCCCAGGGCTCTGCGTGGTGGCATGTGGGTGCACAAGGCTGTCTGGGGAGCTTTAAGGCGCTGCTGTCCTGTGCTCTGAAGGCAAATTTATGATCAGGTGTGCCCTGGACAGATACAATACCTTTTATGTACTAAGCACCTGTAGCAGTGCTGAAGTCTTTTCTTAGACATTGTCCTCAGCAGATGAATGAGCTCCTTGTAGTCTGGGGAAGGAGACTGGTGTGGGTATCCATGTCGGGGCACTTTCACAGAAAACACTGTTCAGCTTAGACTGCAGATACCAGGTGGCTTCTCCACTTTTTCTTCTAGAAATGTTTGTTCAGACATGTCTGCATTTCGACTGTGAACAAATATACACCAAATATATTTGTCATGAAAGACAGCATGCAGATAGTACGGCTACCATACTTCACTTTCACTAAGGCATGCTCTAAAAGACAAAAAATTGGTGGCTGTCTTTTTCCGGTAGAGTCATAAGCCAGAAACAACCTGGACACTGTCCAGATCCCACTACTTGAGACTCTGGCCTATTCAAAAGCAGATGTGGATCAAGATGTAGATATTTTGGCTGAACTTTATCTTCAAAACTTAGCAATACCATTTATTTTGTGAACAAAATGTGCCTCCTGTTTTTGATGAGTCTGGTTCAGGAGCTCTATCATTCAAATTAGTTCTGAGTTGTGAGAAGATACATTATGTTGGGAGATCTTTTATCATGTACATCTGTAATTTTTTTCCCTTAAAAATATGGCCATCCTTTGTCATTGCTAATATTTACATAGGGGACTCCTTTGTTGGCAAGAAGCATTGAAATGACAGAACAATAGGAAAACAACATATTCTATTTAACAACTTTGCAGGAATTTTTGGCTCACGGCCTCAGCAACGTGATTCCTTCATTTTTCTTTTGCATACCAAGCGCTGCAGCAATGGGACGGACGGCACTATTATACAGCACGGGAGCCAAAACACAGGTAATGGGTTAGAGTGAAGTACGTAGGAGAATTAAGGCTATGACACTGCTCACTGGAACTTCTACTGATTTATCCATTGCATTTCCCTATTCTCCCTTTTCCTCTATCCTGGGAAATGACTCTGCCCTGTCATTTTTCCAATCTGCATGGAATTGCATCTAATCAGCAACTGTCTTACTAGCAAAGCTAAAGGTTCCACTTACTAATTTTTACCCGTTTCACTCAATATAAACTCTAAAGTGTGTGGCAGTAAGGAGGTTAGGAGTTGTGTTTTCAGACCGCGGGAAACTACACACAAGCCCTTTCAGTTTTATGTGAATTTGTCAGTACTGTAACAAAAGTGCCCTCTAATGGTGTTTAATGGATTAAGTGGTGCAAGCTAAACTGAAGTTTTAGAAAAAAATCAGATTTAAATTAGTACTTCTATCTGATTTTCAAAATAAAATGAAAGTAACCTTAAGAGATACTTGTTAAAAAAACCCAAGTAACCTCCCAACTTCTGCCTTGTGACATGGTGTACTTGTCCTGTCCCTCTGTAGACACTGAGCCCACAGAGATGACACTCAGATTTTTAAGGATTTTGGGGGCTATTTTCTACTGTTGGAAACTAAACCCATAAGTTCGTACTGCAGTAGCTCAGAAAAGAGGGAACCGCAATTGATGGAAATGGTAATTGTGACCCGGCGAGGCTGTTACTTGTCCGAATTGTGCTCGTGAACAAGAGAGGTAGCAAACCGCTCATCTGCGACCTTCGCGTGTGATGCTGCAGCCGGGACACCCCCGGGGCAGCCCCCTAAGCACTACCTCTCCCTCCTTCCTCCGAAACATCCTCACTGGTGAAGTCCATCAGTGGCATCCTGCCGTATAAATGTTATGTCCTTTGGGGTTTGTTGCTATTTTCTTTTTGTAACCTTTGCTCTTGCCTTTGTAAATTGCAAGGAAAAAGGTAACGAGGTACAACTGACAAAGCTAAGTACAGTCTATAGGTACTGTTTCTTGCTGACCATGTCCTGCAATTATTTGTCATGCAGATATATAATACCAAGAAATTATACAGGGGTTTATTTCAAAACTCTACATGTTAACTACTTGCTAATTAGTCTACACAGTACTCTGAACTCAATTAATCATAATGAATAATGTATCCAATAATAATCTTTAAAAGGATTTTTATGCAAATAGTTTAACTACCACTTTGCTATTAGCTATTTCAAATCTCTGAGTTGGATTCAATGGCATACCATGTGCCCTCATCCTCACAGACATCCTCTTTTGTTACCTGTGCACACATTGATTGTACAATTTGCAGTCATACTGCGTCATGGCTTTTCCAAGGAAGCTTTAAGGTAACCTGAAGACCTACACCTGAAGACCTATAACCTGCAGGCATGTAGGGTATCTAAGCACTTTGGCTCTGGTACATGTAGGCAAAGGCCCTCATAGAAGGTTATTCAATGTATGAAATGGAAAAAGAAACTACCATAGTTTGATTTCAAGCTAGGAAGTACCTGGTAAAAATAACAAGTATCTTCTTGGTATTATCCATTGGTTTCACAGTATAGTAGAGCCTGCATCCAAAAGTTAGTGTGGCCATGTGTTAGCACTATGAGAGTACTTTAATAAACATAAAATTGTCTCTCCTGCCTTCTTTTTGGAAAGCAACACATCCACTTAACCCTCTACTTTTGGAGCTGTCTGGGCAGGACAAAGAGATGAGAAGAACACCGCTAATAAATGTTGGTCAGATCATAGGCAAAAAGAAGAGTGAGGGGTTGCTTTGACTACATAGAGAGAAGTCTGTTTACTTTGGCATACGTCATGAAAGAAATGCAAAGAGCCTTTCAGGGGCTCAGAGCAGCCCTTTTTTCTCCAATGGCTACACCTGGGATTCAGTGATGTCATTTATTCTTCAGTGATATCTTTTCCTGGGAGAAAACAGAAGTGAGGGACTGTATCCTTCAAACAGAATCAACACTTTTCTTTTTTTTTTTTCTGCTTTCTGGGAAGGCAGAAAGAGGGAAAAGTTCTTTGTGACTTTACCAGCAGATTTTGTGTCCCTTTTTTTTGTAAACACTCTGTCTATCCTTGACGGTATTTTTAAGTACACCATGGCTTTAATTTTCTACTGTTTTAACAACTTGTCTGGTTTTGTTTTTAACAACTTGTCTCTTAAAATGAAACCTAATTATTTTAGTAAAGAAACATATTATCAATATAAAAATAAAGTGAGCATCTGTCTACTTATCGTCAAAAACCTTCTGTGAATCTGGACTGTATCTTAATGAGAGCAGAAGTACTCTGTGAGCAGTCAGAGTGGAGTAGGAGACTGCAGTTTTACTGTAGTTTTCCATCAGATTAATACCATAGAATATTGTTAAGAAACATATAATTCTTAGACCATATATTTGCCTGGATTCATGTCACCTGCATTAATTATAATATTTAATATATTAAAAAAATTTTTTCCTACATTTTCTAAAGTCAAGTCCACTGATAGTAATGTGAAATCTTTGGTGGTTTCTGACTTAACACGATAGTTTCCTTTCAGAGTTGATCCCAGTAAAAGAAGTTAGAAACCTTCTCTTGTGCAAAAATGACAACACAGTTCTCCATATGTAATTTTCGCTGAGTGCTATGACAGATCTGTTATTTAGTGCAACATAGGGTGCATGGCTATAAATACGTTACAGAATGACAGTGGGTGCTGCGAAACTTCTGGGATGAGATATTGCACACACGCGCTCTATTTAATAACCAAGTGTGTAAGTGATGTTGCGGTCCGTGTCTGTGTGCTGTCAGCAGGGTTAAGCATAGATGTTAAGATCTCTTACTATGTTTTCACCGTAGCTGGCTGAAGGTAATCACCAGAGTTTAAAACTGAAATTATATGCATCTGCAATCCATAGATACATTAATAGCTAACATCTTCAACATCTCATTCTTGGCCTTGTTTACAATATTTGGTAATTAGTCCTTTTCACACATTTTAATGTATTTTTTGTTAGACTGAATGATCTGCTTTTCTTGTTTGTTGTTTTAGGTGGCTTGCCTTATCTCTTGTGTATTAATTCTTGTGGTGATTTATGCAATTGGACCTATGCTGTACTGGCTGCCTATGGTATGGTACTTATCTTCTGTTTTAAAGATAATGAGGTCAAACATTTTCTAATGACTTAATTTCTTTCAGGGAAAGACAGTACTACCTCTAAAACAGCTCTATTTAATTTCAATGGGAGAAAGAGCAGTAAGGGCACAGCAAGTCTCAAAGTCATAAAACACAGAGGTGACAACGTAATACATACAGATTTTACACATATATAGTTGCTTATATAGGCTATCACATAAGCATATAAAAAGCATTTCTCTTCTACTTGCTTTTGACACATAGTTTATGAAAAATATACATCCAGATTGCTGTGGATTTGCAAATTGACGAAATGTGGTAGTAATTAATGACGATCCACAATTTTTCTCCAGTTATGCATATGAAGTATGACTTTGCTTTTCAAATCAATTTGACAAAAATGATTGTAGATAGTGATCTAAGCTTAATTACAGAAGGATTATGAGGTATTCTTATATCTCTGTCATGGAATACATCTACACTAAGACTCTGTAAAGCAATGTGGTATGTTTTCACATAAACTATATCTAGCTTTTGGTATTACATATTAATAGTTAATTTTAACTAGAGGCATGTCAAAGATGCAAAATACAGCTCCAATATTATCCATAATTCTGCCATGTTTGTACATGAAATTTTAACACAACTGTGTTTTAAATTTACTTTGTGCTATTGTTTACATAGTGTCGCATGAAGGTTCTCACTTTTCAAACACAGATCCTTTTATAGCTAATTTTAACCATGCAAAGTAAGGACACTTGAAGAGGGGTGCACAATATGTCCTTTTTTTACTATACTGCTTTCTTCCCTTCATTTTTTATATGGATTATATGTAAATTTTGACTGGTTGCCTGTAGGCTTTTTTCCCATATTTTAAAAAAAACTTTTCATATGTTGCTTTCTTGATGTTTTTTTCCTTTTTACTATGCTTTTTCAGCCCTCCCTACCTATGCATTGCAAGTCCATCACTTTGTACTCCATCCTTTTCAGCTCCAGATGATTTCTTCACCCATATTCTCCTTTTTCCGATTTGAAGAGCAATAAATTATTTTGTTTGCCTCAAAGTTAATGGATTTTTTCCTCTAGAGGCCTTCTTTAGAAGGTGAAGAAGGAGAATTAAAATTCTTCGCTATGTAGAAGTTGAGTGCTGATTTGTTTTTGAGTCTCCCCAGACTATGGCAGAGTGTAGTTTGCTATGGAGAGTCCTGGGAAGTCCTGAAGTTTCTGTCATTTTTCTCACAATTAGGTTGCCTGTAGATTGTGTTCAGGAAAAAAAAAAATGGGTTTGATACTGTTATGTTTGTGTCACAAGGACACCGGTGTTTATCCCATTTTTGAAACACTAACTTTAGGGGTTTTGATAATTTAATTATAATATTGACTGCTAAATTGAAGGAAGAGCATTTTTTTTTCACTACCAATTCTGCAAATAGTTTTTGGTTCTTGTTTCTTTGCAGTGCGTGCTAGCAAGCATTATTGTTGTGGGCTTGAAGGGGATGCTAATGCAGTTCCGTGACTTAAAAAAATACTGGAATGTGGATAAAATAGACTGGGTAAGTGAAATTTAATCTAAGGAGTGTTTTCTGAGACCCTTTAGCAAATACCTGCTAAATAAACTTTAATAGTTCTGTGGGCCTAGAAGAGATAAGTGCAAGCCATTATTATGAGGGGCTTTGTATACTATTGTCTTATCTTCTGTCTTGAAATAACAGCATCTGTAATGTCAATTGTATTAAAAAATGGAATTTTAACACATGATGAAGAATCAAACCTAATTTATTGCTAAAGATGTGTATACAGACAGATCAGGTTAATCTGAGCAGATGCATATCTAATTTTGTATGCCTTCTCTAGCTGGCTAGCATGCTTTTGCTACTGTAGCATTATTGAAGAGATTCTGGTATCTTTGTCCTCTGAGGATATGAAATGACCGTACAGGACAAACAGAATGGGAAACAATACAGATGCAGAAAAATACATGTCCTAGGGTGCTATAGGTAAATTGCCTTAACTCTCAGGAAAAACAGACAGATGGAAAGAGACATAGCATGAAAATCTAGTTTAATGCAAAGTCTGAATAGTCTGACATACGTTTGCACAGAATTCCTAGCAAATATTAAAAATGAGTCCATGTTTAGGAAGACTCCTACATTTCTCTTCTGAGGGAGTTTTTGGATGTATTGGCCAATTAGTGGAACTAAAACCTCTAACCACTGATATAAATACATACTGACACCACATAAAGCTTTTGGAACTTCTGTTTATGCAGTTTCAGTAAAGTATTTCGGCCATATCCTCCTTCTCTGTGGTGGCAGATATAGGTTACTGGAGGTAATATTAGACTCTGTTGAACTCGACCAGTGATTTAGTATTCTACAGCAGTAATGGTAAGTCTAGACTGAATAAAACATTTTTTTTTAATAGAGTACTGGATTTCGTATGAAAAGCAGAACTGAGTAAACAACATCAAGTATGGCTATGTGAGATTTTTCACATTTCCTCACAGAAGACTAAAGTTATTTGTTTCATGTAATTCAGAAAAAAAGCTCTATCTTTCATGAAATCTTATGATCCTCAAGCAGCAAAATTCTGAAAATATGTTCTACCACTTGTACTGCATTTTGTCTTCAGCTTGACCCATATTGCCAGTGACACAAATGGTGGACGATGTGGATCAAGAATTATTTTGGGGACAGTGGACTTAAGAAAATTGGTAGTTATGGGAGAGAGATACAGCTTCTCTATCAATGCATTGAGATAATAAGTAGTTAAGTTTTCCAGCAGGGTATTCTGTAATCTCACTAGACTTGATGCATCTTCACAGATAGACTAGCCTGATTGATTTTTTACTTTTGTGATTTTGACAGAAAAGGATTGGTGAGTAGTTAGTTATTACATCTCTGACATCTGCCATTATTTCTGAGAGAGGTTGTGGAGTATACCATTATTCCTTAGCCTGACAGGGTAAATCATCTTGCTTTAAATAGCATAATCTAAAGCAAGGCTATAAATGTTGATCTTACATTGCTGCCTGGTCTGAGGAGCCCCACCAAGCCCAGTGATTTGAGTAACTACACTAGTGTTGATTTTGGCCTGAAGAGATTCACCCCAGCAATTGACAGCACATTGGAAATGTATCAGTTCCCTTACCCAGGTTATCTAAAGTGTTTTGAAGATAGAAACTCTAACAAAACATTTGGAAACAATTAGCAGCTCTCCTTTCTGGAACTGATTCTTCAAAGGGTGTGTGTCATGTAGCATAGAAGTCAGGTTTGTTATGCTTATAGGTCTGGCAAATGATAGTGCATGGAAACGGAATATTATAGTGTTTGTTACCTTGTTCTTTGACACTTCTTTAAGCTTCTCATTGAACACAAACAGGTTGAGTAATATTTATTTGTTGATTAGTTCTCTATAAAACACAATCCTTTTAAATGTAAAAGGTACAGCTTGAAAGGTACAGCTCAGGAGTTGGACTCGATGATCCCCATGGGTCCCTTCCATCTCAGGATATTCTGTGATTCTATGAAATCTCTCTTTTCAGCCATCCATTGCTTTTTCTTGCAAATTTAATGTTTAGGAACAGCTGAATTCAAAGGAGCAGCTAAGCTGACAGACCTAAGTAGCTAATACCAAATATTATCAGCTGAATATTATTGCATATATTTGTTTTGGTTTTCTTTCAACTTGTTTTTTATCAACCCTCAGTAATATGCTGTTTTTACATCCTGCCTCTCAAATCACATTCAATTTCTTTACAGCTAGAAGCCCTTACTCCAGAGAGCCCTTTCCTGCCATTCACAGCATTCATACGAACTTCAAAGGTCTCTTGCTTCAGTTGAAGTCTTCTGTCAGTCCCTACATCTTCTTGTATGACTTCAACAATTTCAGATCAATAATTGCACTATTCTACTACATATGTTATATGCATAACTATGCATAACGGTATTTGTCCTCCCTCTGCTGTCTTCATCTTTCGGTTGCTTCCAAGATGTTGAATCCTGTGTTATCTGTGTTTTGTACATTAATCTGAGAACAATTTGTCTTGAATTTTTGCCTCTTTTTTGGGAACTACCAGGATGTTGATCTGGAATTTGCCTGTAAATGTACCTCACTTCTCAGATCCTTAGATAAAAAGTTGATTTCCATGTCCTTCCTGCAAGCTTAATTTCTTACGCAGGCCTACTTCTTGACTAACTTGCTTTTTTTATTCTACAGCTTGACAGTGCACTTTGATAGTATCAATAAAAAGGCCAGTGCATTTCTTGTTAACTCATGTTTTTAAGGCTGAGCATCCCAGATAAGCTGCAGCCATTTAAGCTAGGCAAAGACTACTGCCTGGTAATGGACTGCTGAAAGAAAGTGCTCTTTTTGCTGTTAACAGTTGGACTTGAAAGTGAACAAAGATGGGAAAAAGTATTTCAGAAAGTGATGCTTTAAGTGAAAAATGATGATAGAATAAGGATTATTTTCATGAGTTAATTATATAACAGGGATTTGGGGTATTCAACAGAGAAATACTATAGCATTTAAAGAGAAAAAAAAAAGTTTAGAAATTGTACAAATGACTTGGCCAGGAAATGGCCACAGCTGAGACAAAGATAAGATGTATGCCTGACTTGTAAAGCAGAGAGAATGGCAACAATTTATGGTAAAAATTACACATTTCCTGCATGATGTCATGATGTGAGAGGCAGTTATGGATGTATGAATTGTAAGTGTATGCATATATATTAATATGAAAGGGTGTAAAGAATAATAATTTAGCAATTAAAGTAGAACCAACAAGGAAGGCCTCATTTTCGGCAAGTATCCTCCAAGATCTTGCCAGTGTGAGTTTCTGAGACATGAATTCACCACCTTGTCAAACTATTTTGTCAAAATAGTTTGGAGGAGGGGGTGCAAGGAGGGTCTTCCATGAAATTGTGGAGCTCACTGGTGCAATTTCATGTATTTTTAGAACTTTTTAACATATTGTCCTCAGGAGGGAGATTGCCTTTTAGATTTGTTCAGGTACGCATCACACAGGGGCCCTGATTCATGAGAGGGCTCCAAGAGCTCTGAGGGCTTTGCTATATAAACAGTTTTCCACAGAGTAGGAAGCCATCTCTTCTATGATAATAATTTTACAGGAATGCTTCTAGCTTATGACATCCTAGGGAGATTTTCTATCTTTCCTGCATTAGTGAATATGCTACCCTGAGTTATAGTACTTTTGCTGTAGTTAGTCTCAGTGGGATGGGAAAGAATTTACAAATGGTTAATCCATTGAAGGTATGATTGCCATATAAATTCTTTTTAAAGAATAATTATATCAGCCCACTTGTCTCTAGGGCAGTTTGCAAACAAATACCCTCTCAACAATTGTGTGTGGAATGCTTGTGAAAAATTATATTAAAGAGCTACCATACCACTTTACTATTAAGCAGTTCCTGCTATGGCTGTGGTGGTCTTCTCTTCAGCACTTGAATTGTAAGCTTTGATGCAGGGTGCCCTGAGGATGTGTGCACACATCAGCCATTTGTCTGCAGAAGGATGTGGGAGCATGGGCATGCTACTCAGCCTCCTTGAAGCCAGAGCCTCCTCCAGGACCTCCAGCATCTTCCCTGCCAAGGCACTCCGTGAATGAACAGGACTTTAACAGGATTATTCTTTTGGCTATGTGCTGGTGACTGCAGCATGGGCCTCTATTTGAGCAAGTCATCACAGCCTCATGTTATAGACAGTACAGAACTAGTCAGTCAAGTCATGTCAGGGTATGACTCATGTCTTCCTCAAGTAGGCACCAGCATAATCAGGTAGGAGTTAGATGAACTGCATCCTAAATTCCCCTCGCTCTGATAACCAAACCTCCACTGATTATGGTGGGAATCTAGACAGCTCACCCAGCTGTAGACATCTGTGCTGTAGATAGTTAATGCCAAGTGAAATGAACCCTACCCATTCAGGCAATAGCTGATCATCTCCTCAGTTTGCAATGAAAAGGGAAGTTTATAATCTGGTTTCAAAGTGGTACAGAAACATTTAGTATCACAGTACCGTAGTATTGCATTGTTTAGCCATTGGCTCAGAGAATATTCTCCCACTTCTCCTATCTATATGCTTTTTTTCCCACCAAGTTCCCACTTCAAACTCCCCTCAATGGTGGATGTGTAGACCCTATGAAATTAAAAGGTCTAGATGGAAACACACTGTCCACAGAGTTTTGGAGGCAGTTGCTATATATACACAGTCACTGTACCTCTCAGTGCTTCCCGTACTTTCTGAGATATGCAGGATTCAACATAGATCCATATCTTCTGCTTGTTTCTTTTCTCCCTCTTTAGATTTTTTTTAGATTAATACAGTACAAGCATACTGTGAAGGTGGATTTTATTTTGACTTTTGAGAATAACGCACGCCTATAACACATTATTGCTAGGGTTTGAAAAATTATTAGATTCTATCTGTCCTGGATATATAACAGCCATCTTGAAGTAAGTTGCCAAAGAAAACTTTGATATTTTTATGACTTCTTTGTTGAACCTTGCAACAGCCCGTGAATTAAAAAAATGTCTATCAGATCAACATAACTTCTTTCTACAAGATTGATCCTACCCTACCTAAAAATGTACTGACTCCAGGCCAATACAAAGCCCGGAAAGGGTGATTGACAAATGAGAATATGATTGGTTTGGCTCATCCTCTACAACAATGGCAGTCTCTGGTTAAATTGAAAATGTAAGATACTAGGCTGCTAAACAGGCACTCAACTAGCTTTCTCAGTACTCAGCAGTACTTAAACATTTTTGGCTTTGATTCTTTCTATGTAGACTTTGTATTGGGTTTTCATGTTTTCTGTTTTCTTCTGAGACAGAAGAATTTTGCAGGTCTTGCAGGAGTGATTTAGTTAGATGTGATGAGGTTCAGGTCTGCCGCTGAAGTGGATTGCTTGACCTCAGGTGTTGTCAAGGGTTCAGCCTCATCAGGATGGGCTAATTCTTGATCCTGCCTGAATTTCAGGTTTGTAGTACTTCTGTTAGCCCTTTCATGTCCAGCGAGCTCCTTTATAAATACATATTGGATTTGTAAATCTTAGTTACTTTCTCACTGATCAGAACTCAATGTTTGTTGCTCAGAGAAGTATTCTTTGCAAATATATACACAATTTGTATAAGATGTCATTTTAAAATATAGCTGGAGACTGAGCACTGTTTCAAAGAATGAACTACCTCTTTATCTAGCAGCTGTGCTGTTGAAGAGACTGCAAAATGTTGAAGAGACTGCAAAACCTTTTGCACTAGTTTAGAATTTTGAAGATGAGGGAGGAAAAGGTTTCTCAGTAGAGTCATGTAACACTCCACCCTTTGTGAAGTACCAATTGGTACGATGTGACTTACATTTTATAATTTATAAAATAATAGTTCTGAAATCCGCTCGAGCAAAATTCCTATGGTTAGGCTGGAAGTATTCTATTGTCTCTGGCTTTCGTGACCTAAGTGAAAGCATCAGAAAGGATAATTTTAACACTGATTGTGCCATTGTAATGTGATCTGTTCCTCTGCAAACATTAGCAAGAAGCAATGTAATTGTTGAAACAGGCACCTGTGGAGATCAGTATATCCAGAGGACTGAAAAGACTTTCCATTCTTCTTAAACACTTTTGATTTAAAAATTAGGTGGCAGTCTTTGCTAAGGCTCCCTTGAGGAAAGAAATATGTGCTGACATTAAGTTGGTATAAGAAATCAAATAATTTGTATTTTTATCCTTTTAATTGTAAAATCTGGGTAGCTCTCAGCCATATACATAATTGTTGAATGGAAATATAAGTGATCATTTCTGTTTAGAAAATAATTAAGAAAAAAATCTGAAATGTTAAAATCTTTTTTTAAAAATATTTTAAATGCCTTTTCAGAGTGACTTTTGTTTCAGATATGCCTCTTTGTATTTTTTTTAAATTGTATTTATAATGAATCCAAAGTTTTATTAATCAAATATTGAAAGATGGGGAAGTAATCTGAAATCTCACCATTTCCATGTGAAGAAATTAATTCTCCAATAATTTTTATTTGTTATAGGGTTGGTTTAGTCAGCTACGCTCTGATAAATGCCACTTTTAATTAACCTCCTTGCAAATTATAATTCCCACTTACAGAATTAGTGGGAGAACTCTCTGTATGTGACCTTTAGGGTACCTCATTGTGTAAAAGGAAAGGAGGATTTTAAATGTGTGCAGTGAAGAAGGTGACAAAAACTTGCAATGTGAAAAATAAAATACAGATTTTACAAAACAACTGAGTTAATTCTGAATTATGCATTTAGCACAACTACATATGCTATTTTAAGTAACTTAAAGGAACCTCTGAGAGCATTGGGATGAGTAGTGCCATGTCATATGTGTTCTCCCACGGGGAGGCATTTTTTACATCATTAATTCAGTCTTCAATATTTGCCAGTTCAAAGATCCAAATGTTCACCTCTGAGAAACTATCTATCTCAGTTTTAAAAATCTTTATTTTTGATTCATAAAATGCAAATTGTTACAAAAATTAAAACTAATCACCTCTTTCTGTTTCCCTCCTTAAAGAGCATATGGGTTAGTACCTACGTGTTTACAATATGCTTTGCCGCTAACGTGGGGCTGTTGTACGGCGTTGTCTGCACTATAGTAATTGTGATTTTCCGCTTTCCCAGGTGAGAAACAATTTATTGAAATGTTCTAGCAGCACATTGTTATGTCCTCTTTCTGGCATATTGCTTCACAGTCAGGATAGACATACAGGATACTAAATTTAGCAATGAAACTTCAGTTTTTTAGTTGCAGAAAATTACAAGATAAGACAATTTAAAAGGATAAGTCACACCCGTGCATTTACTGTAGGATAAGGATCTCTAAAACAATCCATATTATGGTATTATTTTGTCATTTCTCTTAGTATTAGACAATTGTATGACTCATTAGGTGAATGTAGCATAAGATCAAAAGAAAGATCAATAATATAATTTTTTTCCATTAGATATTTATTTGCTCCTTAAGGAGAAAGTATGTCTGACAAGCCTTAGTCACTAAGCACCTTTATAAACTCCTAGATACTATGCTACACAGGAGTTGATAGTTGACATTTGCACTGCTAATATATATTAGTGAAACATAACTGCACAACTATTCTAATGTCTAATGAAAGGTATAAATTCTACGTATGAATCAGAAAAGCCAGGACAAAAAAACTACAGCAGACACAAATTCATATATTCTTTTGTATATATTACAGTTGCTACTTTGGATCATAAATAAATGAAAATATCAGCTGAGGTTCACGATCATTTTGTGCTACAAAACTAATCCATAGCTCACCATTCCTGGAAATGACTTGCTGCTTCCAGGCAGTTGTTTGCATGAACACTGAATCCCACTGGAATTAAGCACAATACAGGCAGCTCAATTTAATGTGTGTTAAAGTTAATGGTGTTAACCATTTCTGCATAGCTCTGTTCTCATAAAATAAGTTGCAGAGCCAGGGTGAAGATAGCTCAGAATTGAAAGGCAATTACAAATTATGGAAGATGGTTTCTACTTGAATCAATCAGTACCTTTTTGGTAACCTTCTGCTATTCAGCGATCTAAAATTTCGTTAAATTCTTGTAAAGGAAAGGCAAGTTTTCATGTTATTTACACCCTGTGCCTGGATGTCTGAGGTTCTCAAAAGCAGAAAGGGAGGGATATCTGACACAAAAGAGCATAATCCTCTGTTTTCTGATCCCACAGAGACCTCAGTCTGAACCTGCACTAATTAAAGTAAATAAGACTCTTCCCCATGATTTCTGTGGTCTTCAGTCAGGTTGCACATGATCGTCTATTCAGTCTAAAGGCACTGAACAAGCTAACAGCCTTAAAATCTGTACTGCACAGATGAGGTTAGTAAGAGAACATGTAGTAAACCACCCAGACATGGGCAAAAGTGTCAGCAAAAGTAAAGCAAGAAAAATACCGTAGATGATTTATTGTGAAGTTCCTTTTCAGATGCCAGAGTATTGGACGTGGTACATGTTATGTATCAGAATGTATTAAAACCAGCAGCAGCTACAGCCCGATTTATGCAAACGGGAGAGAACAGCTGACTTTTGCAAGCCTCATTTAGCCAACCCCAGCACCTGCAAATACTGCTTGCACGTTGACACATCTATTCCATGTTTGTATTCTGGGATTATTTCCATTGCCTAGCTTTAGGCACAGAGCTCAGATGATAGCTAATTTCATAGTCGTCTTGTTTTGCAGTTAAATGTGTTCCTGCAAATGATGTATTGAAGCAGAAGGTTCTACACTGAGCTGCCTTTTCAAGGCAACTTTCTCTTTCCACTGCCTGTGTAGAGAGCATAGGGATACTGGCTTTTCCAGTTAAGTCCCCCACTTTGGTAGCTACAGTGCAATGTTCTGCATCATCATACAAAGATGTGCCAATTTTAATGACAAATAAAACATCCTTAGTTTTTATGACCCGTAGCTATTTTTTTTCCTTTCCTTACAATATGATTTTGCAGGTAAAAAATATTAATTGAATCTTTGAACTTTTGAAGCTGTAGATTATATATTAGCTACCTTGACTTGAGAATAGTCTTTGGCCAGCTACAAAACAGTAATGAAACTTAAAATTAATATTTTTATTTACCAGAAATTTCCATTATTCATATTTTCAAAGTGATATAATTTTAAAATGTGCTTTTTCTCTTTAACTGAATCTTTATCGCAAAAAATAAGCTCTATATGCATGAAAATACATACGGATTGCATCGTCACAACTTTAAACTTCTATGCTGTAGTTTTGGGGTGTGTGTCTTCCTGTTTCTGCTCAAGACTACTAATGATTTGCCTTACAGATTTTCTCTGTGTATTGATTACAGAGCAAAGACACTGAATTTGAAAAATGTGAAAGAAGTGGAATATAAATACAAACCAGAAGATAATTGTGTAAGTTAAATTATCTTTTGTGTGTGTGTGTGTGTGTTCCACTAAAGCCAGTGTGACATAGTAAATACAAAACTAGTCTGGGCATCAGAAATTGGAATATTTTCCTGGTTCTGCTGCTGGTCTGCAAAGTGAAGTTAGGCAAGTCCTCTTAGATCTGTCTATCTTAGTTTATTTGTTACTTTTAAGTTAGGAATTGCTCTTTGTAAAAGTTTCCTGTCTAAGGAAACCTCTTGGCAGCAAGGGCCATCTACGCAAATAATAGCTGTCTCTATATTCTTATCAGATTTCCTCGTTTCCTGAAAGTTCTTTGATATTCTCATCATCCACGATCTCTTTTCTAACCCCTTTTCTTCCACCAGCCCCTTATGATCGGACTGTCCCAGAGGACACCGTGTGAGGCTGGGTAAAGAGGGACAGCAGCATGAAGTCGTCACAGACTACTTCACACATCTCACCACCCTGTACTCAAACAAGGGTACCCTCATGTGAAAAATGGATGGAAGAACCTCTCCCAAAGACCGTCCTTTTAAAATTTGGCTTCTTACAAACTTAAACCCACGAGTCAGAGATTTTAATTCTTTCAGTAATTTTCATTGCAGTTATCATGAAGTTGCTTGTGGTCAGGTCTATGGTGGGAAGAGAAGGGTAATGACCCAGAGAGGTGTCACTTCATCCCTCCTCCGACATGAAGTGGTAGGTCAGCAGCAGAGAGGGCAGGAGCACGTGTCCTTTCAGCACGGAGCCCCCTCACCAGCACAGCCTGCCTTCTCCACTCCGGCAGCTTCTGCTCTTTCCTTCTCCTCTTTCCTTTCCTACTGCTTATGAAGGGTCTTACGTATCAGTAAGCACCATGCTCTGCAGTTGTTACCTCACCATTAAGAAGCTCTCCTCTAAAGAATTCATTTTTTCTGGCAAATGTTTTCCATCAGAGCTATCTTGGGCTCAAAATCTGGACTTGGCTCAGGGGCGTTTACTGTTTTGGCATGCTGAACAATGCTGGAATGTGAAAGGTACATGAGAATAGGGAGGACTCTGAAATGTGAATTAAAAACACTGTTGCTGAGGCTGGCCCAACTGTCAATTATTATATCACATTTCATTCTTAAGAAAAATTTTGGAGTAACTTTGTCAGAGATGGGTAACCAAAATTTGGTTTGCCTGCTTTTTTCTGTATCAGTTCATAAAATATTTTGTATAAATCCCTATGCGTCTGGTTTTTTAAGCGAACTGCTCCCCTGCTTTTTTTCCTTAATCATTAAGATTAACGCTGGTAACCAAGTAATAATAAACTAGTGTCTGCAGACAGTGGGGAAAATAACATTTTGTTAAGAAAGCAAATTGCTCAAGAGCTTATTACACAAAACAAAGAAGGAAAATATTTTTAGGATTTAGATAAATGCCTTTAATTGAATTTAGAGTCACTGGTTTGCAGCAGGCATTTAGGGTAATTTTTAATGTATAAATGTTAGACTGATCCAAGTTCCTCTGGTAAATAGCAGCTTAGACATAAACAACAGGACCTTTAAACATGAAAATACGCAAGCTTAATGATCTACCCTGCTATTAAGGTCTGTGGATTTATAGAGGTTATTTCATCAATAAGAGAAAAGACACTTCAATGTGGAAAAATTCAAGAGGCTATTTAGAAGCTTATGTGAAACACATTGCATCATAGGCATTCACTGAACTGAACACTTACCCAAGCACAGACAGTGCTGTACAGAGTGCACGGGCAATTGCTGGTATCCTTCTAAGTGACAGTGGGGATAGGCCACCTGAGATAATTTTCTTTCTTTCTTAGCAAGGACACGACAAAGAGGAAGTCCATTTTTCTCAGAACAGTTCTTATTAAGAAAGGAGCTAGAACCAAACCAGAGCCAGGCATAACTGAGCCAAATTTGGCACAATTGTCCTTGCCCATCCTGGACAAAAGTTTATACCTAAGTCTGTCATCTGCTTGATCTGGCCTTATGATCTGAGCCTTTCGAGTTTTCCACCTTGTATTTTTGGAAGCTTATTAGCTTCTTGACCATCACAGGCTTTGATCTTTGCACATTAGCCTTCCTTTTTCTTAATTTTTGTCTTCTGCTTTGCCAGTCCTGGTATGGCACCAAAGTGCCAACTTGTCTCTAAACCAAGCTGTGTGTAGCACCGTTTTTATGGGAATCTGCGGGATGTCAGAGTATCCTCTATTCAAGCACATATTGCCCTCTGTTTTGCCCTTATTTTAGAGCTTTCTTTCATATAATCTTAGCCATTTTAATTGCCAGTTAGGCTTTGCCACTTGACTGACCAAGGTTTGTTAGTGATGTGATATTTACCACAAACACATTCATAGGTAAATTGCACAAAGTCCCTATACATAGTCTGGGGTTCATTGCCTCAGTTTTGGATGTTTAAAATGTTTCCTTAGTCTGTATGATGGTCTCTGCGGTGGTGTCTGAGAGATCATCTGGTTCCCAGAAGTCTGAATAACAGTCTACAATAAGGAGGTAGTTTGTGTGGTTTGTGGTGAAGATTTCCATTCCTGTTTTGCTTGAAGGCTGTTGGGAAAACTGTGTATCTTCAATGCAATCCCACGCTTTTTTGAACTACTTTAAAAATGGTCTGTGTCAGCTCCGCTTACTTTTGTTTGAGCGTGACCTTGTTACATGTCTCTGACTTTTGTTAGGAAGAAGAGAGGCTTTCTGAACCTGTATTCTCTTGCGAAATCTTAGTTTTTACGTTCTGTTACCCATTGTCACAAGTAATTAATTTTTGTGAGCTGATACATAAATCAAGTATTTTATTTCAGTAGTAAATGGATACTTTCTGTATGCAGACCCCTTTTTGCACTTAGTAATAGGATACTTTATTGCATACAGCACTTTTGTGGGCTGAAATCCTTTTTGAGACTTCTTGGTATCAGATGTGTTGATCTGCCCTCATGGTCTGCTGCTGACCTGCTGAGGCTTAATTCTACCTACCTACAAAACCAATATTTCAGCTGAGCTTGTGATTGCTGATATCCAATATATTTATATATAAATATTAATCCTCATACTGGCTTTTGAAGGTGTTTTATAAGTCCACCTCAAGAATGAGAGAAATAGTGCCTGTTTTGTGGGAAACATTCCCCACTGGTATGTGGAGATTTCTGAGCTTTATCTGATGTCCTTCAGAAATTGTTCTGCTGCGTAATGTCTATCTTTTGAGCTACACAGTTTCATTGAAGGTACCTGGTGAACTGGTAGAAACTTATTCAAGGAAGTGCAGGGACAGGATTGGGGGTGGCTGATGGTACTTGTAGAGATTATTTATTGTGTTGGTTGTAGATTTGTGCTGGCAGAGTTTTAAATGTATTGCTCAAGCTTGGTCTAGATCCACTAAGTATTTCCATGGAGAAATAACCTGTTGTACTAAAGTCATCTTCAGATGACCGAGGTGAATATTTTCAGTGTTCCCCAAACCACCTGCAGTGTTTACCCAAAACCTTGTGTACTATTTCCAATACATGTGTTTGCTTAATAAAAGATATTCCCTGTCTGCAAACCTTGTCTTGCCTATGTTTAGGGATCCTACCAATTGAAACAGTGCTACTATTATTTACCAGGTAATATTTCTTAGTATAATGCATGGTAATGAATATGATTTTTCTTTCATGCTAACTTGGATTAAGGATAATTTTCCTTATACATTACTTATATTTCGTTTTTTACTTCAGTTGTGAGTGAAGACTAATCAAGACAGTTATCTGCTAAATCATTCTCACATGGTTCTCAATCACATTCTCAACAGGTTGATTTACAGGAATTTTCTGGATTTTTAAAGAAATTAGTTTGGTTTTTAGTCTTCAAACCCAAGATAACCTTTTCAGCATTATGTTTATTTCATTTCACAGGAATCATTAAAACAGGTAAAGATAGTTTCAGTCAACAACCCGTTAGTCTTTCTGAATGCCAGGAAATTTCACGCTGACCTGATAAAGATAATCCAAAAGGATAGCACGAGCAGCCAGGCATGTGAAGATGTAAACAAGGTAGGATGTGCTATATGTTTCAGTAATCATGGTGGCAGTGTTGAAGATCATGATTGCTTTCCTTGCATTTCTTAGAGAATGCAATCAGATACTGAAACAGATATAAAAAGGTAATATTGCAAATGATTAATTTAGAATAGAATAAAGCTAATCCTTATCTTCACCAGATTCAATATGAATTATTTTCATATTATTACTTGAAAAGAATATCTCTACTATTTCTGCATATGGTCCTGTAAGGACATTAAAGCACTGATTCAAAACTCTTCAAAATTTCTGGCAGAACTTACATAACCTCTGCTAATATAAATTTGTGATTTTAAAAAGACAATGAGTAGCTACAAGTCTACTTGAATAAAATGTGATTTCTTTTGCTGGAGATGAGTCCATGAGAGATAGACATTTCTGTTTCTAACTATAAATAATTCCAGGAGAATTAGGAAGAAGGTACAAACTGGCTAAAGTTTTTCTCAAAGGTAGTGTTTCTTTTTCATTTTCTGCACTCATTGTATTGGAAAAATAAACAGTCTACAAATTATATATAACTCAGTTTTGGAGAAAATCTCCATAAGTACAGTATTTTTTTAGTTTATCTGCACATAACTACTGCAACTTCCTACAACACTCCCTAAAAGGGAAAAAAGAAATCTTATTATTTTTCTATCATTACAGTGAAGTCATTCCAATACCATACAATGCTTACTGTAGGCAATTTCATCCAGTTTAGCAAATTGGGCTGAGAAAATCACAGCCATTTCTTAGATGGGTTGTTAAGACAGTGTTCAAAAATGTGTGTCTTCCACCTCTGCTGCCTCTTGCCAAAGAGCTGTGCTACCCGTACCTACTTTGATGAGTGGCTTCCCCTTGTTGTCCAGAAATTCAGCTCAGAAACTGTGCTGCCTTTTTCCCTTGGTTCTGCTAGACTAACTGATTTGTATTAATATGATAACAAACCCCCAAACAGAGAGAAATTACTTAGGATTTGCATGGAATTAATTTATGAGTTAATTTAATAAGTGTAAAAGTTAAGAAGTTAATTTATAAGTTACTTAGGAGGGAGATTTTGTCCTTTGTCTCTTCTGTAAAGTACTTGAAAGTACAGCTGCCTGAAATACTGTGCATAAATTTTATTTTGTGTAATAAAGGTCTTTCTGTAGCACATAATGGGAGTGAGAAAAATTGCACTTTGGATTTTGTTTCTGCGCTCTATTTCTGGTTTTAATTCATGTTTCTACTAAGAACTTAACATTCATATTGAAATAATTATTTAAAAAAATTCTCCAGATAAAGGTAATTCTTTAATAAATTTACATGTCAAAAAAGTTCTCACTAAAATATGAGAGTAGCAGATGAGATTGCAGCAAGTAGAAAATTAATCAAAAGTTAATCTTATGAAATCAGTGACTATAATTTATCTTTTCGAGAACATCTTTCCCACCTTTTGACCACTTCTTAACCAACCCCTGCTGCCTCCAAAACATCATGTTTATAATATGCTTTCAAGTGGATCCAAACATGACAGAGGTTGAGTCATCTAAAAAGAAAAGCAAAGTATCAGTTTGGTATAACTTTAGAAGAATACTGAGAGATATACTCAGCAAATACTATACATCCAACAGGCTGTTCATAGAAAATTATTTTGGAGAGAAGGAGTTAACTTTGATATTGAGAAACAGAATTCTTATGTATTGCATTGATTTTCTCTGGTTACTATGCATTGGACTAGTTTTCCTTGGTATGTTAATGTTTGTTGGTTTTATTTCAGTGTGAGCAAAACACATTGCTCTGTTCATTTTCCAATGGAAGTTGTCATGGTGAGTTTATTATCTACAAATGATATAAAAAACCAAGATGGATGTAAGCGTGCAAAATGGCTGAACACTTTTCTATTTATTTCTAGGTGAAGTCAAGTTGTCTGGAAGCTAATATTTTCAGTTAGACCAAACATTCAATAAAGCATGAGTGCTAAACAGTGTTAAACTCTGTTAAACTTGGTCTAGTGAGTGCTATTTTTATTCTGTTCTTGACTGACTTTTTAAGATTTCAAAAGCAGGGAACCCATGAAAATACCTTTTCTGCAGAAGTCCCTGCTTATTTCACAGGAACCACTGTGTGCTTACTGAGACAGGTAGGCAGTGGGGGGAACCACTTCCCACCTTACTGCCTGTATTGGTCTTCAGACAAATGCCTAAGAGGCTGTTTTGCTACTCTTTGGTCTTGTTTTTTTGCATTTACAGTGAGACTTGAATATTAGTATGCAAAAGTAAAAATAAGATTAGAGCCATGTTAAATCTTTGTGATCTTTAAAGCCACTTAGGTGAAAATCTCAGAAAACATCAACTGAATTATCAGTGACACGATGGCCACCAATATTGTACAGTATACCAATACAGTACAGACTAAAGAAAAGAAACCTAAGGGTTTGCTTTCAGTTAAGGATTAAGCTGGATAATTCCACTCTTCCCGCATTCTATAACACTTAAATCAAACCAGAGCACATGCATTCCCACGGGAGAGCTGCAGCAACCTTTTGCAGAAGATACTTTATACAGATGACTTCATTGTGGATGGAATTAAAATATTGTGGTTTTTTAAAACACTTACAAGCATTAAGGCCACAGTAGAGAATCTGATTTGGAGGCTGTTGTCTGAATGTTTACATTTATTAACTAGACTCATGACATTTTAATGATACTACAGTGTTTAGTTTACTTGGGGGTGACAGAGTGCTTAGCTGTAACATATAGCACCATAATGATAATGGCTACTGAAGACTATACAGCGCTATACGGTAAAGTACTAAAGGAGTGCACAGCACCCTGTGTGTGAGAAGATTGTGCCAGTACGTATTTCAGTCTTCTTTTAGATGAACTGGTTTCTCATGTTACAGAAGTGACAGACAGCACAAGACCTCTTTTCTGATTGCTTAAGTCCTGACTTGAGGACTTAAATGCTCTGTTGTTCCTTGTACAAACCAGTCAATGGTGACTGTTCATGGGGGCTTTAAAATAAAAAACAGAGGGGAAAAAAGAAAAATCCTTATAAAAGAAAAACAAAATGTGGGGCTTAAATTTTCAGGAAGGAGGGGAGCAGGAGGACATAAACCTTAATCCTTATGGCAGTCGTCCTGGAAAGCGTGGCAACTTACGTCTTTGTCAAAACGTTTCCTTTCTGCCCCTGGGGAAAACTGATTTGCCATTGGTTTGTATCAGCACCACATTAAACAGCTGCTGTTGCCCTTGCCACTGGTTTAGAGAGGGAGCAGGTCGGTAGCTACCCGCTCCGTTTAGAAGCCAGGCAGTCTCTGCTGCAATGCAGGATGCCAGCTGGGTGGGAAGGTAGCACGAGTACGTAACGGGGAGAAAGACTGAGTTCTTTTGGTTTGGAGGCAGAGCAGGTGTGTAGAAATGATGACAGTGAGCAGCCTAGGAGATCACACAAATCCATTCTGGATTTCCATCACAGTAACGTCAGGCAGGAGGTTTCCTTTAAAATTCTGTATTCTTTTTCTTTAGTATATATCTGTTAATGTATGTTGATCAGCACAAAGACAGTAAATCTTTGGAGGTGCAAGTCCAAAAGGCTCTGGCTCTCAGACTACTCTCATAAAGGAATTAACACCATTATGAATCTATACCATGGGGAAATTCTAAGTCCCCTCAAAAGCTTAAAATATTTACCTCAGCTCTGTCAAAACCATTTAGCTTAACCCATCTTTACATTCAGAATTCTTTCCTTTGTACTTTTTTTTTTAGTTTTCTGCATTGTGATAACTAACATTTGTTCACAGAGTAAAGTAAATAAGACGTGCGTTATTTTCTAATTTTCACTTTATGAAAGCCAGGAATCATTTATCTAGATGCTAGTTCAGGATGCATTTAGTACAGAGTGTGCTTAGTTTAAGCACAAGATGGCCTGAGGTTGAAGAATGAGTATAAGACCTTCGCAAATCTTACCAACATCTTTTTTTCTCCAGCATCAATATGCAATAGTATATAAAAAATTAACCAAACAAAAAATAGCACAGTAAAACCTTAGGAAAGTGAAACACTCCACTTTTTACATATTTTTCTTCCTTATGGGTGGATATTAGTTAAGCCATAGGTAGACGTTTAGGTGCTACAGAAATGAGTGTTGTATCAGAACTTAAAAGAGAGATATATTCTCTGTGTATCCCATGTAAACTCTTCCAAACAAGCCGAGATATTATACTGACTCATTTAGAAATTAAAATCTGAAGAAGCAATTCTTTAATTCTTCAGATACTATTCCTGTCTGTCATGGTTTAACCCCAGCCAGCAACTAAGCACCACACAGCCACTTGCTCACTCCACCCACCCCCAGTGGCATTCGAGAGAGAATTAAAAAAAAAACAGTAAAATTTGTGGGTTGAAATAATAGGACAGAAAAGGAAGGGAAAATAGTAGTAATAATAATAATAATAATATACACAATAAGTGATCAACATACAATTGCTCACCACCCATTGTCCGGTGCCCAGCAAATCCCCGAGCTGTGGTGTCCCCCAGCCAACTTCTCCAGTTTATATACTGGGCATGACGTAATATGGTACGGAATACCCCTTTGGCTCATTTGGGTCAGCTGTGCTTGCTGTGTCCCCTCCCAGTTTCTTGTGCACTCCCAGCTTCCTCTGGCAGGGCAGTATGAGAAGCTGAAAAGTCCTTGACTTAGTATAAACACTGCTTAGCAACAAGTAAAACATCAGTGTGTTATCAACATTATTCTCATCCTAAATCTGAAACGCAGCACTATATCAGCTATTAGGAAGAAAATTAACTCTGTTCCAGTTCAAACCAAGACGCTGTCTAAAACATCTCACTAATAATACATTCTGTCGATCATCACTTCATGTCATTGCTCTGAAGGTCCTTCATCTGTGCTTCTAAAATGTGTCATTTGGTTGACTGAAACCCCAGTACATAATAGTAGAATTTTTATTGTGATAGTTTGGGCTTATTTTGTTGAACTGTCATTATTCTTACGTGCATTCTTTGACTATTCTCCATTTTAATTAAAGTTTTTCATTTATCAAATGTGTAGGTGAGTCGTTGCAATCATGTCACAGTGAGCGACGTGTTTTGATATTAGACTGCAGTGGACTGAATTTCTTTGACTACACTGGAGTCTCCGTGCTGCTTCAGGTATTCATGACATCAGACAAATTCTGTACATAAAAATATAATTACACATATGAGTTATCGGGGGCTAACTACTAGTCACCTCACCTATATTAGTGGATAAACATGTCTCTTGCGGAAAAGATTAACACAGACTTGGTATTAAACTGGCTGTGTTTACATATAGAATTATATAAAAAAACCCAATCGTAAAGATTTTGGGTGACAGTGCAAATGTAAGTATCTGTATGTAACAGAGATCAGTTTCTGAACCTTTTTTTTTTTAAATTTTAAAGCTATTTTAGGTCATATTTGACGCTGTCATGCCAGTTGCAGTGGAGCCAAGTGTAGATTTACCCCTTTAAAACTTCAGCTTTTAATTCTGTGATTTTATCTGTATGTACTGCTTTCTGCTAACACAGAGGTCTTAATGATTTCCATGTTTTCTCCTGTGGGTTACATATCTAGCAGGCTGGATTCCTCAGGCATTGCAGGAGCTCCAAGAAGCTCTTAGAAGACTAAAACCAGTAACCACTGGTTACTGTGGTGAATGGAGTTAGATCCAGTTGGTGGCTGGTCACAAGTGGTGTTTCCCAGGGCTCAGTATTGATGCCAGTTCTCTTTAATACCTTTATCAATGATCTGGATGAGGGGATTGAGTGCACCCTCAGTAAGTTTGCAGAAGACACCAAGTTGGGCAGCAGTGTTGATCTGCTCGAGAATAGGAAGGGTCTACAGAGGGATCTGGACAGGCTGGATTGATGGGCCGAGGCCAACTCTATGGATTCAACAAGGCCAGGTGCCAGGTCCTACACTTGAGTCACACCAACCCCATACAACACTACAAGCTTGGGGAGGAGTGGCTGGAAAGCTGCCCGGCAGAAAAGGACCTGGGGGTGCTGGTCGACAGCCGGCTGAATATGAGCCAGCAGTGTGCCCAGGTGGCCAAGAAGGCTGATGGCATCCTGGCCTGTATCAGAAATAGTGTGGCCAGCAGGAGCAGGGAGGTGATTGTTCCCCTGTACTCGGCACTGGT
>JAVJGG010000029.1:26844114-26871050 GCA_035590195.1 Aviceda cuculoides
CAGTCTGATGAGGAGCGGCTGAGGGAGCTGGGGCTGGTTAGTCTGGAGAAGAGGAGGCTGAGGGGAGACCTCATAACAACTACCTACAACTACCTGAAAGGAGATTGTAGCGAGGTGGAGGTCAGTCCCTTCTCCCAGGTAACAAGCAACAGGACAAGAGGAAACAGCCTCAAGTTTCTCCAGGGGAAGTTTAGACTGGATATTAGGAAAAATTTATTCACTGAAAGGGTTGTCAAGCATTGGAACAGGTTGCCCAGGGAAGTGGTTGAGTCACCATCCCTGGAGGTATTTAACAGATGTGTATATGTGGTGCTTAGGGACATGGTTTAGTGGTGGACTTGTCAGTGTTGGGTTAATGGTTGGACTTGATGATCTAAAGGTCTTTTTCAACCTGAACGATTCTATGATTCCACATAATGAGCAGTTCTATACAGTGGATGAATAATTATGATCAAAAGCTATTTCTTACGTTTCCATTGGGTCTGATATTTAATAGTTGTGTAGTGAGTACAGATTTAAGTGGGTATGCAAGGGTTGGTTCATATAGTTTTTCTGAGTAAGATAGAAGACTAGATTTGAACTTGGGTCTCAGCCCAGGCCTTTTCTTATCCTAAGCATTTTCTCAATTTGCTGCAGTGATTAAGCAGTGAAGTAAGTGTTGCCTTAAAAATGTTAAATTAAAACTACATATATAGGTGGGGAGATAGTCAAAAGGAAAACTGGAAAAATAAGGTTGGTGGGAGTTACTCTTTATTACACCTCCCCTCAAAATATAGGGCATTCAATAAAGCATTAATTAAAAAAAAAAAAAAAATCGTGAAGCTGATTTCCAAAAGATCTTAGAGACCTCAGAACTACACATTATGTCAAAGAAGTGTTCAACAAATTTGTGAGAGGTAAGTCCATCGTGGGCTGTGAAGTGCACAGGTTGGGAGTGCAGCCTCTAAGTGAATGATTGGTCCAAAACTGAGTTACTCAGAGGAAGAACACACTCAATGTGTCTTCATTTTACACTCCTTCCTGAAATATCATCACTGCTGCTAGAGTTGGAGGGATTTTTACACTGAGTCAGGCTTTTTGTTTATTTTTAAAAATAGGGTATTCTGATGTGTTTCTTATTGAATCTCTTCTCTCAGAATTGTTCCACTTTACATGGATTATTTAAACATTTTTTTGAAGCAGGGACTGCTTTGGCTGTTCCTCCTCTGCCAGAAAAAGGCCCAACTCTGATTCTAGAGTTATTTTCACTATTTTTTACTTTCTAGCTTATTGAATATTTAGTCTTTGTGAAGCTGAAAATTTTCGAAGAAAGAATAAAGAACAATTTACTGCAGAAGGTAGCCTGATGGTTATGGTGCTTTTCTGATAGACTGATGGAAGTCTCAAAGCTTCCTAGGTCTGATTCCTGTCTTTGTGGGCTGGTATGTAAGCATATGGAGAGGAGATGCAAAAACTTGCTGAAAAAGGAGAACTGGAAAAACAAAACCTAAAAATTGCAAAATTGTTAATCAAATTCTGATTTAATTCTCTTTAAAGCCGTACTTTGAGGAGGGGGGAGGAAATTGGTGTGGGTTTGTGGTGTTTGCATTATAGAAGGGCTCACTCTGGTGGCTGCTGGCAGTATAGCTTCAACAGCAGCACTGCTCTGAGTGCTTCGAATGTTCTTTCTGTGTAGTTTACTCTCTGCTGGTATTTTAAACAGTTCTCTTTACTTTCTTTTTTTGCACATATAGATTTACATGGACTGTAAAAATAGACACATCGATGTGTTGCTAGCACACTGCAAAGGCAAGTATCAGCTTACAGCAAAATTTTTAACATGACAGTTTATATATCCACACTACCTTATCAGTGCTCATATGTTTGTTTTATTGCAGCTTCCTTGATAAAAGCAATGCAGTACGGTGGAAATCTTGAATCTGAAAACCCTGTCTTCTTTGAATCTATTTCTTCAGCAATCGATGCCATTCAAATTCACAGGGTGAGACTTGCAGCAGGGGTAGGTGAAGTCTGGAGGGCTGCTTGGATGCTCACAGCAATTTGTTAAAGTCTGGGGCAATCTTATTCACCCAGTGAAACTTTTGTGTAGAAATCTTTTATGTGTACATTCTCTACAACTGGTCTTCTGCCTCTGGACTGCAGTTACCAAGTTTTTCCTGCTAGCACTCTCTTCACATCACCTTCTCTCCTTCAGTAACAACTTCTCAGTCTTCCATGCTAGATCCAGAGGCGCTGTGTTGTGGTGCATTAACCTGGGTGCACTCTCCACTGGAAAGTGTAATGTCATCTAGAAACACCTAACATAGCCTCTTGGTGGGGCAAATTAACTCAAACCCAGTTATGCATTACTGAAACTACATTCCTCCATTCCTCAGCCTGGGTTGCTTAAAGCTACTTCATATAGCACCACACTGTTCTGACTGAAACACTTCTGGATCCTTAACAAGTTTGTTTCAAGCTAATAAGCTTCCTTCTACCCTGCACTGCAATGTGCTGTGTTGGCTCACTGGTGGAAAGAAGGGAGAGAGACTGCATGAGGTGGAAGGGAGAGCTAGAGAGAGAAGGAAGGCTTGGCTGAGAAACTGAGGCTTGCAGCTTGAACATGCATTTGCTTGAACATATATTTACTTGCTCAATAATTCTTGCATTCCTTGGTAAAAGGCTGTAAACCTGGGCTTTCCTCATAAACTGTGTGAGTCTGTTCCGTTGTAATCCCAGTGTAACTGAGTGTGCATTACAAGTAGTGTGCTTTCCCAAAATTTTATTTATGATTCCAAACATGGTTAGAGCTTGGCTCACAGCCTTCTTCAAGAGACATTAAACCCATCATGGTCTGTGGTTTTGGTTGGTTTTTTTTTTCCTTCACTTTATATTTTACTAATTAAATTAGAGTTGCCTATGGACAAAATCACTTTCCATTGATTTATCCAGATAAGGTGAGTTGGCACAGTTGGTCTAGTGGATTGACCAGAAAAACATGTTCTCTTCAGAGCTTTTCAACATTTTTCATTTTGTTGCCCTGCAAAAAATAATTTACTGAAATGGTAACTGCAGGGCAAAAATAATGGGCATGGCTATTGTATATTTTGTCTGGGTCTGGTTAGATGAATTTGGATGATTGTTGTGTTATAAATTGTCTGTATTCTTTATAGACATTAATTAACCTTCCTAACATTCTTGCAAGATAGTTATGTATTAGCATTCCCATTTTAAGGAAATAGGACATGGACAGACCAGGACAAATATTCAAAGTAAAAAAGGGGAGTTAGAGCTCAGAAGCCCACTTTTCTAGGAACTGATCCCATGTTTCTACCAGAGCTGTGAGGCAAATCAAAACAGAATGGTGGCCTAGCGGATTAGTCTGAAAGGCTTGCACACTGCCTCAAATTTTATATGTAATTGTGAACAGTGTATATATGCTGCTGATGCTTCTTCAGAGTATTCAAAGTATGAGATTTGGTTTTGTGGGTTTTTTTATGTGTTCCTTGTGTTTAACACCTGAAGATCAGATGAACGGGAGTAAAAAGCCAGGGTGACTGCAATAGCAGCACCACATTGTAACTAACAGTGTCTATGTACTCTTCCAGTGCCTTTTAAGATGCTGAGGTCAGTAGGAGTTTTGAGTGTTTACATGAAGGAAAAATGGTAGGATGGGATGGGAAAGGATGGGAAAGGATAGGATAGGATAGGATAGGAGGAAGGAGTTGGAGATTTATGGAGAGTGATCTGTTCCAATTTACATTTCAGCTTCCCCCCCCAGCAGGAAATAGTCTTTCACTGGCAGAAAGGTAGAGGCAAGAGGACTTTGTTGTTCCTTTTCATCCCTGCTGCTGTTTAGAAATACAAAAGTGCTCTTATCTACATCCTCCAAGGATAATGTTGTATAATTCTCATTTTTATGTTGATAAGTTGGTAAGAAACTCATCTGTTGCTTTATGCAGTTCATCCTTATCATAAATAACTTTTTGATTTACTGGTCTTTATAATGGTGGCATTTTTAAGCTAGCAGTGCTTCATCTGCTAATTTTACATTATATTCTAGGAAAACATTATAATACATTTTTTTCTGTTTCTCCTAATTTAGAATTACAGCAAGTTCAGTGAACAGAGTGAAGTGTGATGTCAACCCATTGAATATGGCTAGTTTCTTCTGCTCATATTCAGAATGAACTACGTCACGGTTTCTCCTTAGCTTTTTTCTCCAGGGGATCTCATAGATGATCTTTTGTACGCCACATATATTTACTACATTCAGTAATGACAGATCTGCCATTCAGAAAAAAATCTTTCAGCTGCCATCACTCAGAGAATGTTTATGCAATTGTTCTATAGTGGTTTTATATAATATTTTTATATACATTTAGATACAAATTATTAGAAAGCAGACAGGAGGTATCGACTGTGTTTACCAGTGAGGTATAGTCTTTTAGATATCTTCTATTGTAACATTAGCTGTAATACACATCTGTAGTTTTGTGTATGGAATAATGAGACATTATGAATTCTTAAAAACAATGTGTTATAATTAGTACAGTATATGCAGGAAGCCATATACCAGTGCATATTGTTTCTAATGGCTTTACTTACCCTTTCTTCTGTTCAAGACAGCCATTTGCAATAACAGCATCATATCACAGCTAACATATGCTTCCATTTTTCGTACTTGGTTTTGTATACTTTTTAATGCCTGCCAACGTCAGCGGGAGCACTGTATATTCAGCGAAGGCAGAATATGTTGGCTAAGTGCACTGGATTGTCTCCCCCTCTAGTAGTTGTCATGAGTTATTATTATGGTTTGCTACATTTTCAAAGCCACAGGTATTCTTTAGTTCAGATCACAGAGGAAAAACTTGTAATAATTTTCCAAAATTTGTTCTTGTTTCCAGCATGGAGTAGTCTGCATTTCCAGTTTGAGCTGATTTGTTTGGTGTTGTTGAAATCTTCAGCTGTGGCAGCTGAGAGATGACAGTGGAGAGACACATAAGGTGTGTGCCACATTTCAGTCCCAATCCTGATGTGCAGTACTCTGTGCAAGCACACAAATGGGGTGGAGGAATTCGCGGCTTGAGTATTTGGCTTGTAATTAGGGATTGCCAGCAATCATATTAGATGATGCTGTCATATTAATATCATGTTATGTGGCAACATGTATGACTTTTTTCCTCTTGCCTTTGTTGTCATACATGAACACTAGCTGTAAAGTGTGAGTTGAGCAAAAACTAATAAAAAAAATGAGAAAGAATGAGGAACTAGGATTTTTTCCTCACCAACTTAAAAAAAACCTATGGAAGCTAAAAAGTAAATGAGCATGGCGCAGCCGTCATGGCCATCTTAGTACTACAGAGAGGAGAGAAGTGCAGGAGTGCTTTGTGCAGCTGGAATGTATAGGCAAAATCTAATGCTAAGGATCCTCTTTTCAGCAGCAGTTACACATGTATGCTTGTCTGAACTCTCCCTGCTCTGTCTGCCCAAAGCGGCTGCCTGCAGTAGATGAGGTGGCTCATGGAGTGATTTTCACATCTCCGCATAGTTGTGTTAAGGCGTTGATAGGCTTTTCTTCTGTTCTTGGTGGTTCCACAATACTAGAAGACAATGGGAGAGAGCCATGGGGTTTTTTACCCTTTCAGTTATAGGTAACTCTTGGAGTTATTCCCCACTTTGTCCCACAGATGACCAGAAACGTTCTGTACATGTTCTTCTGAGACTGCTTTCATAATTACTATGCAAAAGGTTGATTAGTGACTATGAGAAGCTTGTTATATGCAGGAGAAATAAGTTCTGTACATTGTCCCAAGCACATTCATTTCAGATGCTGTAGTTGATTGCAAATGACTCATTACATCCTCAAACTCAGTAACAGGCTATAACATTTGATTAATAGTTTCCTCAAACAGTTTTAGTAATTTATTAATGCTTCAGAAACTATTTACAACGTACTTTAATTGTAGAAGCATCAATTTTATGTCACAGCTGAATGGAGATCTCAACTGCAAACTGAATAAATGAATAAATGGTATCTTTTCTACTAAGTTCAGTATTTGTTCTTTGATGGCTAAATGTTTTTTTTCCTGAAAATTTACAGATAAGTTGATGAATGAAATTGTTAAAAATAGGGTTTTTAGCAAAGATGGCATCTTCCAGGAGACTTTCAGGTTTGTTCTGAATGATATTGTAAATGGAACAACATAAATACTTTTAAAATTCTTTGTAGTGTTAGCCCTTGATGAAACCCTCTGCATCTCTGCATCAAATTGACAATTTTGCAGTGCTAATCAAAATGGCTTCCAATTTCCACTGCTTTCAATAGGAATAACTTTTCCACAGCTAAATGGCTATTTTGGGATGGACATTTATCTCCCATTAGGTCAAAGACCTTCTTGTGACAGTGTCACTTTAAAAAGTGTTTCATCAGTGTAAGACTTCAAATGCAGAATGTCTTAATGCTGTGATTACTGCTTGATTGTCTCTCAGGGCAGAATAAGGGATGAAATACGTTTCTTCCATTAAAACATTTAATCACAACTCTAAATTTCCTAGCCTTCCAACAATGGGCTTTGGGATACTTGTAATAGTCCTGTAATGTATTTTTACCTTATATAAGTAGCCTAATTTTTTTCTATTTCTGAGAATACACATTGTTAATTAGATTCCCTTTCTGGCAAGTGGCACCACTTAGGATTGTTTCTCAGCAGAACGGAGTGTTCAAGGGACCCATGAAGATAGCTGCCCTTTCAACTGCTTCTAAAACACCTGTACGGAGTTTAAGCTCTGTCAGACCAGAACTGCTTTACAGAACGATGGTTAGTGGGTGAGGGAGGGTAATTTCATTTTTTACCATTGACCTAGGAGGGCAAATTACTTCACTACTGTTGCAGTTTCCATTTCTCTACTACCACCCCTCTGAGCTACTGACATCTACTAAAACTGGTGATTACACATTGCCTGTCTTCAAATGACCAGGATGACATGCCATCAGATCTCATGCACTGGTGACCGACCTCCAGGAGATCACTGGTCACGCTGCTGGTGGGCTGAGAGTTGCTTAGCATCTTGCCTGAGTTGCTCTTTGCAAATCTCTGGTAAGTTTGCTTCACTTGCCGAGTCAACTGACAAACAACTGCTCAATTCTTTGGTGAAGATTTAAGGAAACACCCTAAACCTTCTAGATTAACTTTTGGAGTTTACTATCAATTTCAACCCTTTCCTCAATGCTCCTTTGTGTGGACTGACTTCCCTCTGGCTCTCGGGAAGAATTACTATGTAAACATATAGGAGCTTAATCCAAAACATCTCTATTAGCTTCACTAGAATAGAATAGAATAGAATAGAATAGAATAGAATAGAATAGAATAGAACAGAACAGAACAGAACACACATAGTTCAGTTGAAAGGGACCTGCAATGATCATCTAGTCCAACTGCTGTTATTATAAAATAATAGGATATTATAGAATAGAACAAACCATATTTATTTTTCTGATTCAGAAAGGCAAAGTGGGCCAAACTTGCCCTGTAGCAAAGAGACTGCACAAGTCTGTGTCTCCTTACAGTGGTACAGGTCCTGGTCTCACTATCCACACAGAGGTGAATTACAGCCAGCAAGAATAAGGGGTTTAGTTATTGTGCCCACCTGAGGCAGACATTCATCTTTGTACCTTCCAGCCTCATTCACCTGAACATCCCTAGGGAGTTTTCAGAATAATGCAAAGTTTTATTAACTGTGCTTGCATACACAAGCTTGGGCAGTGTTAGCAATGAAGGCAGAGTCCTGCAAAGTGCAGACCGCTCTCTGTTCTTACTGATTTCTGAAGGTGTGTGAGAGAGACAGCACCCTCCAGCAGAGGCCCAAGGAAGTCTCTCATTTACTGATGAGTTTCAACTAATGAAACCAATGAGTTTACTACTCTGAGTAGTAAGCAATTCTGGAACTCTAACCAGTCACTTTGATTCCTATATGTGTACCTAGATGCTTAGATTTTACCTTCCTAAATTAAAAATGTATGAATCACCTAGCTTATGAAAACCAATGCTTCAATTTTACACATTTCAGTGTATTCTGCACTTCATAGGAAAACATTAATACAAGACTGTTTTCAAGAGATGTCCCAATACTTTCTGAGATGTTATATTTGCTTGATGAGTTTAGGAATTTTTAGCTATTTTTAGGAATTAATTCTAAATGTTAGATAGTACATTATGTGAATGAAGAGTTTTCTGCTAAATTTAAGATGTGCTAATCAGAGTATATTAAATTGGGGATCTGATCATATGCCTCTTACAGAATTTGTTTCACACATTCCAAAACAAAGTGAGCAATGAGGAAAAGAAATAGAGTGCAAACTGATGTTAAGAAACGAATATAGTGACAATTATAAATTAGGCATAAAATATGTAATAGGGAAAAGACTGTTAACATTATATTTATGCAAATTAAATGTTTCTGATTCTCATCATATGTCTTTCATTTTAAAGGTTATTTGCCCTGATTCTATGATTCAAGTGTCACCAGGTCTGGCTTTAGCTACTTTGACATAATTTATTTGACAGCTCTGTGTGTCATAAATATATAATGTAACAAGGAAAGGTATCTTCACTGTTGAATGAAAACATTAATGCATCAATACTGTGTATGAATACTGTTTGACATTTACTAGTTACAAAAATAAAATGTACAGTATGCCTTGAAAACATGGCACTTCTATTTTTGGAAGATACTTTCTTTGTCTACAGAAAGTAGTGTCTCATAAATAAATGAAGAAGTGCAGTTCCAGGGTGGATGCTAAATGGTGCTTTCATCATTTAGATGGATTTTTAGTAAAGATCACATAATCTGTATGTTTCCATATGTTTTACAATGCATTTAATTATTTTTTTCTTGTTTCAATTCTGTGTATTAGCATATGCAACAATAAATTTATACAGAAATAAATTGGAATATGAGACAATTTACATATAGAAGGAGGAAAATGCCCTTAT
The DNA here is from genome assembly GCA_035590195.1 of Aviceda cuculoides. Lineage (NCBI taxonomy): Eukaryota > Metazoa > Chordata > Aves > Accipitriformes > Accipitridae > Aviceda > Aviceda cuculoides. Next base: position 26,853,090 of record JAVJGG010000029.1, read on the forward strand.
TATTTCAATACTTAGCAGGTTTGGGTTGGTTTTTTTTTTTACATTCTGTACTAACCAGTCTGTAATGAGATATATTGCCTTCTCCAACCTCAAAATGTATTAAATCTTAATAATGAAAGAGGAGAAACTGCATTACATTCAGAAGTTTGACTTCCTCACAGTTCTTAGGGGAATATGGCATCTGATGTTTTTACCTCTGTAAGAGATATAGAAATCTTGGGCCAATTTTTCCAATATTGCCTCTGTGCATGCACAGTTGTTTGAACATGTCTTTTTTAATTGTCATTTGCATCTACAGATGGTGCACCTCATATCCAATTTGCGCATACTGATGGTATTGCTTATATACAGTCTGTGGCTTACCCCAGTGGAAAAGAAATTATGGGCAAACCCTCCCAACCCCCCAATAACTGTGACAGCATTAATGGAAAATACATTGACATATCTTTAAAAATTTAGCCTTGAAAGTAGCAGCTTGATTTTTCAAGCCCGGTAATTTATGAAAACATTTGCCTCTACCAAAATTAATGCAATCTCTACATTTTTGATTTTACAGTGGTTTGCAAAAAGTATCAACAATTTGCAGTGTCATAAACTCCTAGATGCTATACAGCAAAATATTCTTAATTATATTCTTAACGATAAAGGCTATTTTCTAGAGCTATGCTTCTCAATTACACTCACACAACAGCAAGGAAACCACTCTGGAGTGAGATGGTTGAGCAAGGTCATTCTTTCCATTCCCAAAATGGGTGCATAGAAGTCCAAGACGAGCTCTCACCAAGGGACTTGAAAGGTAACTTGAGGAGAAACTCCTTCTGTAATGGCAATCCTCTGGCTCCATGGCATTTCTGGAGAGCGTGACATGCAAAAGCAGAGAAATGGCTGTTCGGTTCATTTTTTTCTAATGTGTTTTCCAATAAGGAGGTCTTTTGTGCTGGACACATTCAGGTGGTTAAGAATTAAGAAGAGAGTGGCTCATAGTGCTGCAGAGGTTGTCATAAAAGTCTGTGTCGTTGCTCTGACTCAGTGATGGTAAATATTTTTTATCCCCATTGTGCTTTGATTGTGATGCTGTCACGGTTTAAAAATGCAGCCAAATCTTAGGAATTCTTAAAAACTCTGCAATGCTGAATTAAGCTGCACCCTATACATTCACTTAAATCCCACAAAGTATATCCCACTAATCAGATACACTGTCTTGTATTCTATTTGAGAGACAAAATTATTTGATCCCTTAATTGTTACTTACAATCAATAGTTGTAAGTTTTTGGTGAAGGTACTTTTTGCATATTTTTTTGCTTTGTTGAGTAAATCACAGACTTTATATAAACAGAGCCATTAGCAAATATGAAACTTAGGCTTTCATTTGTAGACCCAGGTACTATAGTTAAAAATCCTTGCTGCTCATCAGTTCAGGAAATAAGGTCTCTATTAGTCCACAAGCAAAGTGGGAAAGTGTCACAGAGTGATACATAACATCCCTTGGATGGCATCAGACTTGTACCACTTGCAGCTTCTGGGGTGATTGAACCAGTAAATTGGTAGAAAAAGTATATGATTTTAGAAACAGAGGACTGGAAAGGTCCTGTTCCACCACTGAGTTGCATTTTCTGTGCAATCTGGTAACCATGCTTTATAATCTCAAAGAATGATCTTTAAAGTCATGATTGCTTGGGACATGACTTGCTATTTCAAACATTTGAAGCCTGAACATGCTATAGTGATTATAGCAACAATTCATTTGTGGTAGTCTACGGCTGGAGAGATTTTTCGGAAATGAAAAGTAGTATTACCTAAAGAGCAGTTGTACATCTCCACTCTGAAGTACTTCATACAACTCCACTTGTGATTACCTGCCCTATTCCTGACTGACTTCCATACACACATGTTCCTCATGCAACCTCTTCAATCTGTAAACTGCCGGGACGGACTGTAAATCTAACTATGAGCTGGGGGGAATAAGATCCCTGTCTTCTGTTCTCCTATATAGAAGCAGGAAGGAGCAGATCATATTTGCTAATTCAGTCTTGAGAATAAAGTAATTGGCAGATCACATTCATCCTGCATGTCCTCTGTGATAAAGGGAGAAGTGCAGTGTTTTGTTAGTCCTGCAGTTTTGAGGAGGACTGTCTATTTCTATACATCATGCATCAGACACTTAACGTCATGTCTGCCTTGGGATCCAACTCATCTGTGGTATCAGTGGTCATTATTTTGCTGTAACATCTATAGCTGATTTTCCATTCTGCCTCTATGGACCTGCTGCGTTTACATCTCTATTAGTAAAGTCCTTCTGAAATATATTTTAAAATAACATCATGACATTTCCTGTCCAAGAGAGCTTAGTAGTCACAGTACTGGAATTGTTAGTTGATATCCCAGTATAAACTAATAATTTCAAACACTCAGCATTTTGCTTCAAGTTCCTTTTTCTCTTTGCTCTCTCTGTGGCTGTTTTTAAATCTCTGGAACTTCATTCCTTTCTGGTTTAGCTTGGTTCCTATAGCCAAATTCTTAATTCAGAGTACCTCATAAAGGAAGACATGTTTTGAAAGAATGAGAGCAATCCTAACTGATAAGAAAAAAATTGCACTTTTTTGGTCTTGGAGTGCTTCCAGATTTGAAACAGGTTTTGGAATATTACATTTGCAATCTGCAATTTGTGATCATTTTCATTTTATTTTCAGTACTAAAATTGTGTTTAAATGTGCCAATCATTGCTCAGGTTCAGTGCTGGCCTGGCTCCACTGTTGCCCCCATTTCACGCGTCTCTGGTATGCCACTTCTCTTCAGTTTCCAATCCCATGAAACAGAGATGATGACCTGTAGGGGACCCGTGGTGCTCTGCAGACCAGGGGAGGTTTGCTTTGCTCCTTCCTCCTTCCTGCCTCTCCTACCAGGAGATAGGCAGTCTGTTCCACAGACTGTATAGCACAAGTGCTGGTGGATGCAGTGCTGGCCAAACTACACATGCGACGGTGCGGATGCAGAGCTGGAGAGCAGGGCTAAGAGGCTGGTGGGCTGTGATGCCGTGGTGGATGGCACTGGGAGGAGAAGGACACTGGAGTGGGCAGCGGAGTGTGGGAAGAGGGTATACGGGAGAAGGAATCTCAGGGGAATGTGGCTGTGTGATGTTGTGCATGGACGAAAAAGCTGAAGAGCACAGGGTGCAGCTGGGATGTGAAGCTTTGTGGAGGTGCTGGATGAAGGAGAGGCAGACCACAAAAATTTGAGCCAATTGCTATTGGCAGGCCCTTGATCAGCATGCGCGGTCATTTTCTTCAGAAGTGCAGTTTGCCTCACAGAAGGATAGTTACCTCACTCTGCCATTGATCCTGCTAATGTGGTTTTTAACAGCATTTCAATTACTTCATACCAATAAAAGAAGAGGGTTGTGTTTTTTTCTAGAGAAGGCCTTCTTTTTCAGGCAAAATGCAGCTTTTATAGGTGTTTCAACCATATATGCATGAAGTACATGTATAAGCAAGCTCACATCTGCCTCTTTTCAACCTCACAGACTACACCTTTTCAGAGAGACAGGTGGTCCATAAGGAGGAACAGGTGTATCCTGAGTATTACCACCTCCATGTTATGGACAGCCATTGCAAACACTGTGCTCAAAGCACTTCCATCATTTCCCCATCAATGTTACCACTCAGATACTCCATCAGGAACCAGGAGGGGTAGTGGCAGCTCTGTTTGTGGCCTGTCTCCAAGAAAATTTAAGCTAGGACTAGAAGTGTGCTAACCAAAAGAGAGAAAGATAAAGGGGAAATACTTTCAGTCAAAAGATTAATCTGAAGCTAGAATAATAGTTTTAGAATGACCAGTCAGTTAGGACTAGTCAACAGTTAGCTATGAACGATGTTGATGGAGAGGGGACACGGCACCCCGTGCCTTGCTGTGTGCCGCACTCTGCCCATGCAGGGGAGTGCCAAACCAGGAGGTGCAGTAGCGAGATGTCTTCAGTGCTCTCTGTGCACGGTCAGAGCTGCACTGGGGTACCCCCAGAGATGTGCAGGCACTACACAGAGGACTACTGCAACCTGCTCAGCACAGGGCAACCAGGCATTAATGTAGCCAGAGGTATTGCTGCACTGCTTCTCGGGAGAGAGACATCCGTGTGGGTTTGGACAGTTGCTGAATCCGTCTTCTACGTGGTTCTCAGCTTAGAAAGGCAACAACCTGCCTGCCTGGGCTGTGTGCACCAGGGTATGGTTTGAGAGCTTAAACTGAGTACTGCCAGATCACCAAAATCTACTGTGCCCAGGTCTCGGCTTCCCAGTAGAAGAGATGACCATATTGAAGTGAATCCAGCAAAAGCCACGAAGCCTGCCATAGGAGAAGAGGCTGATAGAGCTGGGGCTGTTCAGTCTGGAGAACACAAGGCTTGGGGATCTTATCTGTGTGTATAAATACCTGATGGGAGAGTAAATAAGACAGAGTCAGACCCTTCTCAGTGGTGCCTAGGAACAGGATAAGAGGCAATAGAAACAAACTGAAGTACAGGAAATCCCATTCAAACATTCTTTTACTGTGCGGGTGTTCAAACACTGGAGCAGGTTGCTCAGAGAGGCTGTGGAGTCTTCATCCTTGGACATATTCAAAGCCCAACTGAACATGGCCTTGGGCAACCTGCTGTAGCTGACCCTGCTCTGAGGATGGAGGTTGGACAAGAGACCTTCAGAGGTACCTTCCAACCTCAGCGATTCTCTAAGTCTGTACACCTGGGGGACCACGATGACTTTGGCCAATTAAAGTGTGCATTTCTGCTACATGTGCTGGCTGCCACCCTGCCTCTCACCAGCTCTTGTAGAGAGACCTGTGTGGCAACCCTCTCCCCTCTCCAGGCAGGCAGCAAAGGCTGATGCAGCTGATACCGCGGTCTTAAACCCTGGTTATGAGACAGTATGGAAACAAGCACACAGGCAGATGGGATCTAGACAGTCTTATGTGAATATTGCTCAAATATAAAACACATCCTGGGTTATGGAAGCCATGGTGCAATAGCCCCCATTTCCCAGCCCCAACTTCATGAAGGTAGGTACTGAGGACTTTTCTGCTAACAGAGTAAAAAGGACTCGTTCTTTCCTTTTTGAAACACAGCTGGAAAAGGGCTTAGGCTTTCTGTGCCCTTTTACGTGTTGTCGTGGTTCAAACAACCTCTTGAGAGCTGAGATATCCAGATTTAATCAGTGTTTCTGGCTGGATGTTTTCAGCCACGCATTTCGTGTTCCTCCCTTGGGAAAGTGCGTTAAGTCTTCTATAATTTCTCCTTCCTATGGACATTGTCCTGCTGCATAGAAAAGACGGCAACAAGATTCACTGGGGCTAAGGACAAAGGCAACAGAGGGCATGAGCTGGCGATCTAAGGTGAAGTTCTTGGGATCTGGTCTTTGTAATGGTGATTTAACATTAAGTATATAAATTGTCCTGGGAAGATGACTTGCTGCCCAGGAGCTCCCCGCTTGTGTGACTTGCTCAGGCACTACAACAGAGTCTCTCCTTTTCCCAGACTGCCCAGTTCAGGCTTAAACTCTTCTTGCTACAGCTTTGGTGGAAGGTATCCTCACCCACCAGTGGGAAGTGTATTCCCTTGAAGGTAAAATGGTAGATTTGAATCTTACCAGCCTGCAGAGGAGGTTGTTTCTGGATTTCTGATCTTATACGGTAAAAACTGGGCTATTGTATTGAAGGAGCTGCCCTAGCTTATGTCTGAAATGAGGGCCACCACTATGTTTTGTTAGCTCTCTGCTGTTAAAATGGTGGAAACACTGAAAGATTGATGGGGAGCATCTTTATATTTCTGCAAGGAGTAAGGGAAATCTTGGCCTGGTCAGTAGTGGCATAACTCTGGTGCCACTAGAGCCACAAGTCTGAGCACCAAGTAAAAGCAGATAAAGTGTTCAAATACCGCAGCACCTCCCAAAGTCAGGAGCCAAAACCTTTGCCAGGCATTAGAGGTGCTGCCTCTGCCCGCGCAGTTGTCAAAAAGTATCTTTCCACAGAAATACTATTTCCTCTAGCAAATACTGGCAAAAAAAAAAAAAAAAAAAAAGAGTGATGTTTAATTCTGTGACGTGAAAAATGTGTCTTCACAGTGGTTTCTTCCCCACGGAAAACAGCAGGTAAGTTTTGGTGACAGTCAAGCTGAGGCTTTTTTTTTCCCCTCCAATTTCCTGGCATTTGTAAATTTAAGATAGGTCCTTAATGTTATATTAACACAGATTTTTATGTGTCAATTAACAGATAAATTCATTATGAAAACTCATTTAGGAAAGGGCTGACACCAGACAAAGCCTTGAGGCAGCTGTGGAGTGCTGGGATGCAACATCTGCTCCATCAAATTGCACTCAGATGCTCCCATTCCTCGTCTGTTCGCCGCTGCTCCGCGGCGTCTCAAGCAGCTACTTACCTCCCCGGGACATACAAGTTTGGACACAGACCCACAAAGGCCAGATGTCTCCATTAATTCTCTTAGGCCTAACCAGCTAAAGAAAGTTGTCAAGATATGCCACCCTTTGACATTGTGAAAGAAAAAAATCTGAACAAGCTACATGCCATGTTGATTTGTCATGTGAGATTTGCTTTCGTTGTTTTATTTACTCAGTATTGAATTTGACATCCACCTGAAATATTGAATCTACCTTTGGAACCCACCTACTTTCTATGTTATGAACCTCATTTGGTAACTTAGCTAATGTAAAAATACCTTCCATCACCAGCAGTGGTGCTTCTCATGACATAACAGAAATTGACTCAGAAAGTAGCATATGCTGTTATCACCCATAATAGATCAGCCACATCTCAAAGATTGGAAGCCAAAATTACCATTTGGCGTGTCTGTAAATTCAAATATACCGTCTGTCCCAAGTTGAAAATTAATGGAATTTTATCTTTTTTATATATATATCAAAAGCTTTGCTTTCACTACTGCCATAAAAGACTTTTCATTTAGTATTTGTATTATAGTAACTCTCCACGGGTGTTTAATGTTGCTGAAGAGCTGCAATTTGTAAAACACATCCCCTTCTGCCTTTCTGCAGATTGTTTCCTCCAGATCAAGGTTCAGTGCTTCCAGAAACACAGAGCTGGGAGAAGGACCCAGAGGCTGTTCATCCATCTCCCTGTCCCAAGGCAGGACCCACCAAACCATTCCCAACAGGTATTTGTTAACAAAATAAAAGGCAATACTAAAATATTATACATATATACATACACACATCTCTCCGTATATGTGTAGTGTATGTCAAAAATTCCTCCATATGGGCTGGCGTTATTTACCTTCAATTTTAAAGGGCCGATAATTCAGAAAAGGACAATTACTGAGGAGGAACCTTACCTGCATGCTTTCAGAACAGAAAACTCGCTGACAGCAGGCAGATTTCCATGCATACACATGGCAGGATCAGACCTTTCATGGATAGTTCATTTCTATACCTGTAGTTGTGGTGCATTCTCAGCCAGCACACAAGCTCCTTTTGAGGGTGTGTGGTGGGTTTTTTTGCCCAATCGAATTCACAGACTTTTTTTCAGGCAGCCTCTGCCACTCAAGTGGTTTTGATGAAGGCTTCTTTTCGACAGCTACAGTTTCTAAAAGGGACAAATTATGCGTCCAGTCCTGCAAGCCTGCCTGCAATGAACGAACGCCTTTAGAAATCAGTGGAGCTTTCACATGGCAGATGGCTCCCTAGGATTGAGCTCTACATAATTTTGCGATATTTTAGCTGGGGATATTTTAGTGGCTTTTTCCCTATGCATGACAGCATGATTTGCTGGCTGCTAGAAAATGTCATCAGACCCTTTCTCATTCCACAGTGAAACCTTTGGATTTTTTCTGAAAGAGCAAAAATGTTTTCTTTTCCTGTTGTACAGGACACTCCTATCTGATGAAAAATATTTCCGGATAAAAACAGTGACAGTAGAAGGGTTAAAAACAGTGACAGTAGAGGGTAGAAGGGCAAAATAGCCATGTTATGTTTCAAAATAGACCTAAAACCAAATGAAGGGGGGAGAGTTTTTTCTAAAAGCCTTTAAACTACTGTCCTACTAGTGAAAATACTTCTGTCACTTAAAATCCTTGTAGAGGACTCTCTCACGATTTCATTTGTGGTGTCACCTGATTTCTCCTACAATACAATAAATGCAAAAATGTGATAAATTCACCAAGTTGAGCTTTTTTGCATTCTCTCAAAAAGGGTAATTGCTTAAGTGTAAATTCAACGGTTGCTGCAGATCAGTCCACAGCCAGCCTGCCTCCCATGAAAACAGCAAAAGAAAAAAAAAATCAGTGCAAACCTCTCTCTGCTTTGCCAGCATTTGTCTCAGTCCCAGAGAAAATTAATTCATTATCCCTGGCCAGGCCTATGTCAGCATGCAGAGACTGCAATGGATTACTTTGCACTAGTTTTGTCAATAGACTTTGCAGTGTAGATACTTCTTGAAGTTGGTCACATACCAGTTAGTGGTAACAAGATATATTCTGACCAGCTACTGTAGGGCTTAAACTGGACTTGCATGCCCAACAGATGTTTAAGTTCAAGATACTAGTTAGTCAGTAAAGCAAAGGTTGTCTGGCTCCCTGGGCATTCTATAGAATGACATAGGTGCCCTTTTCAGATAGTTTACATTTCCCACTGTGTCATTGCCATTGAATGTATATGTAGCTATGACTTACTGGCTGTGGCTAGTAAGATTGATTCTGCCATCAATTTTTGTGAAGTAGGTGTAATTATAAGCATCTATGTCTGTATTATAGACCAAAATAGGTAGTCTGAATACATCTCACTCCTCCCTAGACTCAGTAGTCTGTAACATCATTTACAGCACACAAAACCACACAATTTCCTTTGTGTTTTTTTTCATTCTGATCTTTGTGAATAATTATTCCCTTCCAATGTTTCCACTTGTTTTCATTAGGCATTCATTTTTCTTTCACCCTTCACTATGAAGGGTATTCAACAAAACTAAAATTAATGTGTCTTCCTTATTTCCTTCTTTATGTAACAGCATAATCAATGACATCAACTGATCTCTGGAGACAAGAACTGCTAGTTAACCTTCCCTGCCACTCTTGGCTGAACAGTTGCCTAGCTTTGCAGGGCGTAAGACATTGTAAATTACAGAAAAATAGTGGCTATCCTTAAAAGTATGGTGATACAATAGTGATATTAACAGCAGGATGTTCTGATTCATTGTTCACATTCATTGTTCACACAATGAACACTTCAGGATTTGCATTTGGGCTATTGAAGAGGGGGTTTTGTTCAGAATTATTCTTAACCATTGGACCAACAATACTAAGGCAGAAACCAGATCAGAAAGGTCTGGAGGCTTGGAGGAGTATTCAGAATCCCACCTGAGGTCTCCATGCAAATTTTATGTGCTGCCCTGCCCGGGCCTGGAAACACAAATGGGAAAAAAAGCCTCCCCAAAAATAAAGTACTAGGCATGATAGGGGATCAGTCTTTCCTTTGCAGGATGATACTGTATTAAATGGACAAGAAAAAGTTGTAAGAAAGGAGAATGGATAACAAAGAATTTGCTTTGGCAATTGAGAGTCATGAATGTTTTTTGCACCTCGTAACCAGTAGAGCCAGGGAGGAAGACTGCTCATTTACTGCACCAGTGACAACAAGTCAGTATGTGAAGAGTTAATCACCCCGTGTTTAGAAAATTAGGGAAATGGGACCTTGAGGAAGCACTCTAAGGCATAACATGAAAAGCCATTTTTGCTAATCAAAGAGGCATTGCAAACTTGGCTGACATTTGCTTTAATGAAAGACTTTCATTGTTGTCCAGCTCCTCCACAGAGTTCAAAACTGTGTAGCTGAACTCCAAATTGTCTAATATTTTGTGTTGAAGGACTGGACTTCTTTTGCCAACATAGAAATCAATGGATCGTGAGTTCCCATTTTCCAGACTCTGTCCAGCCAGCGTGGATGACCTCTTGCTTACATTCACAGACTTGTAGACCTAACTTAGTTCATGAGGATGAAAAGGGAATTGATCTTGTTACAGGATGAATACATCAGAATTAGAATTCTTTGCACAAACTTACTGAACCAGAACAGTAATGTCCTCTAAATGTTTCTCTTCAAAATGCCCACCATTTCCTAAATACGCAAGCCCTCCTCTCCATATTTCGGAGAAGCCTGTTTTTTGACATCTTAACATATTGTCATCTAAGTAGTAACTTTCACATACACATGTGCTAAGCAATATACCAGAAAAGAGGTAGTCTCTTAGCCTCCTTTTATATTCCAAAAACTAAGTTACATATTGGACTATAACACCAAAACTGATATATCCATTAAAGATAGTCTCTGACAGGGGTCATTAAAAAGTTTAGTTAGCATAACTTGCATCAAAATTCAGTAGGAGAGAAAATAAGGAATATTTATTATCAGAGGTAACATCTTTTGGAATTGTCATAATTTTTATAATAATTCATTTTGTGGAGTCACATCTGGAATAAAGGCAATGGTGGTGTCTTGTTCAGTCTTGGATTTGAGGGGAGCTAGTCCTTGCAGTGGCAAAAAAGGCAGAGCATTCTTGAGACACCACGGATCAGTTCATTGGTCATCAAAAAATATCATCAAAGAAGTGCTGGATTCATGGATTGACCCCTGAAGAAGAGTTGATGTGCCTGAGATATTCCCTGCCCTGTCTAGAAGGTGAATTCTGACACTACCCAGCAGCATCGTAAAACAGAGATGGTTAAAGAGAGGATAAGTATGTCAGAACAAATTAATTCTTATATTTTGTTCTGAAAACAATTATTTTCATTCTTTTAGGATGGATTGGGGAGGGGAAAGAAGCTGTTTTGATGAGCCTTGTTCCACCAGTTATATTGATTTGGTGCCTAAAACATGAAAATAACGTGCTTTTTGTCCACCAGTGACAGAAAATATATTTAGACTTTCCATTTGAATTTTTGTAACATGGATAAACATTCTTGAATTATTTTAGTAAAATTTTCATATTAATTGCAAAATCCTTTTTTACAGGGAAAAAAATTTTGATAGAAAATTGTCAATTTAGCCTGATGTAAATGAAAATTAAATCCTTCCATGTTGGTGCAGAATAACAATGATGTAAATGAAATTATAGTCTACTGGGGAAAAGCAAGTTTAATTTATGGGAAGCAAAAGCCCAGTGGCTGTTCGGCTGAAAATCCTTAACATCCTTATGAAGGCTCGGTCTGAGTTGCATCTGATGTTTTAGCTGCTTATGAGATCCAGATTTTAATTCAGAAGATGGAGCTGTCTTGACCAAAACTTTTGCAGTCTCATGTTTCTGAGCTGTTACCCATTCCAGGAGATGCTAACACAGGCAGTCTGTAAAGGGCTGAGACCTTCCAATACTTTGATGCTGTTCCACGAACATTAACTGAGCTGAGATGATTTTAATTTTATTTTCTTCACCTTCCAACCATGATTCACAGGAAAACAGTTAAGTTTCACAGGAAACCCAGTTAATTAATCCATGTATTTCATGGACCACCAATATTGAAAAAAGATGAGTTTTGGTCAATATTTTGCATCTAATTCTTACTAACATTTGAACAACAGACCTGTACAGATACTCTACTTCATTGATAATGAGTTGGAAGTACACAAGGCTATGCTTGGACACTACTTCCAAGAATGAAATGAAAAATAAAAATGCTTTTAATCTAAGAATACAAACAATATCATTTGATTGCTCTATCTACACTAGATGTTTATAACAATAATATTGATTATACAATTCATGCATTATTATACAATCATAACCAATATTATTGATTTCATTAATTTGTTGGTATTTAAGCAGACTCCTGCTGAAAACTGTTTGCACTTGATTTGTGTTTGAAAATGTTTTTAAAAAGCTGAACTAAAACTGAATAACAAACTATACGGGAATTTTGCTGACTAACCAGACTTGTGACTTGCTATCTAAGAGTAGCACTGCCTGAAAACGACTTTATAGAACAGCTTCCTGATAAAAGTGCAGTTTCATTATTTTCAAAATCTATTGTTTTTGAGAAAATGTGTCATGAAAAAAGTAAAAACAAGATTTATTGGTACTTAGTGCCCTATTCAAATGCATTGAATATTGTATTATATGTAATGAACATTTTAATATAACATAAAATACGAACAAAATACATAAAGTGGTAACTGGGAACTCAGAATTTTCACAATTTTAGGTTGAGCGATTTTTATGTTGTTAGAATGATGTTAGTGAGGTCAGAATAAAATAACACTGGATAGATTGCTGAAATAAATAGATTGCTTCAATGAACTTGTACTAAAATTTTCAGGAATTTTTATTCAATGAGAAATTTTGGAATTGCAGCTCACCATTTTGGTTAATTCAGAGCAGAGACAAAGGAAACTATTACTCAAAATTGAATGGCACTGCACAATAAACGGAATTAAAAACTATGAAAAAAGAAGATGGAAAATCTTGGTCTGTGAGGTTGCACTTACATGCATGACTGACATTAGTTATTATATTAACAGATCTGCATATGTGCATATGTTAAATGAAAACAAGGATTTTGTCATGCCAGTTAAAATATTCAGGGGTTCATCTTCTGCATTGCCTTAGCTTGTAGAGTATACTTATCACTTTTATGAGGACACATAATTTATACCTACTCTTCACTTGACCCGAGCCCCTAAAGCAAACGGATTACCATCAGTTCAAGTCAGTTTATACAAAGGCTCTTTTCACTGACAATGCGCTGCTGCAGCACAATAACCTAACAAAGGTCCCACATAAAAGTCTTTGTAGTGTATTTTTGGGATACTTTGTATAATTTTTATCTACTTCAGTATACTTTGCATACCTTCTTTGTGTTGATATTATTTGAGTTTTAACTACAGTGGACCATGTATAAAACTACAGAGGAACCAAACAGGGAATTAAAGAAAAAAAAAAAAGAAGAATCCCTTCTATGCTTTCATTTGTGGTCAGTCACCACTGTATTCCCTCTCATTTCTTCTGAGACTTGTAGCCAAGAGCAGATCTATGGCCATCTGTTTTTAATCTACTATTCAGAATGATAGTCTGTGTATCAATGTACTCTAGCCATAGTCTATAGAGAAACTGCAAATCTTTTTTTGGGATAACTTCCAGAGGATAATAATATTCACAAGAGAATTCTTTTGCCTTCCTTATCTCCAGCTACAGTTTTTCATAAAAGAATGGTATCATAGCTGCCTGTTCCAACAATTGCTTCTGTCATGATGCATTATTGCCAGCAAGCTAAACAATTGAAGTCATAAATCTTTGAGCTTTTAACTATGCTACCACTGCCCAAAGGAGATTTTGTGAGACAGCAGTGAGCTAAAGAGTGTCAAGCGACTAAATGCAAGAGGGTAAAATGGGACAGACAAGCTTTCTTTCTAAAATATTGTTTGGATTTTCTTGCAAGAAGAAGATAGCATAAAATAAAGTTCCTTGGCAAGTCTGAAATTAAACGGGGTGCACTTGCTTCAGTTAATGTCCAACAGACACTAACCATACTGACATAAGTAAGTAATGCTACTGACTGTATATTACACTGAGAAAAACATTTCAGCAGGAAATAAAAACTACTGCTTGCTGCCCTGGTGCCCATTCACTTTGCATCTGCTGAGAACAAAATGCACAATTGCATATGCTAAAAAGTGCTAATGCCCCTGGCTATTGTGCAGTTCACCCCGTTAGCACTCCCCTCCACACACACTTCTGTGCATGAGCTGCGGCCACCCTACCAAAGCCAAGATACATGTGGCTTAGTAAACCCCTGAGAGGGCTCTGCAGTGCTGCTGCTTCTCTCGTCTCCTCCCCGTCCTGAAGAAAAAGTAGGGAGAGTATTTAGAACTGAAGGAGATACAGGTTCTCCATTCCCAAACTGAATTCAACACGATATTCCTGGACAACACAGCACTCTCCCCAGAGCCGGCTGAAATCCCTTGACCCTAAAGGATGCTCATTACCACATATGCACTGCCGTTCCTTGCAGAAGGGCATGAAGGCATGACAAGTCAGCCTACTAAACTGCTCCGGATAAAAATAAATAAGCAGCAGTCCTTAACCATTAGCTCTCCCAGCACGCTTTGTTCTTTCTTTCGTAAATCTGTCTGAAATGAAACCAGCATAAACTCAGGAACACTTTCTGATCTGAGATGCAGGCCTCCTAGCTGCATTGCATCACTGCACTTAAAAATCCTTCTTGACGTGAATACCCGTCTTTTCAAATTATTGTTATATACCCCATGTAAGCTGCAGCATCCTCATGTCTCTTGAGAAAAACCTAAGCTGACCATTCTTTCAGATTCTTGCAACATTATTTAAGTATGTTGAGATTCTGCATTTTAAATATGAAGAGCTGAATTTTCCCCTTAGATACATAAATGCAATTCCCACTGAAATCAATTAAAGCTGTCTTGAAATCTCACAGAGTGCTCTAAGCTTTATATCCATTTATATCTTCCAAGTAATTGGAGATATATCATGTGAATTGTCTAATGGAATGATGAAGAGCCCCCAGTTCACTATCTGGAAGGAGAGTTTGGATACTTGATCCACAGCTTTTCACTTGCTGTAAATTTTAACCACAGCTTCTCTGTACACCTCCATTTGTATAAATTATTTCAATTTCACGGTGCTAATCCTCTTTTTTTGTGAGCCTTATATGGATTTCCTGCCAAGAAAGAAAGAATTATGGGGAAAAAATTGTATTTTAAGTTTTAACCAAGGCTACTCTTATATAAAATATATCTACTGTATAATATTATGGAGAACATTTTACAACAAAACAAATTTTATAAGAAAACAGAAAGGCTATAGTATTAACCTGGGAAGTATTTGCCAAGGAAATGACTACAATGATGGAAATTCAAATTGTTGGAGTGTAGTACTTGCCCCATACAAGTCAATAGAGTTTTTGCCATTGATTTTTGTGCTGGGCAGGATTTCGCTCTGCTCAAGGAGTGGCACTTCTCTCTTGCCAGCAGAATCTTTAGAGCATCTGAGAAAAAAATGGAATGGAAATGTCTTCCAAATATTATTTCAAGAGTGCCTAGAAACAGATAAGCATGTTGCTGATTCTAAAATGACTTTTTACTTCCAAGCTGTCTCTATTTTCTATTAAAAATAGTAAGGAATCTAAGCTTATACAAAATATTCCAAATTAATTACAAAATATTTTGTCTGAAGCAATTTCTGCGATATTGCTTTCATTGTTTTAACAGAAATGTTTTCTTGGTTTTAACAGCTTTAATTTAGATTGAAGTAAAGTTAGGTTGGGGTGGCAAATCCATCTTTAGAGATTTATGTGGCTGGGAGATATAAGTACGGGCCAGAATCTGCCCGTAGCCCTTCCAGATAGCCAGTGCGAAGCATCATGGTTGAGAATGGGAGTGTGAGGAGCTGTATAAGCAGGAGGTAGCACCTGGAGCCAGGGACAGGGAAAAGCAGCTTTTCTGTCTCCCTTTCATTTCTACCACAGAGCTAGTTAGCTTCAGCTTTACATAAGAAATTGCCTTCCTGACCATACTTTTAATAGAACAGCCAGAAACTCTTAATTAAGAGATAATCTGAATGAAACAGAATATTTCGTAGAGTAATAGTCTCCTGCTGTCAGGCAGGCAAGGCGTTTACTGAAATGAGATTTGTCTTCAAAGAGGAAGATATCGATCATGTGCTATTACAATAACAGTATTATTTCTTTTACCAGGTGATTGATTTTGACTGATGGATGTCAGTACACAGGAGAGACAGTGGTTTCATGCAGTTACTCAATAGCAGACCTCTGAATAGTTTGAATCATAATTGCCCCTTCTGGGGCCCAGAAAACTAGGAAAAATTTGGAAAACAGTGAATATTTCTTCCATAGAACAAATTTTCCATTTAAAATACCATGCGATTAGGGTACTTCTTAATCAATGGGTTTATAAGTACTTAATCACAATTATTTTAAATTCTTGCAATATTTTTTTCCTAGCAATAAAACAATTTTACTAATAAAATATAATGAAGACTAAAGAATAATTTTTTACATTCATCCTCAGCATTTCATCCAAGATTCGTGAAGTGCGTCTATGAAAACAGAATGCACCTGCTGCAGTTACCCAGTTGTGTATTTTTGGATGTGACTTCATTTGTCCACAAATTTCCTACTGGGGTTTCCGGTGCCCCTCTCCCAGGGGTGTGAGTATCTCAATTATCTCTTAAGATCAGTGAGGAATTGTGTGTGTGTCTGTGAGGTGCGGGAGACACTCTCCCTCCTGGTCATCACTCAGGGCACAGCACTGCCTAATCTTACTTGTGTCATCCATTTACCCCTTAAAAACACCCACAGTTCATTCATCCTTCCTCAGCATATATGGGAAGTATATGAAAATATACCTCTTTAAAGACAGGTGGGAAAAAAACAGTTTTCTTTTATGCTGGCCATTTTGTGCTGAAGGCCGTAGGCAGGACATCCTTTTCAAGAAAAAACGGTAAGACTCTAGCTATGATTTCCCTTCTTTTTTTCAATTTATTTTATGTCTTGTTCCTGAGGACTTGGTATATCTCCCAAACCACTGAATCTGCCCTAAATATTGTGGTTTATTAGTTTTCCAAAGTTTTGTGCCTTTCTGCCCTGAACAAAACAATACAATGATATTGGGTAAAAGTGCTTAAGCATTTTTAACTTTTTTCCTACTTCTTTAATTAATTTACTGGGGTTTTAGCAGCTGTGGAAAAATGTTTGTTTCCTGTAGCCTGTTAGATATTATGGTGGGTTGGGAGCCTTACAGAAAAAATGAGAAATGGTACCCATCTCTATTTTCACAAGTTTATTTGGTTGACTCCAAGTCCTCTGTACTTTCAAAGAAAAACAGAAATAGATATAAATATGAATAACGCATTTTTAAACTGGAAAACAATATTTTCCAAAAGATGGGGCATGGCATATCTGGCACCGTCTGCCAAATGTAGATCCATGCTGTGGGTACCTAATGAAACAGTCCTGCTAAACTCAGTGCTTGTATTTGCTAAACAGGCAACCAAGAGAGGTAAGGGGCTTTGAAGATCTCCAGAGGCAGATTTTTTCTGCCAAGTTGAGGCATCTAATGAGCAACAGCCTCCCCTCCGGGGCCCTTAAAAGTAACCTAGGGTTTCCCATTGATTATACAGAGTATTGCTTTAGCCAGACAGACTATGCCAAAGCTTAGGTGCCCATCTTTGGTGACCCTTTTGACCAGGTATTGCAACATAGAATCATAGAATCGTTTAGGTTGGAAAAGACCTTCAAGATCATCCAGTACAACCATCATTCATGCCCACTAAACCATGTCCTGGAGTGCCTCATCTATGCACTTTTTGAATACCTCCAGGAATGGTGACTCAACCACTTCCCTGGGCAGCCTATTCCAATGTCTGACAACCCTCTCAGTAACGAAACGTTTCCTAATATCCAACCTGAATCTCACTTGCCGCAGCTTGAGGCCATTTCCTCTCGTCCTGCTGTACGGAGGGAAGGAGAAGGGACAGGGACAGGGTGCACGAACTGGTGTTTTGGCTTTCACCAAGCATTTTCTTGGCACACCTCTTGCCCTCCGCATCTACTCCGGTACCGACCCCAGCGAGCGTGGGCTCGCGTTGCCACATAATAGTTGTGCTATAGGGAGATAGAGGGGTGTACCGAAGTTTGGGCATGAAGTGAGGAGCTAGGATACAAGCGGACTTCCCTCCTAGTTTTAAACCTATCTTTGTTGTCTTGCTAGGTAGTACTGAGCAAGGACTGGTGTTTCAGAGCCTCAGAGAGCCCCACGTCTAACCTCCCCCCCCCCCGATAAGGATGCTGCTAGCCTGCCACGGGGCCTGGGCAGCCGCCTGTCCCCTGCAACCCCACAGCCATCAACCCTGCCCTGCTCCTTCCACCCGCAGGGGACAGGCAAAGCAAAGCAGGCAGCTCTGTCCCCTCGGGGGGG
>JAVJGG010000029.1:26875097-26898909 GCA_035590195.1 Aviceda cuculoides
GGGGGGAGGAGAGGGAAGAAAGAATGGACACATTAGCAGTTCTTCAGAAAAATCCTTCTCTCAAGAGAATTGCATATTTCATGGAAAAAAGAAGTCAAAGTTCAGATTACTTTTTGGAGCATAGAATATATTCAGTCTATTCCTGTATGGTGAATTTGTCAAGGGAGAATTGTAGTACTCTATAAAAAGTTAAAGTGGAAAGGAACTGTAGCTATAAGGCAGGAAACATAAGACATAGGACATGGAAACTCATTAAAGTTCATGACAATTTACTGCTGTGATGTTGAGGCCAAATGACTTTTGAAGTCCCCAGGTATACAAGCAGGTCAGTGATAAGTAGAAATTAGGAGTTACTTTTCTCCTGTGTGTGCACTGTAAGACTAATATGAGAACATGGCACACACAGGTCTACAGTCAGTTTTTAAACAAGATGTTGAGCAATTGGAAAAAAAGAGTAAAGGAAAATGAGGAAAAAGAGTAAACAAAATTAGCTGAGAGCTAGAGAAGTTACTTTGCCTTCACAAACTTGAAGCTCAGTGTGTTCGGTGTATTCGAGTGAAAAGATGGATATTGAAGTAACCTTTAATCAAACAGATATGGCCACCACAAGAGTTATGGCTGGAAGCTCTGACCATATTAAGTCAGAAGAAAATGTGAAACATACTCTGAGCAGCAAGGGCAAGTAACTGCTGCAACAGTATACCAAAAAAACAGTGATACTGCATAAACAGCCTGAATGCTTTTCTGGAAGACTTGTGTTTACTCAACACAAGTTTTACTTTAGTCACACATATCACTGTTCTCACTCAGTACGTGAAGACTGGGTAAGACATTGTACTCTGGGATGTGCAAGAGAACAGACTAAAAGAGATGTTGGTCCATCCTGACCTTAAACTTCAGCAACCTGGGAGATGACTTTCTGGCTCAGGCCAGGTTTCTGTCACCCCTTGCTTCACACATAAAGGTGGAACAACAACTCCAAGACACTTTGTCTTTGCTATTAAAAGGAGGAAAACAGTGAATATCAATCGTTTTACAGAACTAGTTAAAATACCTTTCAGCAGATCCTTTCAATTCCTTTGACTGGAGTTAAATGCCTTAACATTTCCAAATAAGAATATCTAATTTCAGTTTGTTAACTTGAACATTTTAGTTCAGGAGTCAGAGGGAGTCTGATTCTTCGTGGGAACTGTAGTTCAAATGCAGCATTCCCATTTTTCCACTGTGGTTTGGGGTCTCCAGCTCAACTGGATCTCGTCTGATGTTTCCGCTTCAGGAATGTCTATGGTGTAGCTCAGACAAGGAAGCTTTTGCAAAAAAGAAGAATTGGGACATGTATTGTCTGACCTAAACTCCCGTGAGGCATTGCTATGACTTTTGTGACCATGAGGTAAAATCTAACTGAACTCATCTGAAGTGTTTTAACTAACCAAAATGTTTCCCTTGGAGTCAGTGTTGCCCGGTAAAGATTCAGAAGCTTCAAGGAATATTATTAATATTTCCTCGCAGTAAAGTTCAGTTTTGTAGAAAATGCATTTTCTATGAGAAAGCATTCATGGAAATTTCCTGACTAGTTTTATTTAAGAACTAGAGAATCAGCTCTTAATTGAAAGGGGGAGAGTGCCAAATATTAACACCCCCAGGGACAGCAAAACTGATTAAATATGTGTCTAATGTTCTGTTTTTAATCCAAGTGAAACTGCATCCACGGCATACATGTTGTTTTAAGGTTTTTTTTCATTTCCCTGAAAAAGTGTCTAAGTAAAACAGCATGTTCTTTATCGTGGGGTCCCATTCCCTTGGGTTACTCTCATTGTGCTCATGGCGCGTAAGTGCTACTCTTTTCTCTGAGTGAGCAGACGCGCCAGCAACAGGAGGGCTAGAAGCAGTAATGAAGAAAGCACTGAAGTGGTCCTTGTGTGCACCTGGCTAACTGCTAGGTCGTGAGCCGAGGTGATCTAGAGACCTAAGCTTTTCTTACAAAGGAATGGTTATAGTTTCCATTGACTTCCCATGCAGTGCTTACTTTTAACCTTTTACAGTGCTGGCTCTGGCAGTGAAACAATCAGGCGATGGTGAGGCCACAAAAAGATAATCATCCTCAGTCAACTTGTCTCTTCCTGATGCTACAGCTATTACAGACAGCCCCACTTGATGACTAAAATGAATGGTGTGGGATACTAAAAATGGCAGTTTTGCTGCTGAAAAATCCAGCTTTTTTTCCAGAATCACAGAATTGCAGCCTTTCCTCATAGGAGAGATGCTCCAGTTGCATCCTGGAGATGCTCCTTAAGCATCTTTGTGGTCCTTCATTTGACTCTCTCCAGCATGTCCACGTCTCTTTTGTACTGGGGAACCCAGAATGGACACAGGACTCCAGGTGTGGCCTCACCAGTGCTGAGCAGAGGGGAAGGACCACCTCACTTGACCTGCTGGCAATGGTTTGCCAATACAGCCCAGGACACCATTAGCCTTCTTTGCCATGATGGCACATTGTTGGCTTATGTTCAACTTGGTGTCCACAAGCACCCCCAGGTCCTTTTCTGCAATACTGTTTTCTAGAAGGGTGGCTCCCGGCCTATAGTGGTGCATGGAGTTGTTCCTCCTCAGATGCAGGGCTTTGCACTTGCCCTTGCTGAACTTCATGAGAACTTCCTTATAAAACTAGGTGTTACCAGATAATGATCTTTGCTGGACAGACACAAATTACATTAAAATATAGTAGATAATTTAAAGAAAATAATTCTGATCTTCTATCAAAATTACTGCTTATGTATTCATCAACAGCACTATCGGAGCCATTAAGATATCTTACCTCTTGCTATACTAGATCCACCTCTTGCAGAAAATGTGCATGTTATTGATCAATACACTCTAGCAATGGTGAAAATCTAAAGATGTGGAGCTGTTGAGACTACCCTTAACACTGAAATAACATTACCAAAGCTTTCAAGTCTCTGCTGCCAAGAGGAGAAAGCAAACATCTTGGGTTTTATCCCTTGACTTACTACCATTGCTGCACATGCTGAGAGGCACAATGTACCATTTCTGAAAGCAAATCCACATCTCTGTAGTACAGACATTTTAACTTACTGACAGTGATCAGATGGTCTATTGCAATACAGCCAGGTGACTTAAGGAGATATGGATCAGAGTCAAGATTGCCTCGGTAGCTCTAGCTTCTTAATGGTTTTAAATTAGTAGGATGAGTTATAGCAATGTTATTGTAATAACTGTACTATCAGCTGTCTTAGTGTTCATTAAGCTACATCAAACTGCATGATTTTTCTTGAAATATATTGCATGTTTATATGTGTGTGTGTGTGTGTGCATATACAGTTTTTAAAAATTAAATTCGTAAGATGGCCAGCTGACATAAATCTAGGTACAGTGCCACAGTCTTCACTGGTACTTATTTCCTGGAAAGGCTGATGGATAAGTGTAAATCTGGCGAATATATTTGCTTAGGTGACTCTAAGGCTGAAAACTATCTTTATAATGTGAAGTGTTAAATACATTTTAAGAAAAAAATTTCTCATCCAAAAGTCACATGTAAATGCAGGCAAAGGTTAAATAAAATCTGAACCTCTTTTACAGTACAGAAATGCAAAGCTGAGGTCACATTAAAACCAAAATCCGCTTCTGTAGACACCACCAGGAGAAAAAGCAGCAATTCTGAGAAAAACTCATTCATCCATTACAACCAGGTTCTTCTCATCAGTGAGGACAAAACCAGAGAAGCAGAAAAGACCGGCAAAGCATGTTTACTTTTACCACTAATTTGTGGATGACTAATTGGAGAGCACCGTGTGACAGCAAGCAACAAATGCTCAGTGTTTATATCACGTAATCCAGTGAAATGGTCAAGGACAAGCCAAATCATTTACAGGAGGCTTTCAGCATGGCAAAGGGTTTCAGAGTGGCTTTGCCAATACACAGCTACGCTTTTTTTGGAGACATTGCATGTAACTGATTCTCAGCAACTGATCCTGGTCTCTGCATACAAGAGTAGCAACCACGTCTGTCTGCATAAAAGCATGAGGTTTCTGGCTGCTGCTATCTCTCAAATGGTTAAGAACATGGAACTGGACACCCACCCCCCGGGAATGCCAAGTACAGTCTCTGGCAAGTAAATGCATTCAGTGTTTCCTTTCATAAAGACACCTTTAAAATATGATACAGAGCTAATACATCTTGAAGTCACTATAAATTAAAAATGGGAAAAGGAGGGAAACCTCTTGAATAGCGACATTAGAAGAAAGGCAAACATAACAGTTCAGTGTGATGTGGACAGGTAGTACACCTCTGATCCGCAATGCCGAAGACATGCCTAAGGGAGGAAGCGGAAGAGCTGCAGTGGTTGGCACTTATTTCCAGATCTGCTCCTGGATTAGATTAGGACTGCTGTATTTGTGACAAGGGTTTCCTGGCCAGAAATATGTGTGCATGCACCACGCAGATGGCCTACACATGGACTGGAAGCGCATCCCAACCTCAGCATGTCTGATGTACCGTGCATGTGCTATGCAGCTGTGCACACACAGTCAGACGGATCCAGTACACACTGCATTTACACTGTCATCTGTACAGTCTATAAACTACCGGGGGAATCAGGCATATGGCACATGTACACAGTGTAGGATTTCTGGTTGCTTTTGGACTTACATCCTAAGATTCATCATGGGGGTAAAAAGAGGACATGCCTGGGACAACCCAGACAAACAGGGAACATTCTTTCTTACGTATGATTTATGCAAAAGGTGATTTTGTAGCAGTTGGAAGATACCTGTTGTGCATTTACAGACTGGGACGCAGAGAGCATGAACAAAACCAATGCTTTGTTCATCCAGTGAAAGAAAGTAAGTGTTTAATACATGACTCCTGGACCAAGCTGAGAATGAAATCATATCAAAGCAAAAATGCACTCTTCAAGCAATGCAACATAGCTCCCAGATGCATAAACCTTTGGAGTAAAATAAAACCACATGATCCCCATTCATAAAAGCAGCCTTTGGTGGCATTTGCTCTGCCTTTGACTTGCAAACATTCAAGTGTGAAAGCTTTTGTTCATGAGGATATCTGCAGGGCTGTGAATACTCCTACATGTACACTGCTGGTATTAAAAAGCATATATGTATGCAAACCTCTGTGTAAACAGGCATCTACTATAGTGATTATCTTGAACACTTCTCTTCATTTTGGGAGTCAGGAAGCAGGTAGAGTATGGTTTTGATGAGCAAATGCAGAGTTGGAAGAACAGAGCAGATAAGCAGTTCATATAAACTGCTATTATACAGAATTATTTGAAGAAAAGTGTGAAAATCAATTCTGCACTTTGGTAAAGCACGGTCTAGGAAGGAGAATATAATGGAGATGATACATTGCTCATAGTGATAGGTGTGCACAGTTTTCAGCTGTAAGTTAAAATGTTATTGTGTACAAGGAGAAAGGCTCGAAAGCTTTACAGAAAGGAAATTCACAATAAAAATGCAGTGAGCGTTTTTGCTGATAACAGAACCTCTTGCAGAACGCTTCTTTCCCTTGTCATTTCAATTCAAGACCTAAATGTTATTCACTGACACGCAAACTAACAATGACATTTTAAAGCTTGCACAGTGCACATGCATCCAGCTCCCCTAGGAAAAGTCAGGCAAACACCTGACGCCTGCTGGGAATTTCGCTGTGGGTGTCAGACAGCTGCTGCCCATCAGTGTTTCCAGGTGTGCTTATTCGGTTGGGAGGTCGCTCCAGCTGCAGACACAACCGTAGCAGGGACCCAGGCAGGCTGGAGAGACAGAGGACATGCTCAGATTTTGCTGCTTGGCCTGCCTTGGTTTTGCCCTGATTTAGAGCACCTGGCTTGTAGCAGGATGCAGATGTTTGCTCTGTTGCCCAAGAACCAGCACTTCATTCCCTTTATAATGAGCACTGTGACCTGGGGGAGTTAGTTACTAAATCTCTGGTTCAAAAGAGTCTAGTTTTCCTCTCTTTTTGTTTCTCAGCTGACAGTCTAAAGTTCACAAACAGATTAGTGGAAGGAGTGTATAGAAATTAAAAACTTAATTTTCAAACTCCTCTGAGTCAAATCTAATTGACAATTTGAATTATAGCCTGCGCTGTTCTTTGTTTCATTTTTCTTTGGGGAAATCCCTGGTTATAGTTTTGCTTTGTCCTTTACTATGATTTTACAAGCCTATATTAAAAAAATTACTCTGAAGCAACTTCTAGAGACTGAAGCAATTTTAGGACTACTGCAGTGCTGGTGTGACACCAGGCAATATTCAAAATTGAAGAGATTATACCTTACTCAGGAGACTGGGTACCTTTTTTAAGACCATCGATTTAATTAAAAAACACAGGCACTATATTAGCAGCAAGCTTATGGATCACCATATGCCAGTCAAACATAATGAAATACATGCAAATGTTAGATGGCATATTCTTTTGTCTCTGAAATTAGCAATCTCAGTGAACACTCTCCACGCCGTGTGGAGGGATTTACTTATTTATTTGGCTTTATATTAAAAAAAAGTGCCTATCCAAGAGTGTACCTTTTGAATGATAAGAAAGGTTATAAATAATCCACTGGCAGCAATGCTTTCTTTATAGCTTATGGTTTGATATTCACACCTTTCATCAGGGATGTCTGCATCCTGCACAACATTGACATCGAGTCAAGGTGCCCCCTTTTCTATAAACATGCTTTTGCCTTTGGAGGTTATTTGCATTGAAGGGGAAAAAAAGTCATGAAATTGAAGCCCTGGAGAAAATCACTTATGCTCAAGAAACACATTTCAACCTTTCTGTCTGAACAGGTTTGTTTTCTTTTTCAACTTCATTCTTCATCATTGTCACCCATCCACTCGGCCATTTGTATTTGGGAAGTCAGGGGACAGGAGAACATTTGCTCTTTGTATTGCTGCCACTGTCAAGAGCTGTAGCGGAAACTGGAGAGCCATGGTGTAACAGTTCCAGTGACTATGTGGCTCTGGGAATCTTAATAAAACCAAACTAAGTTTAAGTAAGGGACAACCTCACAATTGAGAAATATGCAAATAGCACAAAATATATTGGGGAAAAAAATCCAGAGTGTGAATCCGATATGAGGAAAACTGCATAAATAATATTTCTGATTTATATATTTGAAAAGAAAATAGTCTTACGACAAGTTCTTAAGGATGTCATCAGTATATGACATTAAGTTTATGCCAAGGGGAAGGAATTCTGCAGTTCTATTCTCCTATAGAAATATGATTTTGATACTATTGCAAGGTCTTTGTGGAGTTCTGTTGGCATCATTTTTGGTACATTACCTTAAATTGTTACAGCTCTGTCTAAAGATACTATTTCTATCAGTACAGGATCATTAGAAGTTCCGTAATGACCAAAGTAATATAGTTTAAAAGTGTCTCGTGAGGAAATTACCCTTTAAATCAATATATGAGAATAATTTCCCTTTTTTTTTTCTTCATGAATATGACTATTCTTCGCTCAGTTATTACATTTGCTAGTGCTCTCAGCTTACCCTGGAGATACACCATCATATTCTGATTAAGGTCCATTCCTTCAAATACATTCTGGTAACAGTGGTAATCAAAGTATTTCCAAAGATGGTAAGTGCTAAAGGCATTTGTGAAAGAAAGCACTAGATTCTAAACCTGATGTGATTTTGTTTTTCAAAAGCCACTTTTCACATCTATTTTAAAATTATTATTACTGAAATTATCTTCTATTATTATTATCTATCTATTTTAAAATAGCCCTAGTCTATTTTGATTAGCATGAAACTAAAAATAAGATGTGACATTTATTAAATGTCTTCAATTTCCTGACACCTGTAATCTTACATAGACAGAAAGCTTATTGCACTTGTAAAGTGCTGTTTGGGAGTATCTAATAAATAATTTTTCCATCACCAAAATTTAGATTGTTGTTGTTAAGTTATAAAGAAAAAGAGAAATTACATCCAAGAAAGGGTAAAGACAAAATATACAATTTTCCTACAGCTGAACCACAGGGTGTCACTGTTTCTCTTTCACAAGAAACAAGCTTCAGATGTGAAAGTAGACCAGATTCTTCTTAAAATTACGGAAATGCACAGAAATGACATAAAAAGCACAGAAATTAAGTCAGACGTTTCCTTTTGTATGTGTGAGTCAACCTAGGCAATGTGTTGCCTATGTAGAATAACAATTTAATATTCAATTCAGTCTCATAATGTACCAAGATTGATATATTTTTGGTACATCCCTCCAGACAGAACTGACACATATCAATATGTCCCATATTGCATAAAGAGTCAGGCAGAGCTGAATAGAGTTCAAGAGAAAGTTAATGTAAGACATTAAAACTTCTTGTAGCCTTCCCTATTTAGCACTGAATTTCTAAAATTTAGCACCCTTCGCTACACAAAGCTGGATCTTGACAAACACATGCTGCTTCTTGAGATTTAATATGATCCCTCTACGAGATCCTTGGTTGCCTTCCTATGTAGGGTTGGTTACCCATCCTAGATGCCCCAGTGGGATGCTGGAAACTAACTTAGACTTTAAGAGGTCGGTGTGCTTCAGGCAGTATTTTTCAGGAGTCTCTGAGGGCACTGCAGAATGAAGTCCTTTTCACACAGTCATCTTGATGCCTCCTTTTACACGTGGAAGTCTTTCTTCATTGCAGTACATGGGGGCGCTCCTTCACTCTTTCCAAATCTCTTCCAAAGTACCTTGTTCAAAACTCCTGTAATATCAGTCTGCCAGTTCACACAAGCCAAAATGCTGTTTATTTACTTACTGTTGGCTGTTGATTCCACTTTTCTCTTTCTTGGACTTTCTTGGGGAGCAGTCTTGTTCTTTCTAATTTTTTTTCTCTGTCCTAAGCACACTACTTGCACACAATAAATAATGAAGGCATTGTATTAGTGTCATAGATTTTTCTCATACTCTAAGATCTAGTGGCATAGGTTTTAAGAAATATTGTGTGTGGGAGACAACTGCTCCCTGTTTTTTCTGGAATGGCTTATGTGAAGTGGAGGCATTCTGGCACACTTTCCTCACCTCTTTGATTTCTATCCTCTTCTTCTCACAGCTTCAGTGAAAGGGACTCTTCTATTTTCATTCCTTTTGTGGGATGACATGTGAAATATATGGAAAACGTGTAGGAAGATTTTTCACAATCACCAATTTCATCCCTGCAACCCACTGAGATCTCGAACTGAATCACACCCCATCTTCTGTGTGTCTGAAATAATTCCCATGCTATTCTTTAAAATGGCAGCCAGGAGTCAGTGAGAGGCGGGTGCAGTGACACGAAACAGAAGAGAGTGCAGTACCTGCGGAAATCTTTTTTCTGAAGTCAAGGACTAGATCATCTGGCATCTCCCTCTGAAGTCTAAAATTTCCTGTCACTGAGGAGCTCCTAAAAATAATTATGCTTCTAATCTTCATTATAAACAATGAGGGTACTTTGCATGAATCAGTCTCACTAGTTCTCCTTCCAAAAAAGAGAGGAGCTAGCAGTTTGGGGTGAGGGATTCTGTGGTGGTTAGCGAGACATATGGTGTGCAGCATAAGGACCGTACTGGATGCAACTGAAGGCAGTAGCAAAATTCCCACCCACATCAGCAGATCCGAACCTGGCCCATAAACACTTTCTTTATTTGACAAACCATAGTATAAATGACTTTCTATTTTATAAACGGACTTTAAAGAGGAATTATGAATGCCGTTGAGCTCTCCCATGCCAATGGCATGCTCGTTGCCATAGGAACTAATGTACTTGAAAGGTGGGACAAATGTATGGAGATTAAGAAGGGTTTGTAGGACAAGTACCTAAACTGAATATGTGGTGACAAGCATTTTCTAAAAAAAAATTCCACTGTTTTGGGGAATATTTAGCTGAATTAGGCAGAGGCATCCATAGGCTGGAGGATAGGGATGTGGTATTTCATCTGTTGATACAAGTTGGGTGGATGACACATTTGTTGCTTCAGTTTCCTGTTTCCACAAACTGCAATGAAAACTGCCTCCAAACACTAAATCTGTGCTCCTACTGGATTGGCTTGTGCTACTCTTGCAGAATAACTGGGGGTCTGACAGCAGTGTGGACAGACACATCTTCAATAGCCTCAGCAAGGCTAGAACATGAAGCAGCAGAAAGGAAGATGCAGCTGCACAGATAACTGCATAAGCTACCACCAGCTAAACACTCTTCTTGTATGACAAAATGTAACCCGTGCTCTTCACTGCAGTGTCGCTTGGGCTGGTTAAAACACAGCATCTTTGGTGCAGTTGTACCTTTGCGTGAGGTAGTAAGTTGCTCTGTGACAGCACTTTCACTGGAGCTTTTCTCCGTATACACTGTTGTCAGAACATGCAAATGAACACTCTAACAGTCCTAATTCACACCAGACAGTGGAGTTATGGCAGTAATATTTTTTGCCTTTTCCAGACCATATGTCAAACTTTACTTTGCTCTGAATGAAAGAAGAATTTTCTCCAGAAGAAAAGATAGGGGAGATCCTATTAGATAGAAGACAGAACACCGCAGGGAGAGTGAGTGGGTTACAAAGCTCTCCAGTGTCTTCTTTTTAGCTATATTGAATTTTTTTTCTAATTTCTATTTCATTTTAAATGAATAAAAATAATTTGTAGGCCTTAGGACCCTCAGGGATACTGAAGCCTGCAGCAAATTTAAGCATACTTACCACTTCAAAGTGAACTGGGCTTTCTCTTACAGCAGTCTAGTTAGCATTTCAGGGGGAAAAATTCCAGGGTATTTCTCACCGGAGATGAGTGTGGAGGAAATGTACTTGGCTTGCAGCAGAAATAAGGTGTTTTTGAAATGTTACCTTTTTCATATGGGGCTGTTCCCTTTAATATCTTCTCAATCCTCTGTTGTCCAGACAGTCATAGCTTCAGTCAATACTGAGCTGCAACATTCAAAATATCTCCAAATTTGGGCATATAGACACTCTGAGGGCTTTCAGACCCAATGAGTTCTGGTTTTGGTAATCTTAGGGATTTGTGGAAAGCTGTTCTGATTTGAAGGGACAATTACTATAGTTTTTTTTGACACGTTATGGCTGCACTAGCAGATCCCAGAGATCTGTGCCCAACTGTGCCATGTACCTCTCTGCGGGGCCAGATGATGGTATATGTAAGGTCTTCGTCAGTAAGGGAATATCTCAAGCTATGCACTCCGTGCTTTCTATGTCATTTACATATTGTTCTGGTGGTGGAGAAAATTAGGAGCTTGGATGGAAAACCCTACATTTAACTTGTAGTCCAGCTGAGAGTGATGACTAGGAAAAAGATTTCATGATGTTTTAAGTGGCAAAAATTGGAGGGCCAAACCCCCTTTTGTGCAGCTGGAGCAGTGGTACCAACCCACGGAGGCCGCAGGTGCTTGACTGCTGCCTTCTTGGGGAGTTCTGACAGAACTTCAGAGACGGAAAATTTGTTTGGCACTGACAGCATGTCAGCAGTTCTCAGTGTCAGATACTTGGTAGCACCAGTACCTCAGGCACCTCCAGGATAAAGCCTCCAAGTCCCTCCACGACTCTACCCGTAACTGAAAATTTCACTAATTTTTCCCAGCTCTTTTTTCTCCAATATAACGACTTTATCAGATCAGTAAGTGTTGTCTTAAAAAAAAAAAACAACTGATTCCTGTTTAAATCTGTCTGAACAGCTGAAAAATGCCATTTCTATTGTGCTGAACAAGATCGGTTCTAAACTGGGGGCAATTAACAATGAGAACACAGTGAACACCTTGGATCACTTCAAAACCGATGGTGAAGCCACATTGACAGTTTCTCATATTTCTCTCCCCTCAGAAGTACACAGGCTACATTTTTGAAGAGCAGAACTTCACAGGTTTCCTGAAATAAACAGAGTGCAGAAGAGAAGGGGAGAAAATGGGTGGCTGGAGACTAATGTCCTTCTTGCTTAAACTAGCAGGTCTCATTATGATTTTGCATAACTTTCAGCTAACTCCGAACAAAGTCCAGCACTCAGTGATATTGTGCTCATTTATTTTATAGGCTAGATCTCTATGGGCTCATAAAACAAGGACTGGATAATGCTTACTCTTAGATTTATTATATTTCATTTTCTAGTACAAACGTACAAGAAAATACATCTAGTACTCCATGCTTCTTTCTCATAAATCTAAAATAAAATCAATCTAAAACCCAACTAATTTTGACCATCAACAAAAAATATCTTTCATTCATTCTCTCAGGGCCTTCCCTGAAAAAACGCCGAAGTCTTTAAAGGCAAGCACTGCACTGGGAAGATCATTAAAACCTTCTTTTTTTTTTTTTTTTTGGGCCAAGTGGAGGAAGCAGGTTCAAAGGAGAAGGCTTCCCACAGAGAACAAATTATTCTGTGAACATCTGAACTACCGGAGTCAGAGTTCCTACTAATCTGTGTCTTGAGACTGGCTTTGGTGTCTGAGAAGGTGCTATTTCGATTGACATCTGCGGGAAAATTGTTTCTTGTTTGTTAGGGTTTTTTCCCCTGTAGTGAGAGAATCATGAAATCTCTCTCAAGAGTAGATTCCGTCGTTGTTTTCACATGAGTGTCTTGTAGGGTCTCTCTCTCCTTAGCTGCTCATATTCTTTAAAGACGTTAATTACCTTTGAAACCTCTGCATCTGTGTCAAATTTGATTGAATCAATCCAGAAGGGTCAAACCCCTTTGTGTCTGTGAGGGAAGCTGGGCTTGCAAAACACCTGCAGGCCCTAATGCAGGAACCCTGATTCTTTAATAATCCCCCTTTCTAAGTGATAAGGGCTGATCAGTCTCTGCTGATCGCAGCTAAGGCAGTATCCCCTCAGGTGTGGGATCCCCCTTGTACAAGCGTGGTATGACTGTGTCACCGCTTGATGAGCTATCCAGATACAAAATGAGAGGTAACTTGCAAGTAGGATCATTTTACACAGGAAGCCAAGTTTGCTGTCACTCACATTCACTCCCCTTGCCCGGCTGTGGTACCAAAGCTGACTTCAAAGGTAGCTCTGTCAGGGATCCCATCACCAGTGCTTCCCTGGACTAAATGGTTTCCTTTCCCATGGGGCAAACTGCTGAGTGACTCAGTGTGTGCACACCTACAGATGTTGCATTCCCTCCACACTTGTCTCAAGACCATCTTTTCGAAAAAAACTACTGAATTCCCAAACAGACAAGCAGAAGTCTTCTTTCCACTTTCCAACCTCCCCTGCCCAAATGTCTGTTTTACAAAGCTAACAGCAAGGTTGGCCCAGAGACAGGTACCACTGCCTGGCTTCCCTCACGGGGTAGCACCAGTTTATGACTGGTTGCTAGAGTCTGACAACACCCTGTGAGATTCAGCAGTTTATTTTTGTGTGGGAAACAGAAAAAAATGGAAAAGTGCCAACTGGCAAATAGCAGGAGGTGAACTCCAGGGGGATCACCTCAGGGCAGAGCATAGCAATTCCCTGCCCTTAAAACCACATCCAGTCCAGAGTGACTTGTTTTGAAGCACTTAAATATGCAACTGAGTGGAAATTGCTGAACAAAATATGTTATAGTGAGCATGGGTGTTTCACTGAAGTGAAAGACATGTTGCACTCTGTTTTGTCTACTGACTAATGCCACAGTCTGAGGGACAGGCATCACATCAAACGGATGAGAACAAGAAAACTCAGTGGCAACCCCCACTCACCCCAGCTGTGCTCTCTTGGCTCTGTACTGAACATGGTGATCATAGGTTGGCAGAGCTGTTGTAGAAAATGAAATCTGGAACATTTAAAAACATTTTTGAGGGAATTCTGTTTATTAAACACCACTGAGACCTTTTATATTAATTTTCAATCCTTTCAATAACTTGTTTTCTAACAACACTAAATCACCCACCTCTTCTTCAGATCTTAATTAGGCTGTCAATTAGGTAAATCACATCTGCTTGTCCTTTTCACCACAGTTCCCTATGTACAGTAGCTCTGGATATTTTAGAGTATACATCCACGTTGGCAAGGCAAGATTGGCATTGCTCCCACTGCTATTGCCACCCACCCTCTGTTTTCGCAAGGGTGCACACAGATGCAGCAGGGTTGAGGATCACTTCTGCTGCAAATGAGTTGGGTTTGAACAAGGGAGTTACTCTTGGCTGAAAACCCCTTAGTATACGCAAGTATAAACAAAATCAGCAATAAACGTGATCAGTTTGCATGACTGTGTACTTAGACTAACGATGAAATAGTTGCCTGGGCTTAAACGGCTGCCAACTGCTCTCACTCTGCATATTCTGTGTTGTGTACAAGTTTTCCATAGCATGGAGAAGCAGGCACTGTTTCAAAGAGGATGCAGGTGTGGACTCACACCTGGCACGTTAGGAGGATTTACCTCCTTCACCCTGCAGGCCCACCATGATGCTGGCAGATGGAGCATCACGAACAACTCCCTCTGGCTTCCCAGTCGCGTGTACCGGTGCGCAGGGCGCTGGGGACATCCCTGCAGAGCAGCCACCCGGTCCTGCCTGCAGCCCTGCTGCAGCGCGCTCTTGCTGTTGTTGCAGGCTCCCAACCATTTACCTCCCTTGTTCGCAATGGGGCTTAGCCCACTCAGGGTCCTTAATCGGTTTAGTAGTCTGGACCAGCCTTACATTTCACTTCAGTACGTCACAAATTCAGGTTTCCTATGTTACTGGACATGACTGAGGAAAGAACATTTTAGTGGGTGGAGGCTTCAAAATCTGGCTTTGAGATTATAGGTCCTGACTCTTCTCTTCTGAGCTCCTTACAGAGTCATTGCCACTAAGAAAATGTAGGTATGGAGTGCATGTAAAACACTACTACTCAAAACTCCCCCCCTCAGAAAGAAATGTACTTATTACACTTCCCACACTTGGAAATTACTCACCTAACATGAAAGGCAGTGTATAATTGGTCCTTCATAGTTAATTTGCTTGTGGAACATAATAATAGTGTGCATATTACTGAAGCAGACAGATTTTACAAGTATTCCTTTAACAACTTAAAACAGTTGGATGAGACATTTTACAATTATACTATACTTTTCAAAATCCAAAAAATAGGTTTCAAATTTTAGCCTTCAAAAGTTAAAAAAATTACTATATTAAGATTGCATCTAAGACTATTTTGCTGCTATGTGTGTACACTTTGAAGCAGACTACTTATATGAACTTAAAACTCCTCTGCTAGATCCATCTCATTTGATGAACAAGATCAGATGCTCTGGTGTACAGTTATGATGCTGTAGTGAAGGAAGGTGCCATTTGCTGGAGGATACTTGTTAAAGAATTTGGGAATCTGGTTCAGTGGGTTGCAGGCAAAGAAATTATTTCATCATTAGTTTAATGAAATGGAAGTTTAGAGAGTTTGATCCTAAATCTATAGCACAGGATTCCTCTGTGATGCTAGACAAAGCATGTAAAACCTTGTTTTCTTCTGAGGCTCACTAACCTGTCTTCTCCTTCTTTTATGGACTCCCAGTGCAAGTTTCTCAAGGACAGGTTAACAGATATGCCAAGTGCTCATGAAGGTATGACTGGTGGATTGGAGCCATGAGAGAACATGCTACAGGCTAAAAATTTCTGAGTCATCTGAAATATCAGGACCTCATCATCTCCAGTGTTCATCCAAAGGAAGGAGCTTCGACTTGTCTGTGATTCAGTTCCTTGAGGGTTAAATAGTTGGTGTGGCAGGAATGCCATATAACTGATATTGGTAATGTCTGTGGAAGAACCAGAAAGAAGAGCTCTGTGAGAATTAAAACTGTATTCAATATCTAGTTTGAATGATGTCTGCTAAAATAGTCCTGGGAGTGCCTGGCTATGTGTTGAATGGGGAATGCTGAAGGTACTGAATGGGATCCACCAGAGTGAAAACCATGTGGCTGCTTCATTAGAGTGCTAAACTTGTGCAGTGGGTGTGCAGGGAGGAATGTCACACCTTCACGGGCAAGACAGACTTCCTCAGTGTTCCCCTGGCCAAGATGCACACCCCAAATTCATCTGGCCCTGAGTAAGTTAGGGAATATCTAAGGCATTTCCCAATTTCTCTTTCTGAGGTAAAAGAATGACGTGCATATGACACATGTCAATCACGTCACTCCATCCTCTTCTGGAAAGCAACAGGAGATACTGTGATGAGGGAATGAACTCCACTGGGAGCTGCCAGTACACTAATGGTCCCAGGGCTCATGGCAGCATAATTTTGGCAATTAACTAGTCTCTTATTTTCTTCCATGCTTTCTGCCCTGTTGATTACCACCCTCCAGTTTTTCCACTTGTCTTTTGAGACAAAATGGATCACAGGAGCAAAAATCACATGCAATAGCAAAGTTACCACCAGGTGATATGGCATCAAAAGTGCTTTTCCTTCCTCTCCTTTTGGTAAAAGAAACACATTCCCAGCAATCCTTACCTGTCTCATGAGGGGGCTGTGAGGACTTGGGGAGCATCCCCCTCCAGCAAGTCTGGCTGCCAGCTCAGGGCTGGCTTGGAGGCAGGGCAACCTCAGGTGGTCCATTCCTTCGTTGACATGGGGAGATGCTCCCAGCAGCTGACCTCCTATCCCATTTTCAGCCCATCCCTGTCCCCAGGGAGGTGCCTGCTGCCGGTGGCTGGGGCTGCCCCAGCTTCCCCTTGTCCTGCCCTGCTCCTGGCTGGGGCGGTGGGGCAGGGTGGGCCATGAGGGACCTCCCAGCCTTTGCAGCATCCTGACAAGAGGAG
This sequence comes from Aviceda cuculoides, assembly GCA_035590195.1. Taxonomy (NCBI): domain Eukaryota; kingdom Metazoa; phylum Chordata; class Aves; order Accipitriformes; family Accipitridae; genus Aviceda; species Aviceda cuculoides. Next base: position 26,891,811 of record JAVJGG010000029.1, read on the forward strand.
AGGAAATTTTCATCAAAAATACCTTGCTCATCTTTTCTTTTGATTTTTTTTGAAATTAGATTTCCATTTTAAAACACTAGCAAGAAAATTATCTGAGAGGGTGCTACAGATGTAGGTAACATGCAATTTGGAGTTAAATGTGAGTAAGAAAATAATTTGCAGTAGCATTGCCTCAGTCTCATTTTCTGCACCCATATATAAAACCAGTGCATAAACGTTGACCTTTTCTGATAAAATTAAGTCCTTTTTCCACTCTGAATCAATTCATCATGCTCTTCTGACCACAACAGTGTCTGCTTCAGCTCCTATTTGCAAGGCTGGACTCCCCAAGACCATTTATTCTTCTGGTGAGGACAGAGTTCCCCAACTCGGTGGATTGCCACAAAAGTTCGTGATTGTGCAACAAGGATGAGTCAAGCCACAGCCTCTCCATGTTAAGCCTAGACGACTGCTGCTCTTTTTCTGGAGGGGGCCGCAGAGTTGCCTTATCCCCAGATCAGGTCTCCCCCAGTGCTATTTAACACAACATTTTTAAGGAAGCACAACTAGTTTTGAAGGTTTCCACCTTCTTCCCACTAGCCTCTCATCCTCACCTGTCTGCCCCTTGCCCTCACTTGTGCTGATGCAATGGGCTGTGGGAGAGTGATGTCAAACAAATCAGGAGAAGGATTCAGGACAAAACACAAACACACAACACTTCCCTAAAAGATTTTTCACTTTTTTTAAACTCAGATTCTTCCTGTGGACCCCAAGCTGGGAGCATTGGCTTCAGCATAATCAGTGTCACAGCCACAGAGATGTTGCCTTCTGCATGGCCATAAAATAGACTTTGCTATCCTCAACCATTAATTGCCTTCTTGTGGTCATGTATGTGACAAGCTCCTCCAAGAATTATCACTTCCATCTAGTATTAAAAAACTCTCCAGTAATAATGGGAAAAATCAGGGCTATACATAATATTCACATAAGTGCTACAATCTGTTGTAATACCCTTGCTTCGTTAACTAGTTATATGGCCAAGTCTTTTTCATCCCTTGCCTCAGTATTTACTGTACTTTCCAAATGCTAGAAGTTATGAGTTGCACAAAACCAAAATGTTTCTCCAGCCCAGCTGCTTCAATTCTCCAGAGGTTTTTTCCTGGCCTTTCTCAGCGGCAGAAGGGAAGGCTGCCTCTTCCTTAAATTCCCAGATGAGTCATGATAAAAATAGTGTGGCACTTGTATTCGTGCTAATGCACCTGCAGTATCATCTGTCTCCCAGCTATGAGGCTGCAAATTTCTGCACTTATCTGTGCATAAGTTAAAATGCTTATAACTCTCTGCTAGCATAAAACATGCCTGCAACTCTGCAAGATCTGCAAAAACTGTGCAGAGAGACAGGAGAAAGTGTATGTCCTGAACAGTCTGGAGTGATGGCAAATACATACATTGGATAAGTTATTTAGATTCACATGATTCAATTAAGATTTAAAATCACGTGATTTAAAACTTTTTAGGCCAGCCTCCAAAACATTTTTATGCTCATACAATGTTCGTTCCACAGTAATGAATATTTTCTGTTGTTCTTTTTTTTTTTTGCAACTACTTTGATCTAGATCTCACTTGCCAGTGCTAGTTCTAGGTTCATCTTGTTATAATTTTTATAACATCTTAAATGAATTTTCAGTCCACTGCGCCACAGTAAGACATCAACCTTTAATATGTTTATTTAAAACTAATAAATGCATAGTTGCTGAGTTTTGTATTTGGTTTGATTCTGTCCAGTCAGTGATAACACTCAGTGTCGTTCTTGCTCTCCTCCCATCCCCACAGGGCTTAGCCGGCTGCTTGCGGTTCCGTTCCAGTTCTGACAGCTCTGTGCAGCTCTCTCCCTGGGCCCATTACCCAACTGCATAGCTTTCATTTCTAATACACAGCTTTTGCTTCTGGTGCTACTTCTTGCTAACTTACATGACGTGCTGGTTCTGGGACATATTCTGAGGACGTTTTCAAAACCACCATAAGTTACTTTGGAGCCTAAACCTAATGGAAAATGAAAAAGAGTTGGACAATTTTGAAAAGTCATTTCCTCCTTTATCTTCTAGGTAATCTTACTGCTTGCTTCAATGTCTCACGTTCGGTTATTGAATCTTGATGCATGCAGCAGAAGAGGATGTGGAAACACTTTGACTGTTGGATTTGGTAAGTGTAGGCCCTGCTTACATAAACGAAGACTCAGAGGAAAAAACAACCAAAAGCAGCTTTGGAGGCACTTTAAGTATATGTCACAATCTCACAATCTCCTCCAAGTTAACAAATAGCATTTTAGAGCTCTGTTTGGTAATTATTGCATTCATACTTCAGAAGTAAGACCCAGGCATTATGGTTGGTTGGAATTCATCTGAATAAATAGCAGTTTGCCACATTCTTAACAAAAACATTATTCATTAGAACTATTACGTATTAGCAGCACTGAATAACATTTGGCAATTGCTTTGGATATACATTACTAAAAGGTCCACAGACGCATACAAATTGCTCAGTGCGCTAATATAAAACAGGGGCAGTAATGAAATAGTAGAGTGAGCATTAAGCTCCAGGACTGCAGTTTTATTCTGCAAAATGTTCCTCTTGCAATTTGTAAACACCTTAGAAACTTGAATGTTTTTAAGCTGTTTAATGATTGTTAGTCATAAGACTTGATTTGTATTTGCTGCAGGACTCTCCTGCCCCTTTCCTTATGCAAAAGGCATTAGTCACAAGCTGAGTTGTTCAAATGATTTTCAGGCATGACAGCAATAACCCCTAAGGTCTTTAGAGTTTTTTGAACACAGATTCCTGCAGGCAGTTATCATAAAAAGATGCTTTGAAGAAAGTAGCCAAATGGGTGCTATGGTCAGTAGTGCTGACTGGTAGGGTAGTAGAAAGTGCATAGATACAATGGAAGACTTTTTTGGCAGCTCCTTAAAAAGAAATGGCATCTCTTCAAATCATGTGTGACCTGCCTCTGCCCCTGTGCATGGTTCTGGATTGTAGAAAAAGGAGAAGACAATTCTAATGAGCCAGTAAACTCTTACAAGAAGCTTATATTTTATCCCACTCAGAAGAGGTGTAGCCAGGAAGAAAAGAGTTTTTCTGTACAGGCAAAATTTCCTTTATCATACACAAACATAAATTCCCCCCAAAAGAAAGGAGGCTCTAACAAAAGAATTTCTGGGATCTCAGTATAGTATCTGGACACTTCTGGACCTTAATCTAACTGTGAACAGTGCTGTGAGATGGTTCGACTGTCCCAAAGAACAAAAAAGGCTAGACACACTTCCTCAAGGGTATTGGAAATGCTTAACTTCCATATTGTCCTGATTTCCACTGGGATAGAGTTAATCGTCTTCCTAGTAGCTGGTAGAGTGCTATGTTTTTGAGCTAGATATGAGAACAATGTTGATAACACACTGATGTTTTCAGTTGTTGCTAAGTAGTGTTTATACTAAGTCAAGGATTTTTCAGCTTCTCATGCNNNAAGGCTGGAGGGGCACAAGAAGCTGGGAGGGGACACAGCCAGGGCAGCTGACCCAAACTGGCCAGAGGGGTATTCCAGACCATGTGATGTCATGCCCAGTATATAAACCGGAAGGAGTGTGGGTGGGAGGATCACTGCTCAGGGACTAACTGGGCGTTGACCGGCAGGTCGTGAGCAATTGCACTGTGCATCACTTGTATATTCCAATCCTTTTATTATTACTATTGTCATTTTATTAGTGTTATCATCATCATTATTAGTTTCTTCTTTTCTGTTCTATTAAGCCATTCTTATTGAACCATTCTTATCCCAACCTGCAAGTTTTACTTCTTTTCCTGATTTTCTCCCCATCCCACTGGGTGGGGTGCCGGGGGGAAGTGAGTGAGCGGCTGCGTGGTGCTTAGCTGCTGGCTGGGGTTAAACCACGACACATATCAGTCTAAATTACTTGCTCAAGATCTTGCAGAAAGAATCTAATAAGCAAGAAGCTGAATTTTGTTACCTCAAGTTCTAGTTTTATGGCTTATGACTCCAGTCCAACCACTGAAATCTGCAGATAATCTATTAACCAAATAAAGGCTCCTTTCTTTATTGAAATCCAAATGGTTTCCAAAGCATCTGCTTCCAGTTCTGTTGGCAATCTGGAGGATACGTTGCAGCTACTTTAAGGTAGAAATAAGGTTCAAGAGTCATAGATTTGTATACATGTTACCCATCACTGTGACAATGTATAGGAAATGAATCTGTAATGAAGCCAACTTTAAAAGTTGGAAGGAACAATATATTTTCTATGAGGGGGGAGGACTAAAGCGCTGCTTCTTGTGGTATCCATTTAAAAATGTTTTATAGAAAGTTAAGACAACAGCAAGCCTTAACCTGATTTCTGATTCATTGGTATGAGATGATACTTAGAGTGGAGGGAAGGACTAAAGGAGGGAATGTGGAAGGAAAGTGTAACCACAGCCAATTGTTTCTTGTGTTCTGGGTGATAATGGTCTATGGGCATGGACTTGTGGAAATGTATTTTGGAGAACAAAAATGCCAAGAAAGAAATCTGAACAGAGACTGCTTTTCCCCTGGTGTTTTTAACAGTCTTTCTAATATCTGTTAGGATGCTTTCAGGACAGCCAGGATTTCCTTGTTCTCAAAAGCAATGTGCCACTGGGTCTTTGGTGTTCCCAAACCAGTTCAGAAGCAGTCAAGCATCAGAAAAATGGCATTTATCACAAAGATTTCCTCCTTTATATTGGAAGTTATGGTTTGCTCTTACCATCAGTAGAACACATGGCAAATGAAATGTGTCTGTATGCATTGCTGCAATTCCTTGATGCAACTGTCTTGTTTGCTTGCCATCAGCATTTTAGGAGAGTGTCTATCAGAATCCAGAAATTCACATTTCATAACCAACACTTGATTTCTGTTAGGCTTAAGAAAGATTTTTATAAGGTTGTGGTAAAAGAAGACAGTTACTTAGCCTTGAGAGAAAACACATTAGTTCCATAGCAGAACAGTAATCATAAAAGGGATGGTGGTGTGATGGAGAGTTGTAATTTATTGCCTTTGAGCATCTACTGTGAACTGAAATTAGCACATTCTTATTATGGTTTACAGTGATGAAGTATTTAATTACTGGGAATAGCATCACCTAACTATATTTTAGAAATGGACATAAACTTGCCTTCTGTGTTTAAATTATTTGAAAAGCTTTTTGCTTTCTAGCAGCCAAATTAAATAGGAAGAAGAATCTACAGTTAAAGGCTAACCTGCCCATTTCTTCACAGGAAGCCAGTGGCTTCACCTGAACTTTTGCACTAGCATAATTCAGCTCTAATTCACGTGTACAATATTATTTACTCTGTTATAGTTAGGCCATAGAATCAACAAAACAAATTTTAAATGCAGCCTTGAACAGAATAACCTCACTGCCTCTTGAAAAGGGGAGAGAAAGAGGGAAACTGCTTAATCAGATGAGACTGCCCTTCACTTCGAGGTGCTCTTTGGAAAATGGGTACTCAAGGCAAATATGTGACATACACAGCTCAACTCTCATCCCCTATAGTCTTGGGTAAGCAGGCTGGAGAAGCACAGGTCAGAGCTGCTTCCAACAACAGCTGGCAAAGTCATTGCTTATCTTTTCTTAGCAGGGGCTAACAGGCTGCTCTGAGTAGGAGCTCATCCCTCTGAGCCTCTGTCTCTGCTCATTCACCATCACAACACACGAGAAAATGAGAGCCCGCCCTTCCTCTTCCAGGTGGGTGTAAAAGTGTGGTTGGAAAAGGGAGACCTTGGGTTACATGTGCAGTAAAAATGGCCAAAGGAGTGCGTGTTTTTTCGGTCTGGTGAAGATTGATAATCATTGCTCTGGGATCCCTTTTATTTAAGGAATAAGAAAATACCAAGGGTAAATACTGTTTATGGTATTAGATATTCTTTCTTTATTACACAACATTGTTAAAAAGTTAGTGTTGGAATTCATTTAACTGAAGTGTGGTCATTTAGAAAATGCTGAGAAACCTGAGGTCCCATTTAAATAGTGCTAGTTACATGCATCCATATACAGTAAAGTTGCTGGTAGGCATAGTCATAGCATATGTAGCACATCACCACTGAAAGACTGGCAACCATGTAGAGAGTATGAACAAGCCCGACAGTGTGTTTTCTCTCACTGTACTGTGAAGCTAAACAAAGAACATTGTGCTGCATTGACTAATCCTTGAAAAGACTCTGGGTTGTATAATAAAAACTATATTTACTGAGTTTCAGGTTAACATGGGGCACCTGAAGAAAAGGATGATCACAGGCTTTCCTGTCTTTTAGCTGTAGGTAAGAGGGCAGTAAAGAGAAGGAACTATTCATGCTTTTAGCTTGAGTGTCATTGAATTTAATGAGAGATGAGTGGCTAAAATCTAACGCAACACTTTGAAGATACAGGGGTCACTCTGTCTTCTAGTCTGTTGGAATGACTGATAAACCAGCTGGGAACTATATATAGATTTTGAAACAAGTAAATAAGTCAGCGTCACAGTAACACTGGTATTTTTAGCCAAGTAAATAAAAATATTAGGGGACATGAATTATGAAAAAATAGGGCAAGTTATAACTGACAACATGACAGCTGAATTGAGCTACTATGGAACAGTTTTGAATGACATCTCCATCAATTTACAAGATGACAATAAATAAAATGGCATAATTTAGCAAGACAGCAGAGCTGGCCTTTAATTAATTTTATTGTGTTTGTTTACATGTAAATACGATATTACAAAGCACCTATCTGAAGTGCCCTTTGATATTCATTCTGGACATGAGCTGACAACATGCGCTCGCAGCCCAGAAGGCCAACCATATCCTGGGCTGCATCAAAAGAAGCGTGACCAGCAGGTTGGTGGAGGTGGTTCTGCCCCTCTACTCTGCTCTGGTGAGACCCCACCTGGAGTACTGCCTCCAGTTCTGGGGTCCCCAGCACAGGAAAGACATGGACCTGTTTGAGCAGGTCCAGAGGAGGGCCACAAAAATGATCAGGGGGATGGAACACCTCTCCTATGAGGAAAGGCTGAGAGAGTTGGGGTTGTTCAGCCTGGAGAAGAGAAGGCTCCAGGG
>JAVJGG010000029.1:26899165-26946400 GCA_035590195.1 Aviceda cuculoides
ATCTAGTTGAAGATGTCCCTGCTCATTGCAGGGAGGTTGGACTAGATGACCTTTAAAGGTCCCTTCCAACCCAAACTATTCTATGATTCTATGATTCAACTCACACCACACAAATAATTACAAAGCTACAGCAGGGATGAACTCAGTCCTTGGCAACGACATAACGGTGCTGAGCAACAAGTAATTACAGAACAAAATGTTCCGCCTGCAGATTAGAGCTATCCAGTAATGACAGTCTGCCCTTACCTTCTCACCTCCCATCTCCGACACTCTTCAGATGGCTATTTAACCAGCTTGGCTTTGCCTGGAAGCATCCCAGAGGCCAAGAGACTCAAGATACTCAGTACTTGCCTTTGTAAACAAGGACAGTGTCAGCTGCTGTATTTAGGCTGGGTTTGCCTGGAGGAGGAACTCAAGGCAGGAAAGGTGAGTGAACAGGCTCTATGTATATATTTCCTATGAAAATTATCTTCAGAACACACTGGTAAAGTGAATGAGGAGTTAGGAAGGTTGTTAGGCACTCTCATCAGGCAGAAATTCTTTGTTTTGTAATTTTCTCCCAGGAACATAGTTGTACTTATTATTGTCACCTAGAACAGCCACCCAGTCTTGAACTCCTGGTTGGTAGGCACAATTCACTATCCTTCAGCCCAAATCATGGATTTTTATAGCCATCACTCCCTGAGGCTTTATTAGAACTTGCCTCTCCAGATGAGTCCTTGAGCAAAGGAGTGCAAGTGTGGCTGCAGCCATGACAGTCCAAGAGAAGATAAGATTTCTAAGGAGACATTTTTCCTTAGACTGTCCTGGTTTTAGCTGGGATAGTTAATTGTCTTCCTAGTAGCTGGTACAGTGCTATGTTTTGAGTTCAGTATGAGAAGAATGTTGATAACACAGTTATTGTAATAACATTAGAAACCGTTTTCAGTTGTTGCTAAGTAGAGTTGGGAAGATGAGACGCTTTTGGTGCACCAAAGTTGCTCTCCTCTAAAGAAAACACATTTGGCCATTTGTGTGTATTGAGCTTGACAGTTTTTACACAATGCTTCTCTGAGTCTTGTCGTTAACTACTATCCTGGTTATGCAGAAGTAGCCATCAGCATCTTAGTCCTGCATTAGTGTTCATATGAGCATGTTCTTGACTATAAAAAGGATGGTGAGGGATTCACATTTATTGTGTCTGAGTGTCTTGAATGACATTTTCTCAGTTTAGAAGCATCTCCACTTGCAAACTCAGCTTGGGATCTGAAAGTCAAGCTGTGCGTTTTCTGGCTCATACAGCTTTGCTATTAAAACCTCATTACATCAAATTCTGCTCACAATTAAACCTTTGCAAATAAATTGTCCTCTGAGTTTGCAAAGGAATAGTTGAGGAGGCAGCATTTGGTCCTGGAATTGGAAACCATTTAACAAATCTTTTGGTGATACATGAGCAGAACAGAAATCAGCTTTTTCTCTCATACCTTCATCAACGCTAAGAAGTGAAAGAAAAAAAAATCTTGTAGAAGTGTATTTTAGTACTAAATACATTGGATAAAAATACAGACAGGGAATAGATCAATTGAGTGAAAGGATGCAATTTTTTGACAGTTGCTTTTCAGAATAAAGACGCATTTTAAGAAAGACACAGGTGTGTTGGAATAAAGAATTTTCTTTTATATATGAAGGTGAAGCAGACTGTCTTGGGACTTCATTTGCTTAACTGACAGGCAGAAAATAGGATTCTGACTAGTACGGCAGCTCCTCTAGCTTCATATGGGAGTTAAAATTGAAAGTAATAATAAACTGTAATGTTAATCACTCCTTTATTAGAGCAGGGGCTGAGGATCAAGGGGCCTAAGTTCTTTCTTTGACTCTTTCATTGAATGCTTAGCTGATCTGAAAAATATTAACTTAAATATCAGTTTGATGTTCATGGATTGGTACTACTTGGTCCTGACCTGCAGTCTCTGGGCCAGGCAGTTTCGGCTCCCAGGCTAGCAGTCCAACATAGCCAGCAAAACTGGCACGTATGCCCGTACACAAACAGGGCACCTCTTCATATTACTTCTCACATAAGCACAGTGCCAAGACATAAGACTAGTGTACAGAAAGTGCAAACCAGCATTTCAAAGCACCTCCCCGTGTCTGAGAAAAACAACAGCCTCAGCCAGTCCCAACATTTTTTCCTATGGCAGCATCTCTGTTTCCTCAAGAAATGTTTTATGGATCAAATGTGATAGCCAGGACAAATTGCTGTACTGTGCAGGGCACATCTCCCTTGTTAGAAGTGAAAGGACTTTGTTCTCCTGGGATCCTAGGGATTGCAAGGTGACCCACATCACTGGGGCAGTGGTGAGCACCAACAGACTGAGAAAAAGTTTCTCTTTCCATCACTGTTGTTTTCTGATGCTGCGGCAGCAGATGCCACAAATCGTGACTGCTTTCAGAACAAATCTTTCAGCCAGGCATGAGTCCTAGCATTATTCATCCCTCTCAAAACTCTTTCCTAGCACTGACAGCTAAGTCGGATATCCTGTGCCTGTGCCTCTGAACAAGAAGCAGTTGATCTATCCGGTACGGCTGTGTTGTGGCTCCTAGACAGCTGAGTGTGGTAGTATTACCCACTGCAAAATATGTCAGCTCATGCATTTTTTCAAACTTGTGCAATGGTTAGGCTGACCCACATGATAATAAGATTTATAATGAAAGGGAAGAAAACAAAAACATTTCAGAGAAACACAACATAATTCTTTGTGCACTCAGCACTTATAAGCAATCTTTTTACTTATTCAGGCCTGCAAATTGGACCTTAAAATGCTCTCCAGGCATGATCTGAACTGAGACTTCAGAGGATGCTCATGTTTTGATCCCATTTCAACTCACTTGCACTCACATGTCAGCCACCTGCCTTCCTTGAGTCTCTGTTAACCCAGCTGGACTTTTTTTTTCTTTTTTTTTTTTTCTTTTTTTTTGTAAAATTGAGGATTTCAATGAAAACCAGATGTTCCATCTGATCCAAACTTTCCTGGATAAATAAATGCTCACTCTGTTCCGTCCACTTAGTTATAATATACCAAAGCATCTCTAATGGAAACACTTTCACAGGCCATTTAGTAAAAATAAGGTCCCAGTTCTAGAGAGACATTGATCCCGTGTGCTAATGCAGGAAATAGTGGCAAGAGTCACTCTGCCCCGGTTGGTGCCTGTCCTTCCTGTGTGCTGTGGTGAGGTCTTCTTAGATGAGAAAAGAGCTTAGCAGAAATCATGAAAGCCAGGGAAAAGCCTTGGGTGGACTCTGCATCCCACAGTTTAGTGTAAATGTGAGGATCATGAGAGGAGATTGTGCATGGAGGTGTTTGGAAGGCAACATGAAGTAGTGTGGATCACCATGTAAAAGAGTGGGGCCACAGCAGCAAGCAATAACAGTAGGAATACTTGGAGACAAAACATGCTGAAGAACAGCATTTTCCTACCTTGTTGGCAGTCCACCCTTTCCCCCACCTCAGGCAGGGAAGCCAAGTGTCCCCAAACACCAATTCATCAAATTGATGTAACAGAAGACAATTCTCAGTGGCAACATTGGGTACTGCTGTTGGTTGTGTTCACATCACAGACACCCTGCCCCATGCCAGCAGGGGTTTGCTGCGATATCGTAGGCAACCAGTCAGGTGAAGCAATAAATGCAGGGTCCCCAGTACAGAGTTCACAAACCAATATATTTATGTGAATCCACCCTCACCTTTTCTTTCTCCAGCTCTCATAGTTACTTCCAGCAAGGGGTGGTGATGTGCTGCTTCTAGCTAGGAAGCAGGAATCAGGAATCTAACAAAGGAGTACTAGGGTAATTGGGGGCTGTCTCTCTGGTCTTTGACTAGTAGACACTGTTTGGGATACCTTCATCAGCACCTAGCCAAAGCTATTTGGGTATGAATAAACAAATGCTCGTTATTTTAGAAAGAACATGACAGTCTTTTGTGGTAAAAAAAATAATTATTCCAGTTCCTCTCTGTTAAGGACAGACTGTGGCTTTTATGGCCATCCTAGACCTCAATGCTCTTTAGCTGGAGATAGAGCTGACCATGGCATATTTTTGTAGGCCTGTGAAAATATTTTTTATTCCCTTAGACTTCCAACATAAACAAATTCTGCTTAACCATGTTCGATCACTTCATACTATGCAGAACTGAGAATCTTAGAACAGGACAGATGCCTATTCCAGGCATCAAATTAAAATCATTTTATACAAAAAAAAAAAAAAAAAAGAAAGGAGGAGGACATATAACTTTCATTGTATTTCAAGTGTAGATGACTAGAGCCCACTTGCTCTTGCTGGCAGCTTTTTTATTTTCAATATTTTAAAAGGCTTATTAAGAGGTTTTGCAGATAAACACAGACCATCTCCAGGAGTCCCCAGAAGAGCTCCAGTGAGAAGCAGGGCAGTGGCTGAGCTCTGCGGGTGGTGGGCAGCAAGTCTGCCTGTGAAGGCAGGGCACTGCTGGCCCTGCTTGCCTGCTATTTTGCTGCTGGGGGGAGGCAGAGGCTCCCTGGGCAGAGTTTTGCTGTGCTCTGAGCTCATGGGAGCTGGTGAGGGAGTTTCCTCTGGTGAGGCAGCAGCTCTTATCCCATGGCTCCCATTGACTTGCGTCAACAGCAGGAGTCAGGAAGGTAGTTGGAGATGGAAATCGATGGACCTGCTCTCCAGGGAGGCCAAATAGTCCTGGTCAGCTTCAATGGGAAGGGGCTGGATGAACCTAAAGAGATCTGAATGATGTTACTCTTTTTTGCAGCTCTTCACATCGCTCCCTCCCCACATTTATGTTTCAGAGCCCCACATGGACCTGATATGTACCAGAGCCTGTGCTGGTAAGTATGTATTTGATCCAAGGAATGAAGGGTGGGATGACGGTTGGTGTGAGAGACTGAAAGAGTTAATGTCTCAAACATTGTGTTGGGGCAAGTTCTGCTTAAAGACGAACTCTGCCTAACAACAAACCCGGCACAGCAAGGAAACACAGGTGAAAAGCCCGTCAGCACAGACATCAGCAACAGGGCTGTGCTGGAGAGTGCACAGCTCCCTGTTCTGATAAACTGTTCTGATACAAAGATCAAACAATGGCCACATCTGCAGGGAAGGGGAAGTTACTCCCCAAATGACCCCCAAGCCCAAACTGCTCTTTAGCCTAATGAGTTTGATTCCTGCCCAAAGGATGGGCAAGGATGACAAAAGGACACAAACTGAAGCCCCAGGGGTACAAGCCCACTGGAACTGGATCCCCTCGGCTGACTGGACCAACACTGGACACAGGACTAGTGAAATCTTTCTGTTTCCCCTTTTCTCGCTCTGTCTTGTTCCCTCTTTCCTTTTCCATAATCCCTACACCTCATCCCTTTAAGATATAAAGCCATTGACCAAGTCTGGGACTAAGAGTGTATCCATCTGCCCCTAGGCAGAGTCTAGAAAGCAAAGGGGTCTGCTCGGAACTTTGTGACTCAGTGGGAGGGATCTCCTTTTTCCCTGAACTGATGTATATGGTAACCCTGGGTTACACGGTTTACAGAAGTAGTCCCATGCCAATTCCTGTTGTGAGAAATCCCGCCACCTAGTTTTATGCCTCCCAAGTTCAGTTTGCTTTTGCGATGAATAAAATGTTTACCTGATCATTTGGCGCTGTTTCACCTTAATTTAGCCTGAGGGAATTCCAAATTTAACACGACCCCCTGGTCTATCCAGTCTGGGTCATGACAGTTGGTCATGCACAATTCTGAGTGATAGTCAAGACCCGAGCTGCCTGTGGTGGTTCACAGGAGAATTTTACAGTAGAGCATCTTGGCAAGAACAAGGTGGGGGAACGAGGGAAAAATAAGCCAGAGTGTATGTTGGGTCTCAGGGAAGAAGCCTTGGAGGCATGCAGGTGGTTGGGGCCTCTTTGAACAGTTAGGAATGGAGAAGAACAGTTATATCTGTCCTTGGAGGGAGCTCTTCCCTCCAATCCCTAAATTCTTCTTTGTCTGCTGCCTCCAGTGGGACACAGTAAAGCTCAGGGACCAGCAGTGAGAGATGGCACAGCCTCTGCACATTGCTCTGAAAAGTCTCGAGCCCTGCCAGCTACAGCCTGTCCTCATGGGCAGTCTGAGTATCCACTCTCAGGACCTGTCCCCACTACCAGAACTGCTCCATTAAAATAGGCATTTGCAGAACACTGTCTGCTGAAAGCACGTGAATTGATCTCTTTGCACGATATGCCTTAAGGCCAGAAAAAATGAGTTTTCCCATTCTGCAAAGAAGGAAATGAAATGAAAATTAAGTGTCTTGCTCAAGACCAAAGAGGGAGCCCATACTGGAGCTCGTTAGAGATGGTGGGAATCATGCAGTGCATTTGCCAGGGTGAATCCTTTCTGAAGGACCCACATGTCTCATGAGGCTCTTCTGCTCATAGACGGACAATCTAATCACAGCTTCAGCCAAAGAGGCCGAAGTGTTTGGTGACATTTCTCTTACTGCTGACGTCTCAAACCTCTTCAGGTTGTCTGCAAAATATCTGGACTTGACTTAAATACAGAGGAAGATCTGCTTCTCACAGAACACAAAATCCAGCCCCAGACACACCCAGAGAGGCCATGAACTAAATGTGATCTTAGGGGAAACAATGACAGGTTTTTAATCTCAGGCTTTTCTTTTACCAGATCCCCAAATGCTGGTTTAAGGTTGATAAATTGGAGATTAGAACATACACAGAGTTTTCAATAAATTATTCAGTCACGGTGTATTGAAAGATTTTTTAAAAAGAGAATTAAATGCATTTTTAGAAAATATGTAACGTCTTAGAGCCACTCTGGAGTTGGAACAAAACATGTTTTCTTTATTTAAAATGTAATTTTTATGGATGCATTAGACTTGGAGCCAGAGAAAACATTTTTAACTGCTGAGGTTTTACAGGCACTCTAGGGTTAGGAAAGAAAGCTGAAAAAATATTCTGCCTGGCAGATTTTTTTAATGCTTCATTTAAAAGTAAAATAAAAAATAAAAAGTACTGTAACCCTTCCACCTGTACCATAGTTCATCCAAGTGAAAGAGACACCTTTCATTTCATCCCTCCCTGCTGCAATGAGCTCAAATTCAGGACATTTAGTCTTGCATGAAAAGAAGGGACCATCTCTGGGCTGAGGACCACAGAAAAAGCATTGAGGCCAGTCCTTGGTCCACAAGAGTAGTGAGCCTCGTTGCTTAACTGTAAGACTCAGTTTCTTGTGTGTAAAATGGAGAGAAAAAATCCTTCCTTCTACCTGATTCATTTACGTGGCTTGGGAAGCAATTTGGGCTGTCACTGTATGTTATTTGTATAATGCCTTTTGCAGAGAAACCTTCAGAGATACCTTATTTTTGACATAATTCAAGGCAATTGATGGCAGTCTGAAAATCTGTTAAAATGTTATTGTTCATTTGCTTAATCAAGTAAATAAAAAGGCATAATGTCTTTATTTGTTAAAGATAAACAGTCCCCCTCTCCAAGTAAAGTGTCCTTACCCCCAGGAAAGGACCTAACGAAAGTCCTAAGCAAACAGAATCTCCCAAACATCAACATGTTGGGAAAGCACAGGGCCTGACATGGTACTTCATGCATTGCTAAGAGAGAAACACATGCCAGACTCGTGTATAACTCAGTGTCTGGTGAGTCAGACTGAAAAGAGGCTTTCTATCCACATTTATATCCACATATTTTCATGTCGAAATTCTTGCATGTGGAACCTGCAGATCGTGGGTGAGAGCAGATCCTACTGATGAACATACCCTGTATGAAAAGGCAGAGGAACAGACATACTTTTTGTTTACATGCACAAAGAGACTAATCTACTCAGATGAATAATGGTGTGCTGTTCTCCCTTGCTCACATGAAGACTTGTCCTGAAGTACTTGGTTTTTATGTGCAGTAAATCAGAAGTCCAGCATCTGCTCCTGCACTATGTTCAATATACCGTGGCTGAGGTTTGATTTCTGCATAGAGCTCTTAGAGGCGCTTTCTCTGAAATGTGAGTGTTACTGAACTGGATGGTTTTGTCTGTAGCACAGGGCAAAAGGCCATTCTTCCCGTATGGTTGTATAGCCCATGAGAGCAAAGAAAATAGGGCTGAAAAAGAGCAGGAAAAGCCATCTAAACCACTCCTTTGCTTCAGAGGAAGATCAATGTTATCAAATCAACATCTCGCCTGACTCTATCCTAAAACAAAAAAATAATTATCTGTAAGGATGATCAACATTTTTCTCTTTCAACTGTAGAACTCACTCCTGAGAGGTGGTTCAGTTTACCAGCCCTCAGGATTTGAGGTCCACAGCAAGACTTGAGGTAGTCCTTTCATCTTTCCCTGTTTCCATCTTGCACTTTCTACGCTGTAGACAGTGCTGATCTCCTAGTCTTATCCTAGGTCATATGTAGATCACTCTTCAAATCAGTAATGAAGATTTGGTTTGTTTTATCTTCAGTCCTTAGTTTGGAACTATAGGCCGTGGGCTGAATTCATAGTACAGCCTTTTGTAAAGTACATGGAGTTGCCTTGGAGTGATGAGGTGTCAGACAACTTTGGTGTGATGTTGCTAGATGTGTAGAACTTGCTGGTCTGCATACATCTGCGAAGAGGACACTTACTTTCAGACATTAGTTTATGAAGTGAAAGTTTGCCATTTTGAAAAAAAAAAAAGGAGAGGAATCAATGGGCCATCATACATATTTTCATTCACATGCAGCACATCTCTTTTGTTAATCCTAAGTGCACCAGTGGAGTCAATTATTCCAATTTCTCTTGCATGGTCAAGAATGCCTCATTGCTACTACAGGACTTAGCCTCCAAATTTAGAGGAAAATGAAAAACACTAACAACAAGAACTTGGTTGTGATGGGAAGGAAAGCAAGTGATGAAAAGAAAATCCTCTGACGATGTCAGTGTCAAGTATGTGAATCTAGGATTACATGTCAAAGGTCAGCTCTTATCAGCTCTGAGGAGTTGTTCTGCAGAGGTGGCCTAGGAGACAACTATAACTACCAAACAAATGCTCATTGGGATCCCTAGGAGCCCACATGATTATGGGTCTAGATAGGCTAGGGAAAGAAATGAAGCAGCTACACATATAGTTTGGGAGAGATGGATAATTTAAGGAAAGAGAGGAAGGTGAAGGTGAGGAGAGGTCCAGATGGGTAACAGTCTTTAAAATAATGGAAAAGGATGGAATCCAGAAAGGCAAGCCACTGGAAAGATGTGCTGAGAGACTGAAGACAACCAGAGCAACCAAAGGTGTATGCTTTTCTCAGCAGAATTTTTAGAGAACAGTGAGAAGAGGATGAGGTTCATTGTGGGAGCACCAAGGAAACTGGGAGACCCATGGGTTTCACTTACAGTGTGACCGCTGCCCTGACTGAAGACCTGCCACAAAAGCTGAACCCAGGACCTAGAGGAAATGGCAGCCTGGATCATGGTGATGGTGTAATTAGTTTTTAGGAAAAAATATGAAAATTTATAGGCAATAATACAGAAAAGAAGGGAAACAGATTTAAAAGCAGTGGCAGTGAAGGGACAAGGGACAAGGGCAGTGTACTTTTGGGGGCTATATATGAGTGTTGTCTCCTTTGCAGTTTAAGTGCCAGAACTGCTCAGCTTTTCTTCATGGTTCTCACACCTATTCTGCTCATGAGACAACACTTTAATATCACCAGATGTAACCCAGATGGTACATATTAATTTATATATGGATGCTGGAAAATACATATATACTTTCCATTTGAAGTCTTTTAAGTATGATTTTTATATTCATTTGAAAATTGTTCATTTTTATTTGAGCCATAAGGCAGCCAAAATACAGCTCCCAGGTGAATGAACATTTATCTATTCCACCCTGAATGATTCCAGGTTTCTGCGAGACTACTTTTGAAGGTGTGTGCTCATTTCATTTCAGAAATGATTCTCACTGGCTCAACAACAATATGTTACTGTCAAACGTCCGTTATTATGCTGAATGGAAATGCTGGGGAGATAAATTTAGAACATCTTTCGTCTCATTTTCAATATTAACAACTGTTCCGTAGACTTGCCAGCAGACCCAAGTGTGTGACAAAGTAGAATGCCTTGATTTAAGCATTTAATTATTTTTCTGTGTCAAACTTGATTTAATAAGTAATGATAATTGGAGTCAGACATGATCTTTAGATAATCAAGCAATCGAGCTCACTCATCCGACAGAACAGGAAGAAGAAGTGGTGGTGGTGTTTGTCATAATAATCTGTGCAACATAAACACCAGTATTTCTCCAGTGTTTAGAATCACTGAGAAAAGGTGATGAAAAAAAGAAAATATACAACTACAGGTAGAATATCAAAACAGTATTAAAGAACAAACTATGCTTCTCAGTTGGTAGCTCCCAGTTCCTTCCATCCCTCCACCCCATTATTTGTCCTCTGCTTCCACCCCAAAGTGGACATCATTTCTTCAATTACATTTTCTAGGCGTAAAACTGGAATCCTAAGTGCTGTGTTTCTGCCAGAGGTGGACCCTTTGCCCCAGAGAGCAACAAGGAGTATGTAAGCACTTAAAAATATCAATAAGTAAAGAAATATATTCATTTCTAAGCACTAAACCACAGAGTAGTCTACTATTATTTCTGATGTATAAAAATGGGTACACAGAAATGAAGATAAACCTAAAATATGAGCTTCATACCCTTAAGAACAACTGGAAAAGGTATTTTCAGGCCAGTCTAGTCAATCTTTGCCATAATACGCATTATGCCATGAGACTAGAGAAAACCTTTTCCTGGACCACATTTCCATCAACAGAGCAGACAGTGGGGGTACTGCAAGGGTGGAAGGTAGTCTTCAGTGTGTGTGTCTGAAATACTCAGTGAGGGATGCTTGTCCTCCCTGCTCCCAACTGTTTTTCTCCCCAGTTCCCCCAAACCTCTGGCCTACCCCTTTCCTTCCCACCAGCCCATTCAAAGCTGCTTCACTCCTGCCAGCTCCTCTCCCATAACCAGTTCATGCTTACCCAAATAGGTTGGTTCTCTTTTTATAGCTAGTAGATGCAAATTTCCACTCTTATTTGAAGCAGTGCCAGACAAATGAAACATATTAAAAAAAAAAAAAAAAAAAAAAGAGCTGTGCATGTGGTTAACATGATCGCATTAGAATAAACAATGAAATGACAAATCATTCTTCCTACTTCAGGATGGAAACCACCACCAGTTCTAGATCTTACGCAGAAAGTTCTCTTACAGGCATATTTTTCTGTTGTTTTCTGGTATAAAGATGTTATGCACCTTGAACAATTTGCTGTTGGGTGCTGTCAGAGAACAGTCACTGGACTAGATGGATTGTTGGTCTGATGAGATAGGACAGTGCCTTTACTCCATCCCACCCATCTCCTAAGTAATCTCCTACTGAAATTGTATTTGGCTACTTCCCACAAGTCTGCTGCTAATGCCAGTTGTTATTCTCTGAGTTCTTTCTGGTTTGTGGCATTCAGTATTTACAGTATCCTTCTGGTAATGCCAAACTCCAGCACAATATTTCAGGTATACTCATAAGGTACATCACATATGGAGAAAGTACCAAAGGACTTCCAGCAGTAGACAAATTAATGACTATGACGAGGACTGTAAGGTACCCTGCAGCAGCAATGGCACACATTTTCCAGCAATCACTGCCCAGTGCTTTGGAAATAAACACTCTCATGTTATGCTGCTGCCTGTTAAATATCTTGGCATTTATCTCACAGCAGAGACCATGCGCCTGTGCCAGGGTTCTGTTCCATTGACAATGTCTCTTAATTGCCTTGTTGTTTAAATAAACAGGACAAGATAATTAAGAGATAATGACAAAGAAATAGGATGTTAGTGATAATGGGTGGTAGATCCCTCTTCCACTCTAACTTCACTATCTAGAGCAGCCCAGACTCTCTGCCTTCATTAAATCTCACAGCAACCTTTTGAGTTTTGAAAGGGGCCTTTTGTCCTTGGTGTTTGTCTGAGTTAATCAGTAAAAGTGAAAAAGTCTGGAGGAAGAACTCAGGACTGGGAATCCAAGAGGACTGGGTGAGGCAATCGTTTTGGAAATGTAGGACAAACCTGTAGCACAAAGGAAAGCGATTCTGCATGGAGAATGACCTGGAGCTGCCTGTTTGCTGCCTCGGTGGTCCTGGTAGTCCAGTACTGGCCAGCCTGAGTGGTCCTGTTTCTGCTCCTGACCAACAGTGCATGCAGCCTCTTTAAGGGCTGGCCAGCAGGAATGCCTCCCTGCTGATGCCAGCTACCTGGACTGCTGTTGCACACACGCCTTTTCAGTGCCTCTGCTCCCACTTTACCTTGCTATTTCCTCATACTGAGGGCTAATCAAAAAGGCTGCAGTTATCCTTTGAGCAATCTGTTAGGCGAAAATTAACTGAAGTGGGATAGTCAGCTATTGAGAGCTAGGAACAAAGCAATTTTAAAGTATACTCATACACTTGGAACACTAATAAAATAGATCAGTGCTCCTTTCCATTCATTGCCTTGTTTCCTCAACTGGGACTAACAGATGAAGATATAAATCCCCAAAGATTTGATACGTAGAAGCCTGGGAATATTTTTTCTGACTCAGCCTACTAAGAAGCCATGAGGAGTGCAGACTGATGGATCTCATTGCTCGTCTGAGATTTTTTATTTATTTTGGTACTTAACTGTGTATGTAGTTGACAGTGACCAGTTCTGCATATGATGATGCCATTGTACACTTCACGGTATCGGAACAGATTATTCTGGCAGAAACATAGCTAAAAGCCAAGTGTATGAACTTCTGCTGAGCAAAGAGTGGTAGTGAAAGGAAAGAGAAGTTCCTTTGAACTTCTTTGAAGTTCCTGTTCTCTCTCCTGGCTTCCAGCTTGGCTGTACACTTTGCTTCAAAGACTAAAGCAGTATCATAACAGATTTGCTTCCAATTGTCTCAGTTCAAACATCTTTCCTGCTGGTTATTGATATTGATCTGACAAGCTCCATGAGAGGTTTTCAGGGCATTCTTAAAGCATTTGTGTTGGCCTCAAACTGTTCTAGCCAGCTGAATTCAAAAAACCACCATGTAACCTTTGAGCCTGATTTGTTGTCTGTCCTAGAACAGATTACACCTTACCAAGAAAGTTTTAATACAGGGAGTAAAAAGTGAATATTTGAGACAGAGCGGCAATGTTTGCTGCAGTCGTGTCTGCCTATATCCCATGTCAGGAGCCATGACAGGCTTGAAGGACTGGCTACATAGTCTTGTTAGATACTCAGACATTGAAGAAGAGAACAGAAATGTACAGCAATCTTGCTGAGTGCTGGTTTCTTCAGTTATTGCTTATTGCTTTACAGTCAGTCAAAGGAGGGGTTAATTTTAGAAATGAAGGAAATATGAGAAAGATTGCTTCTCATGTGGTGGGAGATCTACCAAGACACAAACACTCATCAACAATTTCAAGCCTGCTTCTGGCAACTGTGGCAATGTGTGGAAGCATTCTTAGAGAAAAGAGGACATGTGAGCAATCCAGCTTATGTAAGCGAGATTTAGGCTTATAGAGATATTGTAGGCTGCTTAGGTGAGGAACAAAACAAGTTCAAGGTTATGGTTTGTAGGAGAAAAACAACTCCTGGCTCCTGAAACAGGATAAAGAAGGAGAAACAATAAAGATTGCATTCGCCTGGACACTTACTGGTAGCCAATCATTGTAGGAGAGTAGGCACGTGCTTTTAGGATGTTAACCATTTAAAGGGCTGCTTTGAGCGCATGGACATATAGAAATCATCTAAAAGGAGTATTGTTGTATGCAATAAATGGCATTCACTTGATCATATTGATCGTCTCGCGTCTGTCCATTTCGAACTCCCGCAGCAATGGCTTGTGTCAGGCTGGCCTGGAGCAGGTTGAAGAATGACGGCTGGCTTCAGAATATTTTTAGTAAGACTGAAGTACTCACACGGTGTTACAGAGACATTAAGAAATTCTGTAAGTCTTTTGAGCTTTGACTTTGATTTCTTTTGTTAGCCATTATCTTCAGGGTTACAGACTAAATAGGTAGGTTGATGAATAGGTAGCTTTTATAAGGGCTGGGCTTGTGTTGTAAAGGTAAATTATACTGCAGCTCAGGAAAAATTTAATTGTGTAATATTTCGTTATAGCAGACTAGGAAGCTGGTTTATTGACATTGAAGAATTTGATTAAATCAGTACAACAGTTTCATGGCAGAACCAAACCTGAAACCTGCACCCTTAAGATTCTAGGGACAAACATTGCTAGGTTGTTCCTTAAAAGATAATGATTAGGATACCTATTTCAGGCACTTTGGTCAGAGAAAATGAGGATACATGGTATGTGGATTACCAGTACATATATGACACACATACGTTTGCGTGAGCTGGTGTTGTTTCCAAAGAGCTTTTACAAAATACAGCATTATAGTGTGCTACAATGCTGCCCACACCAGCACTGTTTTTATGCAGAAGGCTCTGATAGACAAATGCCTGCTTTTGTGATTTTTTTTTGTAATAAGAATAGTATTTTTGTTATTTCATATTCATTTATTTGATTCCGACTTGCATTTTGAAGTCATTCACAGGCAGAGACATGGGTTCATTTTATTCATGGGAATGGGAGCTTGCTATGGCCGTATCCCCCAGGAAATCTCCTGGAATAATAGAGGCATTGAGTTTTAAAATAAGTATTGAGCATCTGATCAACTAACTATGCCACTATTAGAAAGAAACAAAGAAAAGGCAAATAAAGTGGAAGCTTATTTGCATCTGATTTACATTATCCTTGTGAGCACTGATTCCATTTTTATTTCATCCCTCTTAATACTATTCAGATTGCAAACTGTAACCTTGCTGCAAATTTACAGCTGAGTTTCATTGTTCATTTAATCATCTCAGGTGTTACTGAAATAGGGAACACTGCTGCTTGAAAGATTTCCCCTGGGGTTCATGGGAGTTGCCTGTATCCTGAGGCTGGAGGAGGGGGCCTGCAGACACATTCTGGCAGTGCAGCTCTGAATTTTGATGATCATCTGTTGAAAAATCACATGGGCCATACTGTGTCAAGACCATCATTGCTGTCTCCTCCTTTTAGTCAGCAATTTGTCTTCAAGCTTGCTACTTAGGTTATGTCTTTTTCTTCCCCATCCCTAAACCCTTGCTTCAGCTTAAATATTTGCAACACACATTCACCTCTCCCTTGCTCCTCTTGTAGGCAGGAACAAACACAGTGTCAACACTGTGCAGATTTGCTTTAACCCACCAGCTTATTTCAGTGAGTTTGATGGTGAGTTATGAAATCTACGTTGTAAACTCAAAACACAAGAGGATTCTTTGATAAACATTAAGTAACTGGAATTTACCATGCAGGTATCTTCAGCAGGGACTGTTTTCTTCTTGTTTTCTAAAGCATTGCTTGCTCTGGTTCAGAGATCCAAAAAGTTAACAGTCTCGGGCAATAGACAGTAGTATCCATGATTTGAAATTCTGTTTTAACTAATGTTTTATGATGTTTGCTTAAAATCTACTGTATCTGCAAGCAAACCTGCCTGTAAAATTATTTACCATTGAATATTTGCTAAAAGCATTATCACGTTCTAAGTTAATTTGTTTAAAAATTTAAACAGCAGTGTAAAATGTTTTGAAATCTTTCCTTAGCTGTAGTCTGTTTCTATTGACATAGACCTACAAGAATCTCATGGCTGGGAGCTTTGATCTGATGTTTCCATTTGAGTTCTTCAAATCAAGTTTTTTTCCCCATTTTTGACAGGCAAAATTGTGCTCAGATGCTTATGTGATGGCATCATAATGAACAAATGAATGAATAAATAAAAATGTAAAAATTTCCCCTCAGGCAACAAATTTGCTGATTTTAATGCTGGAAGTGAGGGTTAAGTGCTATGTGACAGAAACTGTACTAGCTCTTGCAAAAGGAGCTGCTCATTTTGATCAACAGCAAAACATTTGCCTTCGAATCTTGAGACACCAGTCCCAACTGGAGCAGCAACCTTTCCCCTATAATTAATTTTTGTGTGCTGTAGTCCATTAGAGAAGAGAATGACAGCCTCTGGACACAGATTACTGTCTTATGTATGGCCCAAAGGAACATTATGGTCTTAATTAAAGGTGGCTCAGTACGTCAGCCATTGGAATAGTTTGAGCATTTTTAATACTGTATCAGTTTCTAACCACCTTAAAAAAATTCTGGTAGCAAGCAAACTAAGTAATTTAAAGGCAGCTCATGTTCTCTGTAAGTTTTGCAGGACTGCTATTGGGAATACTTGATAATTTATGAAGGCTTACACCACCAAATTAATTACATTTTCCTGATGCCACATGTCTTTTTCATACAAGCTAGCTCTGAATTATAAGTAACAATATTGTCCTTGTTCATTCCTTCAGTACAGGAGACAGCTTACTAATAATACCGATAGAATTCAGTTGCTGTATTTTAGAAGTGTCATTTATTAAAGCATTGCTACAGTTAAGGCGGAGTATGCTTCTCTAATATTAACCCTAATTTCTGCTGTACATATTGCTGAATCTCTGCTGTGAGCCTTCGGTATGGATTTGATTTTGGAGCATTTTTTACACAGTTTGGAAAAAATAAGTTTGCAGGAAGTGGCCAATGCAGAGACTTGCTGTGATATGCAGGAGGTACAAAGCCACACACTCTACTGTTTTGTGTGGGAAAGAGGTTATATTACAAGCCTCTGTTCTGACAAACAAAAACTCCTAGGGGTCCTTACCATAGATAACTCATTGCTTTCTGTTGTCAGTGGGCTTCCTCTGAGGCCCTGAAATCTTGAACCGTGGTTGTGTTTTGCATAGATGATACTTCTTGGAAAGTCTGAAAAACTCTTCTAATGAGGTTGGCTTAGAAAGAATGAACATTTTTCCCTTTTTTTTTAATTAAAATAAAATCAATTTTAATAGATGGTATATAAATACAGCTAATCCCTGAACTTTCAATTAGTAAGGAGAGAAATAAATGGAACACCTATTTTCTTGAATAAGATTTTAGAATACTGAAACTTTCTTTTGTGCCTTTCCACTTTTTTTTCCTGATTTGTATGAAGATGATAGAAGAGAATCTAGGGCTGCTTTCGGAATCATTTTCAAGAGAGTGATTTGTGCAACGAAACATACTTTCATGATACACTATTACTTGAAATAAAAATTGGATTTGAGATAAAATGCCAGGAGGATAATTCTTCACAGGAAATCTCACTTTCCTGCAGTTCCTTTAAATACTTTGTTTTTTGTTTTGTCCGTGAAAGAAACTTGCTGCTGTGAAGTTTCAGCAGACTCAGGGGAATTCAGCAGGCTGATACCCTTTAAACTCAGTCCTGAAAGATAAAGAAAAAGCTGCTTCCATCCAGCAAAAAGCAGAAGTAAGAAAAGAAAATAATTGCTCTGTCCTCATCCCTTTAAACAAGTCATGAATTTCAAAGCTAATTGAATTGTGTAAATAAGATCATTCTAAGGCAATTTATTTTATTCTCCAAACAAACAAATATGCCACAGCCCAAGTCAGAATAGAAAATGAAATAAGGAAAATTAAATGCAAACAAACCCTCTTAATGTAACATTAAGGACTAGGTCTTGGCAAACTATTAGCACTCTGAATGTATTTTGATGTTAGGCCTTTTCAGAGTGGGCCCCAAAGCAACAGATCCCAAAGGTAATTACAGTCTGGTTATTTTTTATTTTCAGTTGTCAGTGTTGGGTGGCCCCATTGCTGCAAAAACTCGTAGAAACCACAATGTTTAAGAAGTTGCATTAAACTTCATAATGTTAATAGTAGGCTTAATGTAGATCACATGAGTAAGTACTTTCAGAACCTGGGTGTGAAAGCTATTAACCATTTGAGCTATTAGAGTTATTTATACTTCAATTTTTCATCAACAAACCAACCCACCCTCTCCCAAACCAGCTTTATTTCAGTGCATATTGAAGTCAACTTCGAAAGACAAGTGTATGAGAGTCATGTCTTCTTTTGGCTTTTTCTCTTAGAGGAAGTTGGCAAATTCTTATGGGGACAGGGAGAAGTGGGAGTCAGAAGAACAGATGGTTTGAGGAATGAATCAGGAATGTTGGAAGATTTGCCTGGATGGGAGGCCTAGGATTTGGTTATCTTGGAGGTGGAGCATAGTTTAGGTTGGAAGATAAGCCAAGAAGGAGAGAACAATTTATAATTGGAAAAAGTCAGTGGGATCACAAGAGTTCTGCCAGAAATGTTTTGTTAAAACCATGCAGGACTGGCAGAACCAAATACAGGGTTAAATCTGGTCTGACATTAGCAGTGCTGACCATTAGTGGAAAAAGGGGTAAATGAGGGAAAGCAAAAGATGGATTAAAACAAACCCATATTGATGGAAGGAAAAGCAGGGAAGAGTGGGGATGAGTTTATTTTACTGATCCTGACAAGCTAACGTTCACCAAAAGGCCATACATATAGGATATCGATGGCTGACAGTGAAAGAAACTGGATCGTGGTTGGATGCATGATTGCACTTTGTAGTAAGTACAGATAGTGGAGGGAGGGATTAGCTGGCAAGTCAGTGGCAGCAATGCAAAGGACAAGTCAAATAGCACGTGGCTCTGGAGGTGAAGGAGGAAATGGAAGTATATAAGAAAGCTGAGTGAAAGACATTCTTGCACCATGGCCGTGACTGGAATCAGTTGTCCTGTGGATGGTGAAAAAGAAGGTTGCACTTGCTACCTGCTACCACTTTAACCTGAAGTGTTTGACCCACAGCAACAGGTTCTCACACCCTTTTGATCTGATAGAGTCTTGCTTGGCAAAGGAAACACTAAAAAGATAGGTTCAGGCAAAGACATCCAGGCCCCTGTGAGTGTCAGTAACTTGGGGGAGTGAAGCTGGGAGAGAGAAGGAAGTGAGAGAAGAGGGTTAGGCTAGGAATGAGGGTATGAAAGTTAGGGAAGAGAAGGTCGAAAGGACGGAGATGTTAGGATCAAGTCTAGGAGGGGAAGAGAAGCAGATGTTGCAGTGGATTCTCTATTTGCCTTGATGTGAAGAGCAGTAGTGCTTGGAAATAAGAGGGAGGAAAAATTCCCTGGAGCTAACAGCAACATGACAAAAGTCTGATGAATGGGGGAATGGAGCTGTAGGATGCAGAGGACAAAAAAGAGCAGGACAAAATTCTGCAAAATAGGATTGGGGTGAAAAGAGCCTGTTTCAACACAATTATTGGGAAACACAGCCGAGAAAAACCCAAAAGGTACTAGGAAAGCAGCATGTATAGACGTACCTACTTGGAACATGCTGGAAGATGTTGCATCCTCTTCCTAGAGAGGAGTGAAAACGTTATTGGACAATGACGCTACAGGATCAGTGCAGGAGAAATAGTCTTGGAACTAGCAGCTCTCTAGCACTTAGACTTAACACTTCTCCCGGTGAGGTCTTCTGCTCCCGTATTTTCCTTTCTGCTCATTATGGAGCCACGCTCCATTTTTCAGCTATATCAGTGACGTGTTATTAAAGGTCAGGCTCCAAATATTAGTGATTCTGCAGAGAAGACCATGCTGAACTAATGGTGAATTACATTTTCTGCTGCATTTATTCTTCACCTCTGAATAATGTTTGGTCATCTTCACATTATGTTAAGTACAATGGATGGTGAAGGCCTTCCAGGCAGTGACATCTGGTTGTGCTACTTTACAGTACAAAAAATGCCTCAAGGAACTAAGCCTCAAGTAGTTCAGCATCTGTTTCAGGTTGTTTCAAGAGATAGTATACTCCTTGTAAGCTTGCCCATGAAGAATTCTTACATGAGCTTTGACAGCAGCAACACTTTTCTGCTTTTTCCCCAGCATGCGGTTAGAAGTTTATTTTTTTAAAGAGTTTGTTTGTGCTCTGAAATTTAAATCTGTCTGAAAGTGGCTGGTAAAAACTCTGTTAATTGAACATCAATAATACTGTAAATACTTGCAAGGGCAAAGGTATGTTCAACAGCCCTTCACACAGATAGGACTTTTTAGCTGGAAAGGTACTGAATGTCTTTTGTCCCCATCTCTGCTTAAAACTAAAGGAAATCCAGGTCTCTGTCAGCCCAATCAGGAGTTGACCATCCATTCTCACCCTCTGTCTTCTGATAGCAACAACGTCCTTTAATTTCTCTTTGTCACTAGTAGCAAAATCTCTGTTACAGGTGCACAGCTGGCAGTAAATCTAATCAAAATCCTTCCTAGAAGACAAAGGACATTTGATTTCTGACCAAAAATGAGGTTTTCCATGTTTTGCTCTGTCTTGAGCCAATGACTCCTGAGTTTACACAGTTTACACAATCCAGATTGTTTTATTTTGAACTAATCCTGAAATCCAGCAAATTGGAAAGAACACCAGTTAAATAGCATTGTAACTTTTTAGTGATACAAACATAAATTGACAACAAATGGCTGCCCTAGGCCAGGGCATATTAACCAGGAACCACAAGATGGTGCTGCTATAATTGGCCTGGTTTTAGTCTATCTTGGCTCGATAAACAAGAAAATACTGTGCCTTCTCTCCTACAGAGGTAACAAGTAATGACTCAACGTGAAGCAGTTACTCTGTTGTTCCCCAACACATTTACAGCAATGTGGAATTTGTTTTCAAAGTGTCAGGATGATAGACAGAGCTACATCCTCTTGTTGTCTCTCCTTCAGCACCTCCGATGGTTGGGCAACTGTACCTTGTGGGAGCTTCCTTATAAAATATAGTTATATTGCAAGCAATTGTCCGCTGTAGAATGCGTTAAGGAAGAAATAATGTGCGATTCCCTGATGATGGCATATCCAGACACAACACTGCAGCCAGATCTATGCATATCCCAGGATCTGTTGCCATAACTTTAATAGGTGAAACACCCTACACTTGTAATTGTTTGAAAGGGAAGACCAGAACAATTGGGTATTTGCCAGCCACATCAGGGTGTGAATAATTCTCTTAGCTCTCTATGTATTCACTGCAGTCTTCCTTACAGCCACATAATATTTGGGATCCGGAGCTGATCCCTAAGAAAATAAACTGTCACAGTCTTTGTAGCAAAAGTCTCTGAGGATTATTGCAAAGGTCTTCTGATGCATCTTGCTGGGAAGCCTAGAAGGTAATTACCTTTACCTGTCCCCCTACTGAGGTTATATTCCTCCAGCCGCTGCCCCTGTCCCCAGGGTGCACCGACGCATATGTGAAGATCCACATGAGCAGGGGTCTGCTGTGCTGATTTAAAAATTGTCCCTCTTCCCTCATGCCAGTTTTTCCCTGGCAGGACTGCTGTGCTACAGCAGGAGGGAGCACGTACCCATGCCTTGGGGCCACCAGTCCCTGTGGTGGGCACACTGAAATGCCCAGCAAAGGTGACTTTGCATTCCGGCTGAGGGTGGTGCTTGGGGTTGCTCGTTGGCACATGTTCCCTTCTGCCATCTCTGCTGCGGGGCAATAACTGCTGGCAGATGACTGTGAGCATCTAGGAACTTTAAAATGTCCCAGAAAATTCCCCATGGGTTTTTTGTCAGAGTCTTTGCATTGTGCTGCCCTCATTAGTTTCCCTGTATTGCTTGTCCTAGTCCAAGTGAAACTGCTGAATGAAAGGGACATCTTTTGTGGTAATAATAATATTAATCTCTGCTGGATTATGACTTCATTTATCCACCTATTAGCAAAAAATGACAGCAAAAAGGTGTATGCAGGCCGCCTTGAATAGACCCATAATAAGAATGTCATCGTTGTTACTGTGAACTCAATAAATAACCTGTTGGCTACAATGAAAGAGGAGCTTAGAATGAACTGTGCTGAGAAATAGCATGGATATGCCCATATCAACTACAAAGGAATCATGAGGGACAAATAAAGAGAGTCAAATCTTTTCCTGGAACTAAAATGTAGTTGTTTTGAGCACACACACACACATGCACAGTAGTAGTGCATTCTTTCTTTACTTATTGAATTTTCACCAAGGAGTACTGCTAAAATGTTATGAGAGACAGTTCTTGAAATATTATATGATTTATCTGGAAGCAGAACGAACTCAATTTGTTGTTATAGAGTCTGGGTTTGTGTGAAGATGTTCCTGTTTTAGCACACTGAAGATGGATGTTGAGTTGATACATAGACACAGAGGCTTCTTCACAGCTGTTTAAACTGTGCCCTCTTGGTTTGCTCTGCAGACTTCCATGAACATTTAGATTTATGTTGCCTCCTTCATCATGCCAGTGCTCTTTGTTGGGCCTGTGATGCTGAAGGAAGTGGTTTGGTTTTGCTGGGTCTGCGTGAATAGTGTTTTAGAAGAACTCCTTTAAGTGGGAACAACCTTTTTAAAGTCTCATATGTCATCTGAGCCTTAGAGAGATGCTGGAATGGACATGGAGATATTAAGCAATTCAGTAATGCCTTTGTGATAAAAGAGAAGGAAGCCTTTTGGTCTCATAGATTCCAGAGTTGCTTTTTAAGTTAAATTGGTGTGGCATAGATTACTGCTGGCTACCCCACAAACAATGTGTGACTCCAACGGTTTATACACAAGGATTTTAAGAAGGAAGAGCAAGGATTTTCTCAAGCCTCTGTTTTGTGGTCAAAAAATTTACTTCATTACCTTTAAACTATTTGTACTAAAGTTGGGTTGACCATCCATGAGTAGCTGATGGTTTCGAAACTCCTAACAACTCCTTGCTAAAACCCCCCCCCTACCACTCCATTAATTGTTTTCTGTAGCAGTATTATTTCTTAATGCTCTTTCCTGTAACATTTTTTCACCACAATTTATATTCAGTTTATCTAGAAGACCACTGACAACCTGCGGCACAAATAACTCAACTCCATATGTAGTTCTACCATGTCTGTCATGAGCAGTAAAGAGGTGTTTGAGAAAAAAGGTGAATGCCAGTACCAGTGTTTTTCCCCTGTAAATGTTCAACATGAGAAGCTCAGAGCACAGCAGCTTTGCTGAGAACTCCCTGACAGGCTTTATGAAGATTTGTCCTATATTATTATTTCTGGTTGCTGGTCTGTGGGCAGTTCTGAAGAGGTCGTTGACTTCTACCCCATCAGACAGGGAATGGTGCTCTTGGGTTCAGGATGAGCAGCTGGGTTTGCCTCCTTGAAAAGATGATGAAGAGAAAAGAAAGCAAGATCTGGTCCTGCAGGTTAGTCTGTGGGGCAATCCCAGTGGCAAGAGCACAAAGGTGGTCTAGTCTCACAGCATTGCTCTTGGAGCCATAGGAGCCCACTCTCCGCTGAGTGCACAGCCTGCTGACATGCCACAGTATCCTTTCTACTGCAGCACCATTGTTCAGGATATCCTAATTTCTATTTCTTCAGTACGTCCCCTTCATAAAGTAATAATCTGTGTTTTCAATTTGTTATGGGTTTGTGTGACACGAGTTTTTTTGGTAGCAGGGAGGGGCTGCAAGGACAGCTCCTGTGAGAAGCTGCTAGAAGCTTCCCCGGCTCCAAGTGGGACCTGCCTCTGGCCCAGGCTGAGACCACCAGTGATGGTGGTAGCGCCTCTGGGAAAACAGATTTAAGGGGAACTGGTAGTGAGTAGGGGGATTGGAATGTGAGAGGAACCCCTCTGCAGATACCGAGGTCAGTGAAGAAGGAAGGGAGGAGGTGTGCCGGAGGAGGGGATGCCCCTGCAGCCTGTGGTGAGAGGGCAGGCTGTCCCCCCCCAGCCCATGGAGGGGAGCAGGGGAGCAGATGCCCCCCAAGATGGCCATGACTCCATGGGAAGGCCCACGCTGGAGCAGTTTGTGACTGAAGATTGGCCTGCGGAAAGGACCCATGCCAGGCAAGTTCGGGAAGAACTGCAGCCCGTGGAAAGGATCCACACTGGAGAAGTTCATGGAGGACCGTCTCCCATGGGAGGGACCCCACTGTGGAGCAGAGGAGGAGTGAGGAGTCTTCTCCCTGAGGAGGAAGGAGCGGCAGAGACAAGGTGTGATGAACTGACCTCAACTCCCACCCCTGCTCCCTTGCACTGCCTGGGGAAGGAGGTAGAGAGAACCAGGAGTGGAGTTGAGGCGGGAAGAAGGGAGGGATGGGGGGAAGGTGTTCTAAGGTTTGGGTTTACTTCCTAATATCCTTGTTTTGTTTTGATTTATAGTAAATTAAATTGATTTTGTTTCTTCCCCAAGTTGAGCCTGTCTTTTGCCCGTGACCATAAGTGGGGAGTGATGCCTCCCAGTCCTTATCTGGACCCATGAACCTGCCTTTATATTTTCTCCTCATCCCACCATGGCCGGGGAGCGGGAGTGAGCGAGCAGCTGTGTGGTGCTTTGTTACCGGCTGGGCTGAAACCACAACACAAATGTGCAGGCATAATCAGCTGTACACTCTACACAGTGTCAGCGTCCCTTGGATGGACGTTAAGAACATGGCTTGTGGATTTGGGGCATTCCCGGGGCGGGGACTGGTGGCAAGCTTGGCCTGTGCTTGGGAGCACAGTGCAACATGGCTGTTGGGTCAGTGAAGAAGTGCCTATGCTTGGTGACCTCCCCTACCCTTCTACATCCTTCCCTGCCATATTTTTTCTGCCCTTCAGCCAGGCACCATGCGTGCACTGGAATAAACATGAGAAGAGGAATATCCCTTGCCAACAAGGTGCTATTTGTGTGCTGGGGAAAATCCACCTCCAGCCTTAACTGTTGACCAAGAGCATTGCCACTTCAGAATTACGCCTTATACATTGATCTCTGGTGGGTTCAGCACCATATGAACCCTCCTTTCTCAGTGGCTCTCACCCTTGCTTCTCCTCTGCTCTTGGGCAGAGAAGGATTTCTTTCTCTTGCTGGCTAGAGGAGGCGAGGTGAGAAGGAGAAAGAGCTTGGGTGGCCGAGTTGCAGGTGGCGAAAGAGCTGGGAAGGGTCTCCAGATGGCTGACGTAAGGGTTCATAAAACGATGAGGGCCCAACCCTCATCGTTCCTTTAAAACTAAATGTTTGTATGTGTTACCAAACCATCATGTAAAACTATATAAACGTTTTCACATGTTGAACTACAGATTAGCTGTGGTGCTTATGATGATAATTAAAACCACAAACACAACATATTGTGAAAAATACCACATGCACATTTAATTATGATTCAAATTTCCAAGCATGCAGTTATGGAAAGGAATTACTGGGTGCCTCTTGGAAGTTGTTCTTTATATATGCAGGTCTTAGGCAATGCTGAGTATCTTGCAGGATTGGACCTCATTATTTGTACAATTTGGAGAAGATCCTTCATTATTTCTGGAGTTATTGTTTAGACCTGGATTTTTTAAAGTACTTTTTAAAGTGAAAGAAACTGACATATAGGGGTTTGGTGGGATTGGTATATAGTATTTCACAACAAATACCTAGAAAAAAACCTTTAATTTTTTTACTACGTCAAACCATTAAAAAGAGTGTAAATCTGCAGGAGTAGGGGCAAGAAGAGTTTTACAAAAGTGTGTTTTCTTTTGGGCTTGTAATTCTTTTTATTTAATGCTTTCAACATCAAGACAAACATTTCTGAATGTTGCCTTAAGTATCTGCTTTTGGGGATGGTTCGCCATGTTTGTTACCTGTCTTACAAACTTTGCGGTGCAGTACTGTGTCTGCCTCTAGGTCTCAGAGCTGAGCCAGGACATTTTCTTGAGGTAGTGCCATTCCACAAAGAAACACCAATTACTCTGACACGTAATAGCCACATCACCAGCTGAAGAAAATAAAAATGGACCCTGAATAATTATTATTATATGTACATTTTTTAATTTTTTAACCAGTCTCATAAATTTTTTAGTTTGAGATGTGTTTTTGAATGCTGGTGGTAAGCTAGACTAGGAATGAGGCAAGCAGCAGTATCCTCTCCAAAGCAATCCAGAGGCCAAGACACAGAGGTCATGACTCTTACCAGCAGAATGGAGATGAGAGAGTAAATCCCTAATGTAGGTAACGATATAACCTTCTTTGCACAAACTGCAACTCAGAATGGGAGAGTTCGGTCTTCTGACTTCTCCAGCCTCACTGAAGTGCCTATATTCTAACATGATCCTGCGCTGAGCTTCCTATTCACTGACAATTTTGGGCCTAATTCTCCCCTAAAGATGTGTCTGCACAGTGCAAAGTGGCACTGCAGGAGAGAGACTGCGACCAGCTCTGAGCAGGCAGAAGTATCTCCATTGCACACCACTGCGACATGCACAAAAATTGTTGAGAGTGTTGGCACTGCCATAATGTTAGCACAGTGTGGATGGGGCTATTTGAGGGATCTTTACACCATCCTGTATTAAGCAGTAGAGATGTGCCCAAACTAGATTTGTGAAACAAGTAGTAATAAAAGCTTAATGACCCAGGAAAATCATTAAAAATACTGAAGCTGGGGTTTTTTTCAACAATCAGAAGCATTCAAAATTAGCAATAATGAATAAATTTAAAAAATTTTACAAAAAGAAATAATGACTTTAAGTGTCATAGGCCATGTTTAAGATTCAAACAGATAGAGATCCCAGGGTATTTAAAGAGGCAACCTCTCAAAAATACTTTTTGTTTGTTTTAAAAAAGAAGTCATTTTTCTGCTAGAAAACATTTGTCAAAATTGTTGAACCTATTTTTTTATTTTGTTTTATGCAGTGTTATCTTCTTTGGGTTTCTGAAAATTTTCAAATTACTTTTTTCTCCATTTAAGTTCTCTCTAAACAATCACCAAAAATGAGCCATATTTCTTTCCATTAAAAGATTTTTTTCCCACAAAAGGTAATATTTTAAGAAATCAACAACAGTTTTTGTGAAATATTACACTTGAGAAAAAAAAGCCACGCAAAAAAGAAGTGATACTTCTGGAAAAAAAGACGTGATGTTAAATTCTGAGCAGCTGCAATCCAAAACAACACCTTGCAGAGTGTTGAGAAATTATAGCTACAGAGTCAGCAAAACACAGGTGTAAAGGGCTCCCTCTGTGGAGCACAACTAGCTGCGACGTTTGCTGCGTATTTGAGTTTATTGGGATGTTGTCTTGGGAAGTCTTGCTGGCAGTCTTTTCCAGGAATCTGAATGCAGTGTGAGAGAAACACAACACGGGGCTGTTCAGCTTGAACCTTGCACTATGCCTGCTGTGACGCATACCATTATTATTACTATTATTTTTAGGGTTGTTTGGTTTGTTGGTTTTTTTCTCTGCATTAATGTAAGCAAGATAATAACAGCAGCATATGCACAACAAAGCTGCTAACCAAGGAAGTATCAGGCTTACAGCATTTCTTTGCACCACAGTTGCTTATCAATGAAGCGTATATATAGCCTAATTAACATAACTGGAACGACTATAATTATGCTATCATTTTGTTTACTTTAGCACATTCTGTTGAGGTATATGGGTAGCAATATTTGTTATTGAAATATTCCCCCTTGCTACATTCAGGCTGTTTAATTATCCTGTTAGTCTATTTTATTTATGGTGTGATTTAGTTGCTTAAAAGTGAGGAAAGTGTTAAAGTCCACAAACTCTTGGCTTACATGTTGTTCTCTATTTTGGATCCTGGACACAATCTGATAAAGCTTTGAGTAGTTCTTACTCATGCAAGTAAGGCGGTCCTGTCGTAATTAATGTCACTCTTGGCTTAAATAAGACTTTGGAGGATAGAAGCCTAAAAATAAAAATAATCAAGAACACACACAGCAAAATGCCTTTCAGGCTTCCCTTTTGAGAAAGTGCAATGCAGAAGTGAAGCTGCTAGTTTGGGATAGCACTGCTAGACAAAGACAATGAAGGAAAATGATATCAAACATTTCTTTTTCCCTAGCTTAGACTGCCCTACTGAAAAGAAATTGCATCCGTTTTTGGTAAAAGCAAGATATCTCTCCTGCAAATGTTTCCAAAGAAGGTTCCTTGTGCAGGCAGGATGATGCTTGCCTCAGCTTTTGCATAGTCCACATGGACACCTGCATCTTCATGGCTTCAGCAGTGGCATCACCAGTGCTGTCTAGGTCCATGAAAGCTTGAGCATCCTTGGTGCGTTGCTGTGTGACCACAGCTCAGGAGAGGCAGCCACAGCAGATCATTATCCCTCATGCCCTTGTCTTAAAGCAGGAGGGGAAGGGCACATGGGGCATCAGTCCTTGCCAGCAGGCATTTCTGGAGGTCTGAGGTGGCAGAAATCTTTGTGACGCTGTTGCCTTAAACTTCCCTCGCCCTCATGCACCCACAGTGCAGTCACATAAAGCCCTTCACTGACTATCCCCGACAGAAGTGGCACACAACCAGCTCACCCAGCAGAGACCTGGATCATCTCCTCCCTTGCATTTCAGCAGGTTTAATGCCTCTCGCTTTGTGATGGTGTGCAGAACATTAATAAAGCAAGTGATGTTTGTACAGCTATTTGATTTCCATAATTAGGAATGTCAAGAGTATATTTAAAGGTAAGGATGTATAAATTAACATAGGCATACTGAGAGCATTCGCAGTTTACCACACCTTTGGGTGTAGTCCAGGGCCTTTCTTCACGTTAAAGGAATAACAAAGGTTCTCTCATGTCTCTTGCTGAGTTTGCTGGTTGCCTGGTAATGTCCTTTTTTTTTTTTTGCTTTTGATGGAGCAAAACTGTTCATGGTAGTGTTTTCATTGAGAGAGTACATCTTATGGGCAAGCTGTCACACTTATACTCACTTCTAATTGGGAAGAAGTTTACTTCTCAAGCTGACACATACCACAGATGAAGTACCTTCAGTATGTGGTAGGTCAGAGGTGTCCAAATCTTCCCAGGGATCTTCTGATGAAAACTAGATGGCCTGAAATCTTACCTCTCCTCTCCCTACCAGCCCATTTACACAAAGACAATATAGATGTCTAATTTAAAGACATGAAGTATAAAAAGGGGCAGAGGGAATTTACTGGGGTTTTTATGAAAATTGCAATCACACCACAATCAGAAGAGGAATAAATGAAGCAGCAGCACATTTCAAGCCCACTGTTAAAGAAGTCTCACAGAGTCTTTGCTGCCCGCCTGCGTTTCTTTACTACTCTTGGTCAGGCACCATATGTAAATGAACACTGCTTACATGCAAGCTCTCCCTTAGAGTTACATCAGCTACTCCTAATAAAAGCTCAATATGTGGAACTTAATCATCTACCAGATGTTTTTATTTACCAGTTCTTATTTTTTATTTAAAATTGCTCATGGGGTTTTCTAGTCACTTGGATCTAATTTAAATGAGTAGACCCAAATTCATCTCTGACAATACATCATTAAGTGACGCAGTTTTACATAAGAGATGAATTTTATCCACAGACCATATTTTTTTAAGAATAAAATAATCTGTTACTGGAACACAACCACATATACACTCTTTTTAACCCCTGGCCATCCCCATGAATAAGAAGAATTGAGGATGTAACCTTTGGAGACAAATACACACACATGCCTCTCCTTCCATCTCACTTGCTGCCATCCCAAGGTCTTTAGCATTGAAATGATAGCTGATTCTCCTTTCTTATACAAGCACAAAGACAGAGAGAGGACTGCAGCTCAGACCCAAGTATCGCAATATCCAGTGAAAGCAGTGAAAATTGTGCCTTAAGAACTGCAGGATAGAACTGTTATAGTAGGGCACGAGACTAGTCATGATTTTTATCCATCTCCTGCTCTCTACCTCTGACATTCTTGTCGCATTTGCTCTCTCACTGTAGTCCATTAGTTGGTAACAGGGAACACAGGAGGGTTTTGTGGGCTGTAAAGAGCAGAGACCGAATGTTGTGACATGCCTGCCAATGACCGTGGCTGGACTTGCTGATCCTTGTCTTCCACTTTCGTGCTCCTGTTTCAGATGCTACATATGCAAATGTCTTTCTGCTACTTGCTAAATTGTCCTTGAAGTCTAACCCTTTCTATTCCCAGTTTAGCTTCTTTGAAGTACACTGTCAATCACGTTAGGGTTTTCTAGATGTGTGATGGTTTAGTAGGTCTTATACAAATAGACACTGGTTTCACTTGCTAAAAATAAATGCTTTAATTTTCCACTGTGATTTCTTAAATTCAGAAAGAGGAAGAGAAATCCCTTCTGGTTTAAGCAGCTTTCTAGTATTCTGCAGTTGTGTGTAAGAACAACAACCTCACTGTGTGGACATGGGGCCCTGCTGCCTCAGAGAGGTGACGTGAGACCCTCTCCCCTTGCAGGAAGAGAGTCTTGCTCTATTTGCTGTGGCTCTCAGCGATACCATGCTGTGAATCATTTTATCATCGCCGTTGTCATCTGGGAAAGCAAACAGGATTTTGCCCTTTATTTTGGTATTGTTTGTGCTTGCTGCTCGAACTCTTGCCCTCCCCATCCCTTTTCCTACCATAAACACTGCTTCTACTCCCTTTCCCCTCCCATGCAGTCCCTTTGCCTTTGCCCTTTCTTCTCCTTTTGTACAGCTCGTGTTTCCCTTGTACCGGGTTATCTCAACAGTTTATATTAAACTCCTCTGCTAACCACATGGCATTTGTGCAGCTGCACACCCCACTCAGGCTTACTCCATGCCTTCTTTGTTTACCGTAGGTGCAGGTGAAAGCAGTGTGGGCTGGAGTGACCAGCTGGTGCTGTCAAGAAGAGCAATATGTAAAGCTTTGCTTGAACGAACCTAAACTCCTGTGGTCACTAACACCTTGCCTGTGCGCCCAGCCTTCAGCCTGGCGAGACTTATTGGTTTATGCAACTGGGAAACAAGTAGTGTCTTCCTTCAAAGAAGGGGATTTTTGAAAAGTACCAGAAGGAGGGAGGAGTGAAGACCTTGCTAAAGGGAGCCTGGGAAATCCCATGTGCAGCTGATGGTGCATGTGGTTTTGTGAGGATCCCTGTCCACTGCTGTGGTCCACAGAGAAGCACCAGGGCAAGGCAAGAGCAGCAAACAAGAAGAATAACTGCAGACAACCAAAACTGCTGTGAGAACATCCACTGCCCGACACATCTTCCTAAACTGGGGTTACAGCAGGACACTGGGACTCTTGAATAAAGAGTCTCAAGGTATCTAATGACCACAAGTGGCAGAGGTTCGTGGTGTACTTACACGTACACCTTCCAAAGATTGCTTTTCTAATAAGACCACATTGACCACTGCAGTGGTGGAAGTATTTGTTCATGTGCACTGGCTACCTCATACCACTGCCTTCGCAGAGGACAGCTGCTATGTAGAGAGCTTCTTTACCTACCTTAGTCATTTCCCAGCAGACAAGAAACTAATCCTTTTTTCAGACCAAAATGTCTCTCGTAACCCCAAACTGAGACACATCATGAAAATATTGCATTTTTATTCAAACCAGCCATTGTTTAATTGTGTTGGTTTTATCAGCAAATTGCTTTCTTTTAAAATTTCCCACATGTGACAAGTCACATTGTAATGCATTACTTCAGGCTGTATCTTTCATGTTGCATTAGAGTGAGACAAGCTTAACAGGATTTGATGCTTGCAACCTTCTTCAAACATGGCATGTGAAAGATTTGAAAGAGATGCATCATTCAGGGGAAACAAAGAGTTTATAAATTTCTTTTCATTTTTTATTTACATTTTCCTCTCTTTTTAGTTTCAAACTGAGGTTAAATAGTGGGACTGTTAGAGAAAGAGTTAATCAATGCATCTATTTTTCTTACTTGTAAAAATTCTATCAACTTCCATTTGCCAGCTTGACTTCTGCTTTATATTTTCCCAACTTTCTAACTGAAAGGAAAAGCTACCTGGTGACTATTAGAAAGAAGTTTTCTAACAAAGCAGCAATTAGATTGGAGAAAGAATGGATATACATTCTCTTAACGGGTGCCGATAAAAGAAGAAAGAATTCTACTTTTGAAAGATGAAGTTTTATATGGCTAAATCCTGCATGGTCACCCTCTTATGTTCTAAGATATTTTTAATTCTCTGATTCAAATGTGAAAATAGCAATTCTAACATGCAAATGAGCATACTTGCCTCAACAACTGTGAGGAAAAACAAAAGAATAATAATCTGAGTTGTTAGAGTAGCTTCAAATAATTTAATTTGGCATGTTTATTGTAGTGAGATTACACTTAAACATAGTAAAAATGCATATTTTTCTTAGGAAAGTATCAAAAGAAATTTTGTAAGTTTTAAAGTTTTGGTTTTTTTCTCCTAGAAATCTGTTTTGTCAAGAAATGTTTTCCTGAAACATTTCTGAGCACATGCTAGTTTCTTCCATAACCTGTATACAAGTAACAGTATAAGCTTGTTGGTGCCTAGAGTCTGCCTGAAGAGTCTTCTGCTTTCCTCACTATTTGTATTTTATTTTCTCTGAGACTATTCAGATGTTGTACTTACAGCAAGAGACTACAGCTAAGTATGAACATAAGCAGGTTCATAATTCACACTGGGATAGACACTGATGTTTTTATTCCTTCTGAACCATCCTATTTTGCCCCATGAGATCACAATAATTTCAGTGGGATGACTTGGACTATGAACTCAGTTCATTATACACATAGGTAACACATTCTGGTTTTATGGACTTTTTCAGTGTGAGGATCTTTATTTTAACTGCACATTTCATCTGGTATAGATGCTAATATATACAGCAATATATGTAGCAATGTAATTCTCCATTATTTCAGGTCTTAAAATTACAATTTTTAAAGACATGCTCTGGACCAGCCAAGAACCAGAATCCTAATGCAGGAACCACAGGGTAACAGTATATGATTCCTGTGCACAAAATCAGAATACTTGAAAAAAACGGTCTTTTCTGGTGTCAAAATCTATTAAACTATAACTTTACCTTCTGTCCCAGCAACATGGATCTGATCAAGAATAACCTCAGTTGAAATGGGCATGAATTGTTTTATCTGTGTTTGCTTTTAACCTGCGTTAGACTATAGAGAGGTTCTGAGAATCCCTGTAACTGTCCTTCTAACACCTCGGTTTAGCAGCTTTTCTAATTGACTTGATAAATTACAACAATTAGGTTCTGAAGTAGCTCTCCAGCAGATGAAGCAAAAGGAAAGAAGAAAACCCACCCTCAAGCCCCAAACCCACTACTTAAACAGAAGTCTAGCTTTAAAATCCCCCTCCTTCCATTTCTGAAGTGTTTTTTGTAACACAGCTGTTGGAAATAACAAGAGACTAACCTCAGTACAAGGGTCAGCACCCAGTGTTTCTTTGTAAACCAAAGGGTATATTTTCATTCAGATTCCCTGAAGTTGCCCAAATGGCATGTCAAACCAAGCAGTGATGTTATGAGCAGAGGATGTGGTCTGTATCTCATGGCTGGTTGTAAGTGATTTGGGATAAATTAGAGATAATAGCAATAAAAATATTTTTGTTTCCAAACTGGAAATATTTTGCATGCTCTTCTGGTTTCATAAAGACTAAGTATTTGGTGCACTCCTTCACTAGTCTAAGAAGTGGTGGGGATAGAGTTAATGGTGTTTCCTAGCTCATCGGTACCAATGCCTCTGCATTTAAACAGAAAACAAAGGTAAATGTAATGCTCTTTGCCTATGGTTAGCCACTCTTGCTTCTAAATGAGATTTTCACAAGCTGGAAGGATATTGAGTTTCACCACCAACTATTTGATTTAGTAATACAACTCAAGAAGTAATGGCTAACATAACCCATCAATGTGCAAGAAGACAGTATGTCAAGAACTTACTGCAATGGATGCCGTGATGCTACCATATGCACTGGGTCAGACTGCAGTAACATCCAAATCCTTGAGTGATAGTTAAAGCTCTTTACAGCAAGCCAACATAAATCTAGAAAGCCAGCCAGAATCTTGTACTAATTTTTTCCAGAGCATGTGCCAGAAGGTGTCTGTTGTGCTAAGCACCTAACTAGGTATCCTGATTTACAGTGCTGCTAAACACTTTCAGTGCCAGCTCTCTTCATACACATAGCTGCGTGAGCAGCAGTGGAAGTTACTTATTATAGGTAGGTTTGCCACAAGGCCTGGAGGGGGTTTCTGGGAGCTTCCCACTTCCTTGTCGCACACTGATGAGTCCTCCTGGCTCTTGCTGGTCACCAAAAGGCACTTCCCTTTACGACCTCTAAAATACCAGCTCTTAAATGTCTGTGCACATCTTCAGGGGCACAGCTGAACAGCAGTGTGGATACAGCACACTTCTTACGTTAGCTCCCTATTTTTATGATTTGCCGCCCTTTCAAAGCAAAATGTCTTTATGTAAAAGAGTTACTTTCAAATCACCCTGAACGCAAGTCAGGTTAAGGTAAAAGGCAGACAAAAGTATAAGTTCACGACATCCAAAGCAATCTATGAAAACAAAGGTTTATGCAAGGTATGGGCAGAATGAAAGAAAAAAACCCATGTAATCTGTATACATGAAGCTGAAATCAAAGTTATTTCTCACTACAGTCAGCTGAGGTGCTAAAGGTGCCTCAGTGCAAACCTCATCAGTGGTTTTGGCCTCTGTCATGCCCACGGTATCAGCTTGTGTCCCTTGGAGGGGAGCCAACCTGGGCAAAGCTACCAGCTCTGAATCGCCTCTCTGGGGGTTCTCGGCATTGCCACTCACGTCAGCCTTCCCACGCAGGTGGCACAGGTCGTTCCTTGGGGATTCGAACTGACGACTCCCTTCCAGCCCTCTCATGAGAGGTACGGCGGAGCTTGGCTTTCAGTGAACCTTAACCAACTTTTCATTTGTTATGTATGCAAATTTTCCTTCCAAAAAGCTAATTGGAAGTTCTAATCTTTTAAGAGACAGTCACGCAGTGTGCAAAAACCCTTGATAATACATTTAAATAAATACATCATGGAAAACAAATAAATCCTGGTGATGATAAAAGGCTAATCCAATAAACTAATCTGATCAAAAGATCAGTCTTGTAAAATCAATTACATTTGTCTTCAAACACAAAGACATAGACAAGGTTCTTAGAAGAAATACGTTCTCTGTAGGGATTAAACCACAAATTGATTTATGAATATACTCCCCTAAGAGAAACTAGAATATAATTCCTAAAGTATCTCTATCAAGAACCAATGGGAATTTTGTCTCTTTTGTACTACTTTAGCAACTCACTTGAAAACATGTAAACAATGTTTGGTATACAGCACATGATTTATAGCATACACTGTTTTGTCTCAGTGCTTTCAAGGAGAACAACAGCAAGCTGTAAAACCTTCTGCTCTAGATCATTCCTTCAAAATAAATCCAGTTCAGATGCTCTATGAGGACTGGTATTTCAAAGTGATAACTGACAATTTATAAATCACCCACTTTATTTTGCCACGAGACAGCACATCTGTAATCCATATTTATTTCCTGTTAATAACTGTGAGGGTGCTGCTGCATTGATTGCTTCATATCATGTACGTTTCACCTTACTAACTAACCTTGAAGAAGAGCAAAGAGGAGCACTTTTCCCAGCTTTTTTTTTCACACTCAGGGAATATTCTAAGATGAACTGTTTCAAATAAATTTAAATAAGATATTGAACTGACAGAAGCTCAACATTTTCATGAGTTTATTAATGAAATTCACATTGGCATCATTTATGTTTCATTCTCTTTTCAGACATCCACATAAAATATGAAAGCTGAGCAACACAAAGAGGAAATACTTTATTTCATTTTAAAAACCAGTCAAAATGTTGAGTCACTTCAGGGTTGACATTGGTAACAGTGTGACTTTGCATGCCTCCAGGATTTGTAAAATTGCCAAAATAGATTTTAGGAAACTGGTGGGACTAGACAACCGGGAGGGAGATTTAACAGCAAGAAGACTGATTACAAACAGCTCTGCTAAGGGATGGTTATAACAGGCCAAGGTGCATTCCCTGTCTGCCCTCAGGCTACACTGCCTGCTGAAATCTGCAAAAAATGTGTGACCAGGACTGTTCCTGTTTGCTATTGTAGCCTCCCTGCTTTGGGAAACGACTACACAAATTGCAACTGGCTTTGTCCCAAAGCCCTACCAGAAGTGAGTCAAAGACAAGGCTCCAATCATGCCACCTATGGAAGTTTCTTCTCCTGCCTGTAGCCAAGTTGCTCATGGCTAGCTGTGAAGAAGACTCCTTACAAAGCATGTTTCATTGAGCAGAGTACATATTTTCCACTTCGCCCATGTTTTCTTTTTCTTTTGCCCAGTTTCATGTTCAATGCAAAGGTTTCTGTGTTAAAAGGTATCCTGTTTTGACATCTTTTAAACTTATATTAAGATTTATATTGAGCCTTTGATTATCAAAGCATTAGTCTCCATCAATAAATCCTATATAGGTAAGCTGAAAAATTAACCTCCCAGGCAAAAAGAGATGTGGAACTGCATAGGAAATGTTGGATGCATACACCACCTACTTTGTAATGCAGATCCTAATCACCCTTAACAGCATAAAATTGGCATACTTAAAAATACCTTTACAACAGGGTTCCCTCTCCATTCCTGCCTAATATTGCTCATAAATCAAAAATACTGAAGATTAAATCATTGGCTTCATGTCACACTAAACATTCAAAATCATTATCCCAAAATCCTTTTGGGAAGCAGACAAGATGCACTCAGTTCAACTCCCTGTAGACTGTAGGTCAGTAGCACAAAGACGTAGCATATAATAGGCCTCAAGTGGTAGTCTGAGCTCATAAGAGGCCAAGGACAAATTAGTCCAAATATCCTCCTACTTTAAAAAGACACATTTCAACATGGGCACAGTTCAGATTTGCAGCTGCCTGACCTACAGATAAATACAAGGCTTTAATGGTTCCAGAAACTGAACAGTGAACAATTTGGGTGTCTGAATATGACAGGAAACATCAGCCTTTTTGATCCAGGGCATTTCTGTGAGCATTTTGGCTTCAGAATGAACTCTGAATTCTTGAATTTATATGGAAGAGTACAAAACTCAACTTTAAACTCTAGATTATAAAGGGAAATGAAGACCTAAATGAAAGCAACATGCAAATACTAACTGTGAAATGTTTTCAATAAATACCAGATATCGCTTTTTAATGTTATATGCCATTTTACAGTTGCAGAAAATGATCAGACATCTATTGTGAGCCAATTAGTACATTAAAATAAACGCAAATGCAAAAATCACTGACCTGATAATCAGTTTTGATATCTTGTAAATGGTATGCATTTAATTTATTTTACCAAGGAAGTTTTTAAATGACTAAGCACTCAGGCTGAATAATTAGAGAATAAATCAGGAAAGAATCAGTCTATATTTGTCCTGTTTCTTATATTCTCCAACTATCTGATAGCAGCTGCAGCACACAGCAGAAAATTAGGGTTAAGACTCTTTCATCTAGCTTGATGTGGCAAATGCATTCCTAAAATTCAGGAGACAAAGAAGTTGTCTGCGTTGGAACTTAGGTTCCCATGCGCATCTGACTGTCAGTTAATATGTGGTAACACCGAGCACATTTCACACTTGGGGTAGAATAAACAAATATTTGCTTCCTGAAAAAATGTTTGCAATGCATCAACAGTAGCATTCACAATACAGTCAGGCTGGAAGGAGGGTGAAGGGGCTACGGTATGAGCCCAGTACTCAAAAGAATCTGCTTTCACACTTCACCCCAGGCTTTCCTGGTGTTGTTGGACCAGTCATGTGGCCTGCTGTGTGCCTCAATTTCTTGTCTGTCTTGCAGAGCTAATAGCATCACTCTCCATCAAAAAGGAGGACAGTCCTAGCTAGCCTGGCAGGAAGAAACAGCACATTGTGCTTCTCACTTGCTGGGGTTATTTTTGGACCTTTGCAAGGAGGTAAAAGAGGGATGAAAGCACTGTCTGAATTGTGC
Source organism: Aviceda cuculoides (assembly GCA_035590195.1). Taxonomy (NCBI): domain Eukaryota; kingdom Metazoa; phylum Chordata; class Aves; order Accipitriformes; family Accipitridae; genus Aviceda; species Aviceda cuculoides. Next base: position 26,936,870 of record JAVJGG010000029.1, read on the forward strand.
TTTCTGATGCTGGAATGAAAGTGATGGTGTCTATCGGATTTAATCAAGCTGTTTGCCTGCTTTTACTCTCCTGTACTTGAAACACTGCTGCACTTTGTTTTCTTTGTATTGTTTTGACGCAACACTTCTTCATTGGTTCAGTTTATGCTCAAAGAGATTTAGAATTGGATATAACTTTTAAGTGGTACTTATAGTGTTTGTCTCAAGGGCCTGACTCACAGAATCTGTCACATTCCCCCAGCATGCTAACATTTCAGCTGAAGCACTGCAGTCACCATTGTAAAGCAGTGGCCATATTTTTATATATATTGCTTTGTAATGAGTAAATGGTTCCTGTTGAAAAGAAGCTGGTAGAGCAAGAGGTGGCAGGTTCCAGTTTTGCCTTCAGAAAGCATCGCAACTGCAGATGGCTGGAGGAGTGAGACCAGCCAAGGACCCCTAGGGCAGACCTCTTTTTCCACAGCCACATGAGTTAGAGAGGGAACACATATTTACCAGTGCAGCACAACATAAGGCTAAGAAGCAGGATGCAATTCTGGTATGCTAAAATCAACAGCAAGCTCTCGTTGACTTCTGCTGCAGAAGAATTTCATCCTCAAGAATATAGCATTTCCCAGCAGCAGGAAGAGCAGGTCTTGCACGTGCCTGCTCTTTCATAGTACCACCCCGCTGTTCGTACAGCAACTCTGAGTACTGGCTGTGTTCTGCAAGGTGCCTGCACTCACTATGCTCTCTTAGCTGAAAAGGAGCGGAGATGCGCATTGTTTGGATATTTCTGAAACTGGTATTTCAGGTCATTTCCAACTTTCCCCATCTTTCCTCTTTTTTTTTCCCTTCTTCACACTCTTTCTCCTCTCTCAAATATTTCCAAACCCAGCTTTGAAGTCATTGACCTTGAAAACAAAAAACAAAAGAGCAATTCACTTGCCAAATGCTAATACCTTGACAGATGCAGCATATAAACCAAGCTGTGAAGTCAAACAAACCTGTAACATCTCACATCAGAAGCCCTCTCCCTCTGTCTGGATTTCTACACTGTATTATTTTTCTTTGATTGCATCATTCCTTTGTGAAGACCGAAACTCTTGAGACCATAACTACCCTAGTCTCTATAATAAATACATCATAGAAACGGTGTGATTTATGGATTTTGGTAGTATTTTTAACAAGCCTGTTAGATGTCAGCAGGGATTTATGGCACAGATCCCTCAATCTTATAAAAACAGCCACAACAACCAAAAGCACAAGAGCCTCTAACTCTTAGCAATCTCTAATGCTGTTTTGTCAATCAGGAGGATTAAAAGAGCACACTGTATTAGTACGGGATTCACACTAAGACTGCCCAGGAGATCCCAGGTCCCTCAAGGGCCACGGTTGCTCAGCTCCACACTGTGAGGACTTCTTATAGCTGTGAGGCTCACGGAGGTATTTAACCCTAGACCTATACTTTAAAAATGCAAAATTGAACCGGGAAATACTTGAACCACTGGGTCAAGTCCTTTAGCACAGACGCAGCAGTAATTTACAACAATTTCTATCTGTAGGCAAACCACTAGAGGGAGGGAGAGGTCCACAGTGCCCGAGCAGCCCTTCCCCAGCCAGCTTCTCCATCTCCATCATCAAACACAGGCTAGACCTCGCCTTTTAATAGCAGGTGGGGGCTTCGGTTTTGACCCTAGTCGTAGGCCAAACGAAGGTGGCAACAGTTCCCCAAGGTCTTCAGTGTTTGGCCTTCCAAAAAATGCCTAGCAGCTTTTCTTCAGCCCCGACGGCTGCTCCCACATGGATGCAATTTCTCAGCGCCAAGGCTGCAGGCCAGATGGACGTGTCCTGTGGGCTGAATGCGGCCCAGGAGCCATCAGCTACAGCACCATATGTAAGTGGTGTTTTACATACATATCAAATGTCAGGCCTCAGCTAAGTCGCAGATGAAGTATAATGCTACTACTGTAGCACAGTGCCCTTAATATCATCCCGCAATGTGGAAGAGTACTTCCTCCAAATCATTAGCAACAGATGAGCTCTGTGTTTATTATGGGCCCCTGAGTACTTTGTAGCAAAAACATACCCAGAACAACGTGTGTCTCCATTCCTCCTCAGCTGAGTTTTAGCAAAAAAATTTAATAAAGATTTATAGGTTTTCAGAGATTGTGTTGAGCTTAGCCGAGGTCTCTTTTTTAAATCAGACTTTTCTGTGGGGGGCAGAGGAGGAAGTTTTTCCAAGGTTATAGAAATTGAAGCAATATCTCAGGTATCTCCAACCTCACTCAATGTGCCATCAACCCTTTAACTTATGAGAGAACAGACTTTGTTTTTACAAGTGTCATCCAGAAAAGCTTTGTGTGAGTAATAAAATGTTAGGCCCCCATAAGCTTATGTTAATACTTATGTCCCTGGGCTTTATTACATTTGGAAATAAAAAATTAATCCCATAAAACTTCCAAAAATAAAACGTGCTGAGGGCAAATAGGTGAAAGCTATCCTGTGACATTATTCATTAATTAAACTACTGAAGGCCATTTGGATGATTGGAGATGGACAAATGCCAGAAGAGTAGTTTCAGTCCTGCAAGGAGCTTGAAATGTTGCTAAGAAATATCACAATTTGGGGTTGTGATAGACATCATTCTAGTGTGAGTAAAGTGAAAGTCTTCCTTCCTGCTAAATTAACATTCCAAGCATTCTGAAATGCTTTTCAGACAAGATACACAAGATTTCCCAGTAACTTGGATAAAGGCGTTGAATTCAGGAAGGAATGGTTTGGAGTCAGCATTTAAACCTGAAGAGAGTGTACTCAGCTGTTTATTACAGGGAGTAATATAGTAAGAGTTGGAGGAAAGTCTAGTTTGGTGGACCTTGGAAATTATGACCCCTGTCAGCCTAGAAAAAACATCCCAGGTCTGCTCATTTTTCCCACATAAGTTGTGTTCCCTCAACTACTGAGCATTCAGGCTGGTTTCCTGCATGCTCTTTTCAGTTAGACCATACCTTTCCTGAGATGCAGCGTGCAAAACACAACACAATACTCAAGATGAGTCATCAAAAGTAGGGAGAATAACAAAAAAATTACTTTACATGTCTAGCATACTTTTTTGTGTTTGCATTTGCTCTGGCTTGGATTCGATGTCTTTTTCTTCAGACCTGCAGTCCAGCTCACATTTTTTCTCCTTTAAGCAAACATCTGATTATGCCTACATGTGTTTTGCTTACCCTATTAAACTGCATCCTCTTTATTCCAGGGTTTGGGATTTTTTTAATTTATCAAATCCATTTGGAGTTTGGAGACTTTGCTATATGAACTCCTCATGTCGCCGTCTAAGTCTTTAACAAAAATATATGTTAACTACTGTCAGACCCAGACCCCTACTGCAAAATCCTGCTTACTAGATCAGTCCAGTTGCCAAAGGTTAGAGATTTTGGATTGAACTTGAATCCAAATCCCTTGGAGAGGGCATCAACAAGTGGCTGTGCTGTTAAAAGAAGGGGCAGAGTTTTCATACTCTACCAGAACAGATAGTCCAATAGTCTGTCCCTAATATCAGCTGGTTTCAAGAGAAGATTTAAGAAACTGCAGAACGGGCAGCTGTGGAACTAGGGAAGATTATGCTGTAACCAGAAAATTACAAGTGACAGTAGGACAGCACATTCTGAATTTCTGCCAGACAATATTATCTGGGATTCTGAACAAGGGAGAATGAATGAATGAAGAGCTCTTAGGGAAGATAAATCTCATACCCAGTGAGAGAGGATGGTTTTGTTTTTAAGCCCCTGCCTGCTCAGCTTTTCAGGGAATGTGACAACTGTTTCTACCACAGACTTTTCTTACGGAACTTGAACAGATCAGTTAATCTCTTTGAGCATCAAATCTCTTCCTGATTCTGCATCAAATCTCTTCCTGATTCTGAGGGATACAGGTGGTTGAGGTGTTTGAGGGGCTCCTTGATACTGTAAGAGCCCCCCCCCCTCCCCCCCCCGCAAGGAATCAAAGATTAATGCCTTGACTGGAACATAGTTTGTGTCTGGTGAGGCACCCACACAAAGTGAGAAGATACATTGCACAGCTTAGATAAGAGAAGTGAGGGAAGACAAGGGCTACCTGTGATAAAAATAGATGGGTTTAAAGACAGTCAGGTGAGGAGTAAAAGGATTTTGTTGTTTTATTCAAAGCATTTGGATCTCATATAGAAAGTGTATGCAAAGTGAGAATTGGCAGTCATCAGTAATGTAAGTAATAGTGAAGTAAGAGACTATGACACATGAGTTCCTTTAAGACCAAAGTCAAAGCAAATTTATGACCTAGATTAGGACTCTGGTGCAACTTAGGCAGCTAAGTCTGGTGCTGAGGTCCTGAGAACTCATTACACATGACTTTGGGGCTGTATAAACCCCAGGGAAGCTGAAGTTCTCTTTCTGCTTAGCCAAAGTGGCTCAAGAAGCAGCACAGCCCAGGACTTAGCTCCTGCCTGCATAGAAGTAGACACAAACAGTTGAATCTTTTGCAACGCCAAAGGTACTATCACAAAACCCAGTGTTATTATGTCTAAGGGGTTAGCGGGATTCATTGCGGCTGGAAGCAAGGATCTATCTCTCCTCACTAACTTCCTCGCTATCCAGACGATCTGACATGGCACAAAGAGACTCCATCTCCTGGAGTGCATGTGAACAACTCTCCCAGAATAAGAGTCTTCCTTGGTGGGCCTCACTGACCCCATTGTACAGCATCTTGCCCTGCTCTCCAATCCAAGTGCTGGAGGAGAAAGTGGGTGCAGAATCAGCTGAAATGTTGCTTGACCCTAGCCAGCAGAAGGGACAAGATGACTCCATGAGGAGCATGGAGGCAAATGTGAATGATGTGGCCAACCAGTGCAGATAAGGTCTAGGGCAGCCCATGCAGAACAGCACAGAGCAGCCACTAGTATCACAGTTGTATGATATTACTAGCATCTAATAATTTTTAAATTTTCTGTATTGTGAATCATGTTCCTACCATATGCTGATACCAACCATCACTATGCTTGAGGCTGAAAGGATCTATGAGCAATGAATTCCTTATGGTAAGTCTCTCTGAAGGGCTGGGTTCACCAGGATTTCTCAGTGTCATGCATGTGCACATGTGTGCACACAAATGCACATGTGTGCACAAGCCATATCAAATTCTTTGCAAAACAAAGTAATAGCTTCTGTTTTCTTTGGATGTGGATGAGGACAGTCTAGCATTTATGTAAGAACCCAGCAAATATTTCATTCACAGCAGGTATGGAAGGTGCGGTGTCATTTCCTTTCTTCATGTTCAGGTCCTTTCCTTGCTCCAGAGAATCCAACCTCAATCTCACTCTTTGGTAGACAGATTTCTAGGAGAGAATGGTTAAAGGAGAATTGACATGATGAGGTACAATAACAAAAATTACTTCCTTATGGGCTTAAAAGGAAAGACTACAATTCCTTGCTTCTTCAGAAGAAGGGGAGTTGGTTCCCACTTTCACAAGACCTGTTCAAGCAGTTCAAGTCTACATCTCAGCCTTGCAATACCCATGTCCCCTGCACAGCTCTGAATGCCCTCGTACAGGTCCAGGTGACTCATATTCCTCAACAGGTTTGGTGCAAAGGAGCAGACCTCCTTCATCTATATGTGCCAAATCACTGAATTTATGAAGCCAGAAAGTGAAAGTAATTTATAAATCTAATTTAAGATCTCAGAGGAAAAATGCAAGGCAAAATGGAGACCTTATGTAGCTCCTCTTATTGTACCTTCACTGGGTATGATGTAACTTACTTTTAAGTAAAATTAATCATTTAAAATAGCGTGCCTCCTTTGTTTAAAAGAGCTTTTAAAGGAATCCATTTGTCCTGTTTTCCTTCCTGTTTTTTTTCTTTCCTCCTTCCCTTTGGATACCAGAGGTCTTATTTCTGACTTACAGGGATGGTCATCTGCTCTTCTCATTCTCATGTGATCTCCCTGGATAGAAAAGAAATTACGAACCTTGCATTCCTTCACTATCTTGGTCCCCAGGGAAATAACTGTAGCCACAGATATAGAGCAGAAAAAATGAGTGAGTTGGGCTTTTCCACCATCCTTTATTTACACCTTTCATGGTTTCTTTTCTTTCAATATTGCTTATGTATTTATGTTCAGCTAGCAGCCCAGCAGGGATCAAAGTCTTTACCCTCACTAGAAGAGTTTCTTATCACAGCAAGGAAAGGGTGTAACAGCCCAGATAAAAAAACTAAATTTTGTGCAAATTTTAAGCAACCAAATTTTTGGAATTTGCAACACTGTTTGGAACTGCTAAAATTATAACACCAAATAGTGTTGTCTGGATCAATCTAGAGTAATTCCATCAGTCTCAGAGCAACTCTGAATGCACAGACTCTTGGTGCCCACTAGTAGAAAAATTCCCTTTTGTAAAAAGTAGCATACCCCAAATGAAGGAGGGTATGATACAACGCTCTAGAATTTTTGTACCTGGCACAAATAAAGCTATAAAGGGGGGGGGGGGCAAGGAAAGAATTGGTGTTCAGCAATTTTGTAGCATAAGCTGTGATAAAAATATTGGCAGAGATTAGTAGTATTTTCCCGGTTTCATATTTCTTTACAAACTCAGATATTAGATGAGATTTAGCAGGATCTTTTTACCCAAAGGCAAATAAATTTTTGAATAAGTCATGCGAGCAACAGGGAAAACAGATCTTTTCCTGATTTTTATTTGCCAGTTATAATTCCTTTTGATTGCCTGAGACAAGACCATGAACCCAGAAACATGAAAATGCTAGGAAGATAATCAGGTGAATGTGGAAAGAGAGGGGGAAGAGGAGGATGTTTTAGCTGGCTTCATGGTGTCAGTGAGCCACCAGCCAGCCCAGTGTGGTTATCATGAAACATGCAGCTAGGATGCAGCAGGTGAAACAGGGAATTATTGCAAGGTAACACTGCATAGGATTCAAGAAGGATGGAAAAAATACAACATAGTTTCTACAAGCTTCCTTAGAAGCTACTTCATTTCTGTTTTACAAGTAGGATTTTTCACAAGAGCGTTTTTTTACCAAAGACCTTGGACTGATGAGCCCAGCAGAGGCAGAGCTGAGATACCATTACACTGCACAGTTTTTACAGGTAGGTAAATGCAGGGGAGAAAGAAGAGCCCATGGGCAGGGTAGGCACTATGTCTACACAAAGAGCAGCAAGAGGACTCATCCCACTTCTCGCCTTTCACTCAGTAGCCTGGAGATTGTGCTTTCACCTGGCATCAGAGAAAATAATTTTCAAATTTCCTCTCTGTTGGAGGGGACCTGAACCCATGTTATCGCCTTCACCAATCTGTCCTTATGCTTTTACTTGCTTCCAGTTTGGACCCATTCCAGAGAACATAAAATACCGAAGTCTATTCTCAGGTGTTATAACCACTATGCTCTTGGGTAAATAAATTAATCATCTCTTATGCCACCTATGCATCCAGTCTAAGAGCTCTCACAGGGTGGGATCTTATGGCAAAATATCAGTTCGTGCGTCCTCGCACCACAGGTTTCAGCTCAGCATCCAGTTATGTGACAATGACTGCAGCACTCCAGTTGGTAGCTTCTGCTTGCAGGAAGAAATATGTGAAACTGTACCTAAAAGAAAGTGTATCCTCCATGCACCATTCGTTCAGTGAACTCAGTGAATGAAAGAGTCTCAGTTAGACTCTTTGAGGGAGAATTTCATTGAGGCAAAGTCTTTAATGAGGCAGTTACCTCACTTCCTACAAAATTTGATAGACACTTTGTGACTCTACAGGAAAGAAAAAACTTCTCAGCAACCACTTGTGAGGGTACTGAGAGGAGTCTGCAGCCAGTTTCTTCAAGAGGAGTTGATAGAGCTATGGGAGCACAACTGAGCACAGGTGTGCCTACAGGTCTGTATTATCTTAAGTTAGTCCTGCAAAGAGATGAAAGGAAAAGTGATTTGGTATCTTCAAAGGCACTCACTTAAATCTAGTCAAGGTTTCACTTAGCTTCACTTTTTAATAAGAACCAAAATACTAAAGGAGTTACATAGAGACAAAAAAATCAGGGGCACAGTAATGGACTTCAGTGCCATGAGTACCAGGGGCTAATGTGACAGACTGCAGTAAAGATGTGTATTGTGGGGAATTACTGCATCTACAAGTCATTATTTCCAGTAGAAATAACATGTAGTACCATGAGCCGCTGATGTATCTCATGGGGAATTTGCAGGAGATCTCCTTTAATTAACTTGAGTCACTAGTGAATGCAAGTAAATAAATCAATGAAATCTTGATCTTCTTAAAATTGAATGGGTAGAAGGTTCCTTCATTGCCTCAGGAGTCTCTCTCATGTATTGTTTCTTGGTTATTCAGATTGATTGGGCGACTCAGTATGAAGGTCCAAGTTTCTCTGCTCATGCCTGAAATGTTGTCAGCAAGCAGAAGAAAGGAAGAGATAGACTTCCTCAGAGTAAGCACTGGGTTTCAGTGGTTACCTGAATTAACAGTACAGTTACTACAAGGTCATAACAACTCCCATTCCTCAAAGCCTGTTCTTTTTCCCTCACTGCATACATGAATTAACATGCCAAAGGCAAGTTAGTACCAGGATCTCCAGGAACTTTGTTTTAGGGAGTCAGCAAGATCTGCTAAGGCAAATGAATGAGTGTCAGAAGTCGGATTTCTAATTGTGCTCCTGTTCCCAAGATGGGTTTTCTGTTATATTAATGGCTTTAGCTGACTATGGAGGGAGAGAGGAAAAGAGATCAGAAGGAACTAGTAGCAAGTACCGAGTGTATGTAGGCCTCTACTTGCCATTGTATGCTTGTGACTGAGCAGGTAAATCATATTTCACATTATCGTTTGGAGTTCTCTGACTGAGCAAATGCTTTGTGCTGTGGTTTAAGCCCAGCCAGCAACAAAGCATCACAAAGCCGCTCACTCACTCCTCCCTACCAGTGGGATGAGAAGGAGAAAATATAAAGAAAAGCTTATGGGTTGAGACAAGGACAGGGAGGGATCACTCACCAATTATGGTCATGGGCAAAAGACAGGCTAAACTTGCATAAAAAACAAAATCAATTTAATTTACTACCAATCAAATCAAAACAAGGATAATGGGAAACAAAACTAAACCTTAGAACACCTTCCCAACCCTCCCTCCTTTCCAACTCAACTCTACTCGGTTTTCTCTACCTACCCCCTCAGCAGTGCAGGGGGTCGGGGAATGGGGGTTGGGGTCAGCTTGACACACCTTGTTTCTGCTGCTCCTTCCTGCTCAGGGCAGGACTCCTCACTTGTCCCCTGCTCCACCATGGGGTCCCTCCAACGGGAAACAGTCCTTCATGAACTGCTCTGGCATGGGTCCTTTCCGTGGGCCGATTTTCAGGCACAGGCTGCTCCAGTGTGGGCTTTCCCATGGAGTCCCGGCCATCTTCGGGGCATCCCCCTGCTCCAGCGTGGGCTCCTCCCCGCGCTGCAGGTGGGCATCTGCTCCCCTGCTCCCCTCCATGGGCTGGGGGGGGACAGCCTGCCCTCTCACCACGGGCTGC
>JAVJGG010000029.1:26949120-26960541 GCA_035590195.1 Aviceda cuculoides
GCATCTCCTCCCCCTCCTTCTTCACTGACCTGGGGGTCTGCAGGGTTGTTTCTCTCACATGTTCTCACACTCTCTCCGACGGCAGTTTCTGTCTGTCCCAACAACTTTTTTTTTTTTTTTCCTTCTTAAAAACATTATCACAGAGGTGTTACCCCTATCACTGATTGTCTCAGGCTTGGCCAGTGGTGGTTCCAACTTAGAGCCGGCTGGCATTGGCTCTATTGGACATAGGGGAAGCTTCCAGTAGCTTATAACAGAAGCCACCCCTCTAACCCCCCCTGCTACCAAAACCTAACCACACAAAACCAATACATACAACGAATCACTAAGCTGGATTTGGAGCCATTTCCATACTGGGTACAGTCAAAAGAAATGCAAGGACTGAGAAGTAATTTTATAGCCTTTTGGTTCTAATTCACGTTCTCTGCTGAGGTCAAACATTTGGTGACTAGCGACATCAAAATCATCTTATATTACATGTCAAGTGTTAGCATAGCTTAAAAGACAAACCAATTTCAAACATCAGAGAACAGAATAAAGTTTAAACCATAGGAGCAGTAATTTCTTACTCTGGAAATCAATAACATTGCACTGAGGAGAGCTGCAAAACTTTTCGTTTCTATTGCCATAAGCCAAGGCTCTGATTCCCACTCTAAGCCTTACTCAGTTTCAGCAGACTTTGATCCTCACTGGGAGGAAACAAGGATCCGACCTCTGCCTGAACTTGGGTCCTGCAGAGAAAAAGATTCCCCAGTTAGAAAAATAGAGGTTTCTGAGCTTCTTACACATCTGTTAGCTTCCCACCAGGCAGCATGTGCATGCGTGTGGGTAGCATTCCTGAGTAGTCTCCTCTAATTAACCTCTTAGAGAAGGTTGCCAGCTAATTTGCTGACCAACCCCAAACAACTAAAAAAAAGGAGGAAAATACAAAAAAATGCCAGGCAGTGGTTTTAAGCATGGTTCTTGAATTAACTTTGCCAGCTAGAGCAAACGGCCCTGGCTGCTGAGCAATAACCTCATTCCTCGGTCTGCTTCTAACACTGGTCCCTCCTCACCCCCAACCTTTCTCACTGGGAAGTTTCCTGATGTGATTAAGTCGTTATTGGTTTCCTTGGGTAGCTATAATGGAGATCTCCCAAGTGGAAGGAGCTGTAAACATAGACAAAAATTCAGCTCACTGCAGCTTCTGAAAAACATACAGACAAAGCAATAACCTGAGTTGCTGGTTTGGATTTGTGCTGAAAACAGTGTTGATAACACAGGGGTGTTTTAGCTATTGCTGAGCAGCGCTTACACAGTGTCAAGGCCTTTTCTGCTTCTCACCCCACCCCACCAGCGAGGAGGCTGGGGGGGCACAAGGAGTTGGGGTGGAACACAGCCAGGACATCTGACTCCAAGTGACCAAAGGGATATCCCACACCATATGACATTGTGCTTAGTAATAAAATGAGGTGCAGGAGGAAGGTTGGCCAGGGCTGCCATTGCTCGGGGTCTGGCTGGGCATTGCTCAGTTGGTGGTGACTAATTGGGGTTTTTCTGCATCACTTGTTTTTTGGGAAGGTGCAGTGGTTTTCTTTCTCTTTGTTGTCTTTTTTTCTCTTTTTCTTTTTTTTTTTTTCCCCACAACTATTTAGCTGTATTTATCTCAACACATGAGTTTTTTGACGTTTACTCTTCTGATTCTCCCCCCCGTTCCACTGGGTTGGGGAGCAAGCCAGTGGCTGTGTGGTGCTCAGCTGCCTACAGGGATTAAACCATGACAGCTAGGCTTGAAACACTTCCAGGAGTTTGCTGAAACCCACACGTTAGGCTGTACGAGTTTCTTGCAACTTCCATAAAGAGGTAAACCAGTACACACCATCCCATCTGGCATAATTTTTCATCTCTGATTCCTCCCAGGTCCTAAAGGCTTCCAAACACACACCTCCACTTTCCCTCACTGGATTTGGGTTTCCTTCTCTTTCTCCTGACACCTCCTCACACCCACTAGCCATCCTATCTCTATCCCCACCTGCTTACCTTCCTCTGCTTTCATGTCTTCCTCCTTTCTGATCCTGTGGGCAAGTCTCAACACAGGGTCAAGGGCTGAAAGCAGATGAAGTCTGCCAGTGCTCTCACCTTGCTGCAACCTCATTGCTCCCTGCAAGCTGCCCTGGACACAGCATGACCTGCTGTGGCACAACTGTGTGGGACACACTGGGAGGATGCCTCCCTCTTCCTAGCTCACCTCGCTGACCTCAGGCTGAAGTTTGATTCTCTTTTGCCCCTATCCTGCTTTCTTCCACCCTTCCTCACTTTCCCCTTCTTGCTGGTCACTTTGGAATCAGTTCTCTCTCACACAAAGGAAAGAGGGTAAAATACCTAAAAATAAGTACAGCTGTAAGTGGACTGGCTGTTCTTCTGCTTTGTCTCCATGTAGCGAGGCATAGCAGGGGGACATTACCAGGCATGTAGGTTGAAGCGAAAGGGATGCAAAAGTGAGGGGCCCCGCCCAGCATATGGGGATTTCTCTTCCTAGGCTTGAACACTGCTCACTATGGGGCTTCAAGTGTGTTTGAGTTGGTTCATGAAGACAATTATATGACATGGCTTGCTTGTGATGGTTAGAGGTTCTTTTCACTGACCCAGTTCTTTTCATCTCTCTCTTGCTCCAGTTTGCTCTCCTGGAGAAAGGGATAGGGTAAAGGTATAACAGCTGTTTTAGGTAAGTAGATTTTTGATGTTTAACATAGCCTGGCGTCCTAAGTACTATCAAATTAGCTATGGTTGACACTAATATGTTGGATTGCTAGTTGCAGTGTCCCACAATGCTTATATATTCCTTCAGGATACCTACATCTTTTCTGTTGAAGTGGGCCAAAAAGCTGGTAGGATTGCTTAAAGCATTTGCATCTTGATGGTGACATGAACACTGTACTGCAGGAGTAAGAAATAGCAAGGGGCTGTATAACGGTTAAAGTCGTGCATGTTAATAATAGCATATGATAAGAAAGCAGCCACTCTAGGATGTGGAGCTGGACCACATCCACAGCACTTCTGTCAGAGACAGTGACCTGTCTCATCCTCACCATCCATGACCTCCTCATCCTCACCATGCTTTGTTCATGACTGAAGGAGTCAAGCCCCTGCCTTAACCAGCAAGTCATTGCTAAGGACATTGCACCTTTCTGTCTTTTGGCAGGGGGAGTTTCTCAATGTTTCTACCATGACATCCACTCTGGACATCTCAGAGCAAACACAGTAGCTGGGAAGCTGGGGACCTGCCCTTTCTTGGACAGCTAAGTGTGGAGTACAGAAAGTAATCCCCTTGATTTTCAGGACAGCAGGATGTGATATAAAGCTCCTGTCCCTAGAATGGCAATCTGGCAGGAATCACTTACTCAGCAGACAAGAAGTTTTCACTGGTCTTATTATATCTGGGACCTGATTACCCTTAATCTAATTGTAGATACTGGTCCATCTTTCCCCAGAGATGGCTGTTAAAATGACAGACCTGCATCTTCATAAGACAGAGTGGTTTTCATAGCTTAATGACCTTTTGTCTTCCTGGGATAAGTCAGGTTATATCAGAGGAGATTGCTATCTATTGTAGTTACTTGCTTAGAGCCCCTAGACATAATCAAGTTCATTCCTCTGCCTCCTTGCTTGAGGGCAGATTTTCTTTTGAGCCCCCAAAATACTGTGTTTCAGTTATTTATAAATGTTCATCAGATCATTTGCCTGTACAAATTATAGCCTGAGTATTATCTGTGAACAGTGTATTTCCATTATTCATCCTGGTCTCTGTTCCTGATTGGATGCCTGAAACTTTATGAATAGAGAAAAAAGTGAATGATGAATAGTGAATCATGAATAATAAACAGAAGATGAGTACACTTTTTCAGACTCCTATTCCTCCATGAATATGTGTACCACTCTATATCAGTTGCCTTCACCAACATTCATATGCAGAGAAAATAGATTAAAACAAGACTAGCAAAAAAAGGGCAGGAATGCAGCTGAATCAAATCAGGAACTGTGGGGTTTTGTGCATAGTTCTGAATGCACTACTCAGCAGTTATTCAGCTCCGGCAAAATCCAACTGTTCTGGGGACAGAGTTCGCTGGAAAGGCAAGAGCAAGATTTTTCTCGACAAATCCCCCACTAACTTCTCCGGGAAGATGGACATGTCACAGCGCTTCTGCTTTCTTCTTCTTCCTCAGCTGTAAAATAGAAATAATTATGACCTTCCTTCTTCCTGTAGCACCCTCAGACTTCTGAATAAATCATGCTAAGTGAGAAAGAAGCATTTTTAAAAACTCATCAGTAACTGGCATAAATCATGTCAGCCTTTAGATTTGTAGCCTTTTAGGTAACTTACAGGTATGTTCAATGCAGATGTTGCTTAGACATTATTCATAAATTATATTTTTTCTACAACAGATAATTGATAGGTTCTGTGTGCCTGACTTGCAAAATCATGTTATACTTTAAAAAAAAAAAATTCTTCATTTAAACAAAACTTTATTTTCTTGTGCAATGCCTAAAACTTAATCATCGTCGTTTTCCTAAATGGCAACAATTTGCCCTTCTAAGCCTGTAAAAGTCTTCTAATTTAAACCTGTAGAAACATCTTGGCAGTGAATATGGGCAATTACAATCATTCTTGCTCTAATTTATACAATTGCAGGAATGTATTTTTTCTTAGCTGTGGGCTCCAGCTGTCTAAAGTTGCTGACCAGAATGGAAGCTGCGAACATACTTTTTTGAAAGGAAGAAGATTTTGTTTAGATTGTGAGATTTGTACTTCTTTTCTTCATGTTTTTTTAAGAATCGTTCTGAATTAATTGCATGTGCATTTCTATCTTCTTTCTAATTGGGAAATCTACATAACTCTTGACGCTTTGTATGAAAAGGCAACAGGATTTTCATATTTAGAAAGTAAAAAATAAATCTCAAGGGTCTTACCTGTAAATGAAAAAATAAATAATTCTGAGCCTTCCGTATGTGATCTAACAGTTAGTAGCTAGTTATTATCAAGCCGGTTTGAACATTTTGAAACTCGGAAAAGAAGTGTTCCTAGCATGAATAAAAACAGCAAAGCCTTTCAGGAACTGCTGGAGGGTACTCAGCCAAAAGCATCCATTAGGCACCCAGAATTACCCCTCTAAATCAGACAGAAGAGGGACTTAGATCTGCTTGTCTCGTAGAGTGAGTGTGGCAACCTCCTTCCAAAGAGCCTTTTGCCAGCTGGGACTCAAGATGGTTATGCTGAAACCAGCACTCTTAAAATAGTTTTGGTTTTGACTTTGGCCTTCTTAGTGACAAAAGTCAATTGCATGAAAAAATTCCCAGTATGCTTTAACCACTCTAACCGGTGTTGTGTAGGGTGAAATACCTTACAGCTATGTATTAAACAGACCTGTATAGGTCTGCTTTTTAACACTTTACTGAAGTGAAATGCCAGAAATTTCTGCATTTATGGGATGCCAGGATTTGAAGATTTTTCTGGAAGAGCTTTTAAAATAAAAAATGTTTTTAACAACATTTTATACTATTAAAGTACACAAGTGTTTTTGTAAGTACTGGATATACTTTCTTCAATCACAGAAATAAGTGGTGTGTGTGTTTAGATTTTAGCCCTGACTCTCTAAAAAACTATAATCAGGAAGTTCAAAGTACAAGTCTAGCCTAAAACTCAGCTAATGAAAGTTTTGTGACCGTATTTTTTCCACTTTAAAAAAATAATAATACAGCTTTGCTGTTGTTTTCTTTGGTGCTCCAATGAACTGTAAATAAGGGTCACCCTTTTAGTGTCCTTTTGAATCATCAAATTATAAATGCATTTCATCTGTCTCAAGGTATCACAGCAAAAATTACAAGATGACCTTTAAAAATAGCTAGCAAAGCACTGTTGCTTACTTTGTTCTAGATCTCACCTCAGACAATCTCTTGTCTCTGTCACTTTCAGAGATAAATTACTACTTCCACTGTGCCTACACCTGTAATAGCAGATGCCTTTTCACCACCTGTCACTCACTTTTCTGACCCCTCCCCATTCCTGCTTTTATCTCTTTCTGCTTACACTGCAATTCTCTGTTTCTCCCAAGGAAAAATTATATATTTAATATAGAAATACAAAATATACCCTGACCTTTGTTTCCTTTTCCCCTTGCCTGTCATAATGCAGGCAGTTCCTCTACGCCTTTTCCTCTTAATCCTCAGCTGTTCCAGTAATCCCGCCTCATCCCATTCCCTTCCTTAGTCTTCTCCTTAGCTTCTCAGTATGTTCTGGCTCTTTTTCCATCACCATACAAGCAGGTTTATTCTTGCTCAGCTCACACCAGCCTGCCCCTCCAGCCACTGCCCGTTCTCTCTCCATTCCCCTCCGAGCTCAGGCTGCGGTGCAGAGTTTCCCTTCTTCCCCCCACCAGTCTGGCTGCCTTGGACTTGAACACAAGTGAGCCCATACTTTTGGAAAACTCATCCTTTTTTTGGCTTCAGTGAGGTTTTTCTTCTTTCCGTTTTCTTTCTGCTGCCCTAATGGCTTGTTCAGAAAGTCCTCTGGAAGATTTTCTTGTTCTCCTCTCTGATTACTGGGGAGAGAAGAGTGGTGCTCAGTAAGGCCATATTTTTCATAATGTTTTTAATTTGATTCTTCTCACTTTCTGCTATGTCTCATCTGTGAACACAAGACCAGCCAGTGTGTCTGTGTCAAAAAGGTATGATGTCCTTCATACATGTCTTTACTCCAAATCTATTTCCTTATGTCCAATTGAAAACCTTTTCATGTCTTTTAAAATTCAACAATCAAGCCAAGCTGAACACAGCTAAAACAAACTTCTTAACCTCTCTTCCTTCTAAACTTGTTTCTCAAACTTCTCACAACTGCTTTTCACTGGCACAATATCACCATGCTGCTCTTAAATGTATGCGATCTTCTGTTAAGATGTCTATAGTTCCCCACTCCATGTCATACCTTGTTCTTGCAGAGTCTTTCCTTCTAACTTCTCTAAGATACACTACCTTCCCACCCAGACATCTGAGACTCTTGTATAGATCCCATTATCTTATTTCTCTGTGAGCACACTGACATCGTCCCTGACCTTTCATGATTTCTCATGATAATGAACAGCTCCCAAAAGCACCCTCACGGCCACTTTAAGGTGGTTTCTGATTGTGTTTTTTTTCTGTAAAACCTACTTGGCTATCACCATGGTGAGACCATCACCATCTTGCTGATCAGTATGTCTGTTTGTATGGGTTATATCTGACCAGATGCAAACATCTTTAGATACAGGTGTCTGTGAAACAGCTCATTTCAACTTGCTCTTTAGTGGATAGAAAGAAACAAGGCATTGCCAAATCGGATCGATGTATTGATATATAAAAGTGCCTATTTCCCTTCACTGGCTGTAAAGGAAGCTGGGGCTTACTAGCTCAGATGCCAGTATCTGCAGCTGAGATATCTGAAACTATTGAGAAGAATCCCACTTTTTTGTGGTTTTGAAGCGGGTTTTTTTGTCTTAGTTTTTAGATTATAAGTGGTTGGGAACAGTTCTGTATCCTTACCTGGATCTGTGCAAAGCCTAATGCAACAGGGTTCGAGGCCATGAATACGTTCTCATGGTGCCACTGTAATGGTTAGACTTCAAGTTATCAACAGCATCAAAATGCTGTTCAAAAAAAGACCGAAGAAAACATCTTGCAAAGGTTAGAGGAGCCGCAGTGATGTATAGCAAGAATATGGAGGCATTCAGAAACAGTTAATTGATAGCTTGTGTAGCTGGTATTCACAGTGCTGCAGTCACAGTGACTCTAAACATATGGCAGCAAGGATAATGCTGAAAAAGAACAATGGCATTTAGTCAATGGCAGTATATAGTATGTATGTATGTATGTATTTATTTATTACTAACAATGGTATGTAAAACTTTTCTGGCTTTTCTTTGGAGGAGGTTTTAAAATTAAGATCTAAGCCACTTGGAGAAAACATGAAGTCCTCAGACTTCCATAACTATGCGTAAACTTTTGTGAGAATTTTGCCTTTGTTTTGCTGCGTGATTGCCTTTTAGCAATAAGTGAAATTCTAGGGCTTGTGCTAATTCTTTCACTTCATCTCATGTCTTTGATTTTGCAGACCACAATGACCTTGTTTGGGAAAGAGATGACTTAACAGGGATATGACTGAGATACATAAAATTACAAGTAGTATGGTGATGATGAAGGAAGAATGTCTATTCAGTATTTCCCATAATATTCTTATTCTTTTCAAAGACCATCAAATGAAATTGCCAGGAAGCAGATTTAAAGCAAATAAAATAATTTTCCCTATGTGCTGCAGGGTTAGCCTGTGGAATTTGTTACCAGATTGGAAGAAAAATACCAGACATGCACACACACAATACAGTTTTCCCATGGAAAGCTTGTTGTTTAGTTCAACATACAAATCCAGAGTTGCAGTAGTATTATTCTGCTTATGCATATCGAATGTGATTTTTGCCTCACTTAATTCTTGGTATGTATGTGTTTGTTAGGTGGAAAAGTAGGAAACCGGGAAGAAGGCTACTGGTTTACGTTTCTTGGCTCCTTCACTCTGGGTTAAATGGAACCTCTGGAGCAAGGAGGAGACTTTTGCTTCCTGTAGAGCAACCAAATCTGACCAAGCAGGAAGATTTCAAAATGCAATATGGGATAGACAAAATGAGCCCAGACTGGGAAACCACTCTAAAGATCAGGGAGCTAACACACAGGCAGTTTTCAAAGGTGATGGAAAGAAAGAGACTTTTCCAAAGGACCCATAGAAAATTTTCTAGAATTTGTTGTAACTTGGAAACTCTCATGAAAACTGCTGGATTAAGGGAAAGGCTGGAGGAAAAGATTTGGCATGCAAAGAACAAGGGAAGGGCAGAGAGAGTTGGTTCCAAATCCATTTGTTTTAATTCAGTTTAGCCAGCACATCTGGATTTTTGTCTGTTTAAAAAATGTGTGCTCTAATAGATCTTCACTTTTCAGATACAAATTCCTTTTGGTGCTTTTTTAGTGTTCCTTAAAGGAAATGATACTAGCAGATGTATCTCAGAGTTTTGGCTTTTGGGATCATGTCACATCCCTGACACAGAAAGTATCTAGTTTCTATAGCCAATGGAGAGTAACAACCACCACTAGAAAGTGACTCATGCCTAACTTAGGGCAAGGCAAGTGACCCTCTGGAGGCAGCTCTTTCTGCAGTGACTAAACTAGGAGCCTGATGTTTAGACTAGGCACTTGACTTTCAGATGTCTGTATTTATGGAGGAAAAAAATCTTGTCTTGGGTCTTTTTTTTTTTCTTGGAAAGTGTTGATATTCCAACCACCCAACATGTACCCACACAAGTAAGCTGGTGGATGTAATACTGTATGTGCTGACCAGCATAGTGTGCAGATCATACGCATATTGTCAGCTCACCAATAACCCTTGCAAGAGTCACATCTCTAAAGAAACACTATGGTTTGGTTCAAAATGCCCTGTCTGTATTCAGCTCCATAACAAATCTCAGTTCAATTTTTTATTTTAGTCACTCTTCCAAAAGTGGCATTGGCTCTTCTGACAGGCGACAGCACTGCATCATCTCTAAGAGCATCATTTGACAATAGGCTAAAAGGCTCAGAATGTGATGTGAAGTTGTGAAACAATTGCTTTGATGACTTTCCTCAGCTTGGTTACAAGAAACCTTGCTTGACAATTTATTTTGAACATCTGGCCTACTATTATTGAGCATCTATTTATAAAGCTGGCCTCAACAAAACTCTCATAGAAGTGTCTGTCTTCAATCAGTTTGTGTGTGTCTTGTGGCAACAGAATATTTTACAGACATTAGTTCCTAATTGTCCAGGGTTTTCTTATACAAATCAGCATTCCTTTCTGGAGCTACTTTATTTATATATGTTTTTTATTAACAGAGCTGTTTCTGCATACAACATAAATGAAAACAACTCTGTTAGAGAAGCTGTGAGTCATTGCCATCATTTTATTAAAGAAATTATTTCAGGATCTCAGACAAGGCATGAAAAGGCTTTAACAAACAGCTAGCAATTCCTTAAAATACATACAAACCACTTTTTTTTTCAGCATTTGTGTTAAGTTCATTTTAAAATCTTCTGGTTTTACCAAAGGTAGAGAAGCATTTGTGAGCACATTTGGAGATGCTATAGGATATAAGGGGGGAGGGGAGAAAGAAGAAGCATGATTCTCATTCAAGAACAAAGATACAGCATGGAAAGGTTTGATGTACTACTGTTATTACATGGGTACATCACATATTAAGTGAAGGCATATTGGGGAGTAATGACAGTTCTGTGTCTATCACGTTTTTTACTCATCATACATTTCTGCATTCACAAAGATCCTCCTATTACTTTTCTAGAGATCACTGAAGTTTGATGTTGTAGAGTCAGAAAGTTGCCTCTCTTTAGTAGCATTTTCTTGCTCTTCTACATATGACAAATCTCTTTGTCCCCTCATCTTCATTCAGCACTGGATGGATATCTGTATTTCACTGAATCCATGCAATACATTTTGTCCTTGCACCAACTAGAGTATGTAAACTAGAAAAAGGGGGTTTGTTAATGGGAAAGAACTTAGAAAAAGATTCTTGTCCTACTGAAGTCAAGGGAAATCTTGCCCTTGATTTGAGCAGAATCAGATTTTTTCCCTAAGGTCTGACTACAAGTTTAATTGAGTCATTTTGAATTTGTTTGAGCATTATATTAATCTCTTGGTGATAGATGCTGTGACTAGGAGAAAGACAAAAGAGGGGATTACTTTTTTATAATTTAATCTGCTTGTGTGCCTTTCATTATTGTAAGTATGAATTTCATGAAATGATGTTGCCTGACCAACCTAGTGGTCTTCTATCATGGAGTGACTACATCAGTGGACAAGGGAAGGGCTACAGATGTCATCTATCTAGAATTCTGTAAGGCCTCTGACACAGTCTCCCACAACATTCTTCTCTGTAAATTGGAGAGACAGGCGTTTGATGGATGGACTGTTCAGTGGATGAGGAATTGGTTGGATGGCTGCATCCAGAGGGTAGTGGTCAACAGCTTAATATCTGGATGGAGATCAGTGATGAGTGGTGTCCCACAGGGGTCCATATTGGGACCAGTACTGTTTAATATCTTCATCAGTGACATAGACAGTGAGATTGAGTGCACCCTCAGCAAGTTAGCAGATGACACCAAGCTGAGTGGTGTGGTTGACATGCGTGAGGGATGTGGTGCCATCCAGAGGGACCTGGACAAGCTCAAGAGCTGGGCCCATGTGAATCTCACTTGCTCAGTAGTGTTTAGTCTAAAGTCAAGGACTTTTCAGCTCCTCAATCCCAGCCAGCGAGAAAGCTGGAGGGGCACAAGAAGCTGGCACAGGACACAGCCAGGGCAGCTGACCCAAACTGGCCA
>JAVJGG010000029.1:26963705-27004866 GCA_035590195.1 Aviceda cuculoides
AAACACTACTGAGCAACAACTGAAAACATCAGGGTGTTATCAACATTCTTCACATACTGAACTCAAAACACAGCACCTAGCAGCTACTAGGAAGACAATTAACTCTATCCCAGCTGAAACCAGGACAATCTCTCAGGAGCTAAGGAGAAAATCTTCACCCTGAACATCTACCAGTGAACAGAAACACCACTTGTGTTATTATTAACTAGATACATCCCCATTTTTATTGCCCCATCCTGGAACCCATAATCTAAACTGCTGGGTAATTTTTAAATCATCACTGATGTGTTTTGCCATTTGAAGCACTGGCGTCTCACCTGAGCCAGCACAGGAGCTCAGTTGGCCTTGCTGGCATGGGGAAGGTTGTCTCCTTCACTGGGACAGACCAGGCATTGCTGGGGGGTTTTACTTTCTGTCCCCCTCCCCTCGACTCACGCTGTCAATAGAAATATTCCTAAAGAAGGGAAGGAGGACAAAAACAGACTTCTCCTCCTCCCATAGGAATGCTGAGGAGTGAACTTGCTCTCCCTGGCCTTATTCACTTTTCGCAGTTGTCCTGGCATGGCAAGAGGCTGGTGGGGGTTTGCCTCCTGCCTTCCCTCCCTGGCGCAGCAGGGTTTACCAAGTGGTGGTTTTGGTCCACTGTGGTTCTCCTGGACTGATGTGAAGCACATTGCCCCCCATTTGGGTCAGAGTGTGGGGGTGGGAGGCTTCACTGACCTCCTGGTGTGATTGCCCTGATCTGGAATGAAAAGAGTAAAGGGCATTTTTTACACTGGGAAATTAAATTTAATTTTTTAAAATTAGTTTCTTGTGACTTGGGCAGTGGGCTGAAAGAAAACAGGAGTAAGAAATGTACTATTGCACTGACAGATTTAGAGACCTCTCGTGTGTCTCTGTTTTGTTTCCTCAAAGGGGACAGAGAAGAGGACAGGTCAGTAAGTTGAAGGCAGTCAGGTCTGTTATACTGACTATGCTGGATTAGGCCACAGAGCTCCTAAGTTCCTTCAAATGCACAGTTGTGGGGGGCAGGGGGAAGGCTAAGGAGGCAGGTAGTACTCTCAGTTAATTAAATTTAACTAACTTCCTTCAGCTACTTAAAATTCCACATAAGCCTTCACTATGCGTTTGTGTCCTGATTAGCCTTCTGATCATAAGGCACGTGGTCCTCCCATGCACGACGATGCATCACGTCCTGTCTCACAGACATCAGAGCTTCGCACTGATCTTAGAGGATGACACCAGTGAATGATGCATCAGAGACGGAGTGCTCCCTGCATTTTATCTACGTTACTCTGGATTCAAAACTCCTGCTGAGCCAAGGACACAGCAGCAAAACAAACACATGCAATCAAGCAGCAGTCAGTGTAGAGGCCTTGGCCAGCCACTGGCTGTCCCGAGTTCCAGGGAAACTTACCAGGAGATTAACTACTGCAGAAGCATCAGCACCCAAAAGTGCCTTTTATACCCTAATTATTTGATAGTACAATGCAATGTCTTATGCTATTAAGCTATTTGTTTACCAAGCATCAAGTGTTCCTGGCTGCAGAAAAGCCATGCTTGCATACTGTGTATAGATTTTAAGCCAAGGTGCCTTATGGTACTGAACTGCTAAATTATACGAGCTTTCTCCATTTGGTGGTGTTACATGAGCATACAAGATCTCAAACTTTGGTCCTGTATCTTCTAGTGAATGGATTTATGTTCAATGTCAAAGAAAAAAAAAAAAAGAACGGAATGAAAAAATATAACGCAGCCCATTTATTGCTGTGTTCTTTCCTTTGTTTTTCAAATTCATCAGAAACAGAGCTGTGAAAAGAATGAGCCTAATCTTGAAAACAGAACAGGATTGTGCTTAGGTTCACCTGCTTGGTAGATGAAGGTTTTACCACTCTGAAAATCTTTTGGACTGCTAGGAGGGAAATGATGGGAAAATATAAAGCCTCTTTGAAATAAACAAGAATGTAAATCATTCTGAGTTCAGACAGTGCTCAGCTCAAGAATGCATCAGCTTCAGAAAAGATTAATAAACCAAAATTTCTTTCTTGTGCTCCTCTTTGGCGAAATCAGCTGGCTTTGATTAAGTAAATGAAGATCAAAAGAACAGAGGTAAAAACATATTGAATACCTGATCCAGGGTAGGTATAACTTGTTAAAAGAGAAAGTTACCTCCCCTATGTCTGTAGTTGTGGGAAGGATATTTTTTTTTTTTTTTAAGTATATAGCATTATTTATAGTGATTCTGTATGGTAGGGATCAAAAGTACCAATGTTTCCCCTCTTGTAACTGACTTAACTGATCTAGAAAGACCATCTGTGTATAACAGAAATTACAATTGCATAAGGTGAATAATGCTATAAATTAATCTAATGGCAGAATACCAGTTGCACACCTAGCTATCCTGCCTATATTGTTGCATGTCGAATCAGCCTAGGGAACTGTAGAGCCAAATAATAGCCTTTGTCTTGCCAATGTGTTTTAAACTCTAAGAATGAAAAATGGGGTGGAGCTACAGGACAAGAAATGCAGCTTATCATTGAAGCTGTGGTCAATGAGGTTTGAAACACAAGCAGAGACACAGTGGGTGAGAAGTAGGCCAGAAAGATTGACTTTAACAAGCCAGAAAAATTTATGATGATGGAAACTCAGCCTCAGAAAAGCCAGGCGATTCCCTTGCAGTATGTTTGGGAAGTTTATTTTATACAGGTATTCCTAAAAAGCAGTCTTACATGGTGATAAAAGAGTGCCTGTTCATCCTTATATTAATTACGTACGGTCTGAATGCATTTTAGATTATTTTTCATGAGCAGCTGTTGACATTTTTTTGTCTCAGTAACCTCGCTCACTTGCAGGTACTATTGCTGGTAGCTTCTCTTTGCCACCCTAATATTGGATAACAAGCCTTAACGGGAGACATGCTGTTCTCTGGATGAGACAAAATGTTCTCACAACTTAACAGATATTTCCATTGTAAGCTTGGCTCACATGATCAGGGGTGAATAAGCTACTGAAGTACATTATGCCATCCACTTGTGACTCACCTGCCACATTTTGTTTTTAAAATAACGTGGAATAAATTAGGGAGCAAATTAAATAGAACAGAAATCTCAGGTTTTGAGCTGCAGGGAGAAAAAAAGAAGTCAGAAGCACATCAGTTTTTTATCTTCAGTTTCAGTTAGTTCTCCATTTCCTAGGTCTAAAATTAATCCTATAAACTTTTCTGTTCTTCTGCAGTTTAAGTACAGGGATAGTTCCAGTAAATTAAAAGGAACTAGACATATGATTGACTTTAAGCACAAGATTAAATATTAATAAGGTGAGGGCCTCTGTAAGGATCATCTGTAAGGAAGGATGGCATTGCTACAAAAGGCTTGTGAATTTGAGAAAATTTTTTGTTAAAGGAAGACCTGAAATAAATTTTTGAAGCAGTTGCAGTTATCTGTTCTCCAACAGGAAATATGGGAACTGTATTGGATAGCTGATTTACTTCAGAAAAACATGGAAAACATAATCTGTGGTGATGGAAGGTCTGTAAGATTATCATATGATTAATTTTTGCCAGATCCAGTCTTATCCCCAAACCCAAAACTTCCTCAGAACTCAGACACTCAGATTCACCAATATACCTAAAATCTACTTTAAAAACCTAGTAGATTATACCAACAGAGGGGAAAACTGTGTGACTCTAGACCTCATGCATGTCTATCCCCAAAAACTTCACAAATACAAAGTGAGTGGAACTATGGGATGGGGAATACAGTTAAAAGGAAGGGATGAGGTCTTGGGGTTCACTGCCTGCCATTGCAGGCAGGGTTGAGTTAATGCGTGTGGGTTGCACAAGAAGAAATGGCTTTTTTCTAATCTGCATTGCCTGAAGACCACAGGAGTCCTAATTATGGTCTAATATCCCATTGGATTAGAAAATTTAGGGAAAAAAATGCATCTTAGGCTTTGGGACAAATTCTGAAAATCTAGTGTGTTTCTGATGCAGTACAGCAATAGCTGAGCTGACTCTAACCAGCCTCCTTTGGAGAATGGGGGGATTTTAGGTAGCCCTGAGTTCGGTGGAGGATGATTCGCCCACTTGAAACATGTCTTTAAACCAAAATAATTTTTAAAACTAAGCAAAGAAGCACTAACATAAATATTAGATGAACCCTGTTAAAGACACCACCAGAACGTGGCTGATTCTGCCCTGCAATTTTAATTTAAATCGGAGATCAGTTTTCATTTAAGTTAATGATGAAGTCTTTTTTAACTTTAATGGATGGGGAACCATTTTTAAAAAACAGAATTAGACATAATATACTTGGTTAACATTTTAAATAGGCTTGGTTTCTCCTGTGTGATCAATATTAGGAAATTAACAGTTCTCATTTGCAATATTACCAACAGA
This sequence comes from Aviceda cuculoides, assembly GCA_035590195.1. NCBI lineage: Eukaryota > Metazoa > Chordata > Aves > Accipitriformes > Accipitridae > Aviceda > Aviceda cuculoides. Next base: position 26,968,102 of record JAVJGG010000029.1, read on the forward strand.
GTTGTGTAATCTGGCGTAAGAGTTGTGATTTGTTTGTGTTCGTATTGTATCTCATATGATTTCAATTTATGGATGTATAATTAAAATCCAAGGATATTTTTTTTTTTTTCTGCAAAAAGAAAAGAATAGAAATTTGCATTTAAAAGTTATCACTGGTTACAGCAGCAGTTGCCCAGATGAATTAAAGTTTAGGGTTAACAGAGATTGATGAATTCAGTTTAAACCTCAGCTTTAAGAACAAGATCCTGGAGGAGCAAAACACAGCAGTGGCCACTGTATGTTTGTTTGTAAGGGATTTGTAATGTTAGCTTCTGATTGCCATGATTTTTAATACCCGAAGATTTGCCTCCTTTATAGTTAGCCATAGAAATTTGGGGCCAAAATAAACAGGCACAACATAAGGACACTCATGGACAAACATCCTGAGAGATACCCTAGCTTGTGTGAGAAGCTTCCGAATTCCTTCAGCAGCTTACAGCACAGGTGGTATAAAGCCACTGTTGTTCTTCCTCTTGCACAATGCTTCCTGAAGGATAAGACAGAATTGTTTCCATGCACAATAATTCAATACGCCTGCAAGTATAGGAAAGATTTTACAAAATCATCCTAAATTTCATAGACGAAATGTGTTATCTAACACAGAGGTTAATGTGTGGTTATTTCTCTGTGTACAAAACTTCCTTCAATCCCTGGAATGATCTTCAGAGATCTCCATCTAGAATTTAACCTGTGTTGACCTGTCTGAGCCTGTGTGAGCCCATCCTGAGGTGGTACAGCTACAGACAAGAGTAATATTTGTCTCCCAGTAGCTTTTGCATTTTTTTTGCCAGACCTCAAAAGGTCTGTTGATCATATTGATCTGTGTGAGTGGTATGGATTTAACAGGAGGTAGGCACTGAGTGACATCAGCAGCCAACAAATCTTCAGTGGGTACATTCAAATACACGGTATTACAAGGTGTTGGGGAAAAGGGTCTCTGAGGAGTATTTCTAATAGAAAGCTCCTTCCATTTGCTTTAGCCCATTTTTCCAAGCAATGGCGCACTTCAGAGACTAGTGAACATGGGCTTTTTTGAAGAGTTTTTACCAAGAACTGTACAATGTGACTGGACTATAGATGTCAAAAGTACATTAGGTGTTGGGTGTAAAGTGAGTACAAGAGTAGGTAGCCCTATGAAGGCTGAATCAGACACTATGTCTTCGATTATGTTGTGCTTATCATGACACATGGGCTAGGTAAATCCAAAAATCTCATCAGAAAAAATCAGGGACAATCAGTAGAGATTTGCTATGGTTAGTGCTCTGTGAGGAAAGATCTTTATTAACTGACCCAAAGATTGCAAACAGTTGTCCATCTTCATCTAACACAAATTAGATAAGGTTGTGACCAGCTGTAGGAATGTAAATGTTCTGCATGTTTGCCCATTCCTCCTGTCAAAACTTCCTTGGGTGATTGCTTGCTGGGGTCTTAGTTTTCTGTTAATTATTGTATGGAATAAGCTGGTACACCAAGTCAGGAGGAGAAGTACCACATACATTTTTCATTTCCCATTCCACTTCCTCCAAGCTGTCTTGATGCACAGGTGACCGATGAAGAGCCCTTTGTGGTTGCTGGGCAATGTGTTACACCATTTCAGTGATCATCACTGCTCAGCTACTGCTGCAGTGTCCTTAAGTGATTGCTATAATAAAAAAATGCTTCATGTGTATGGTGACCAATGTTGGGAAACTGTCATGTGGCTTGGTGAGGCCCATGCTGCCTCTTGACTGTTTGCACCCAGCCCTTGCTGGACCAGCGTGTTGCTGAGGCCAGGGAAGGTCTGTTCATTGGTCAAGTTGTCCTTCAGCCCCAGCTATGTCCCAGCACAGAGATAATGCTGTCTCACCCAACTGAGTACAAAAAACCATGCCTTGCTGATGCTGTCATTGCAGTGGATTTTGACATAATTAATCCTAAGGGAGTTGGGGGTGGGGTGGGGTGTTGTTTGTTTGTTTTGGGGTTTTTTTCGTGGAAACAAATACATTTGGATGTGCATTCGTTCCTTTCTATACAGCCTTCTCTGAAGACACTGGGTGGGATGGACTCATTCTTCCTGTTCCTGAGTGCTCTTTCCAAGGATTATTCAGGACTGTGTCTTGTCACCTTCAAACACAATGCTTGTCTCCTGGAGATGTGCCAGAGAAGCTAAGAAGAGTGCTGCATCACAGGGATGTTTAAAACCAGAGAACTTGACAGCATGTAGATCCAGACATGGACACGGGGCCCAGACAGAGCAGCCTGGCAACTTTCCGGCAGTTATCAGTGAAATAGTGAGACACATAAGTCTATCACAAATCCAAAAGACATTATGCTCAGGAGAAATCCTTGATTTCATACAGTTGGTATAAAATAAAATAGTACACTGCAGCACAGGCTGGCTGATACAGCACACATGAACAACGCTCCCTGAAGGGTCTATGATGGGTAGTGATCATGCAGGTTGAGAGAAGATTAATAAAACAAGAGGAAAGGTAATAAAAATTATTTTCTTGAACTATTAGAATTAGTCTCTGTGTGTATGAGTGTAAAGATTAATGTGGTCTCCTGTTCAAAAAGGACAGCCTATTTATTCAGTCTTATGCTTCAGATTTAGAGCAATGTTCTCACAGCAAGGTGGTATCACAAAGCTCCTGTTGGAAACTCTCAGGCGGCACCTCTGAAAATCTCCCCAGTTCACAAAAATGTTACAACAACAGCTAAGATTGCCTGAAAGTCCCTCCCCAATCACAGATGCTGCGTGCACTTTTTCAAACCTGGACCTTCAATTCATGGTCATTAAATAACCTGAAAATTTCAAACCCAGACAAAATTCTACCACCTTCCTCACAAATACTTTCAGTGGAAGCATCCCATTAAAAAGACTTTCTATTTTAGAGACATTCTGTTTAGCCACTGAAAAAATAAAAATCCTAAACAAGATCTAAAAAAAAATCTGTCACTTGATGTAGTTCTTCATAAGACACAACAGCCTCCAGTAAACATGAGATTTTTTTACACAGTGATTTGGGTAGCCACAGTTTTTGAGGGAAGCTGGATTATGTGTGTGTTTGCCTGGATAATGAAGGAGGCAGAGGTAAGATTCCCTACAAATCCTGGTGTAGCAACAGAGCACAATGAATGAGAAGACAGGACTGAGAAAAAAATATACTAGGTCTGCTAAGATGTTCTTCATGAGCTCAGCAGGTGCCACTCAGGTCAGCTTTTCAAAAAACCAAACCAAAAGTTCAACTTTCCTTTGTGCCAATGTGGATTTCTTCAGAAATATGCCAGAAACTTTTTCTGATGTGTGAGTAAAATGGTACTATAATGAAAGATTTTTGCTTTCTTTAGACACTTTACCTTTTCTAAAACTCCCCATTCCTAATTGCATTTTGAGACATATCAGGCAGCAAAATTTTAAGCCACCTAAACAGTGACAACTTTTAGGGTTTTTCTTCTGTGTTCTCAATTGCAAATCTGTACAGTAACAGTAAAAAGACAAATGCACTATAAAAGTCAGTGTATGTGATATGTTTAGAGCAGTCAGGTAATCTTATTTAAAAATATCAGATGACCTAGCTAAGATTGTAGGTTTTTTAGTACATCCTGAGTGGTTCTAGTAATATCCTTTATTAACCAAGTTGTATCATATGTGAATGTGTGTCATTTTTGGAACTGACGCCAGACTAAGAAATCATAGTTATCTGTCTCTTTGTGTTCTCTCTTTTTCTTCTAGCCCAGCAACTTTCCTCCATTCCTTGGGGTCTTTCCTGTACTCCAAATATAGTGAAAAACATGCCAAATGATTCAGATGAATCCTAGACTAACTCCTCTAAACCCCAGTATGCAAATGGATTGGGTTGTCACTGTTGAAAAATCTACCTTTAATAACTGCTGTTTAGTATTTTCATTTTTTCATATTTTCACTGGAACATAAGTCACTTCACCTTCAGCATACGATATGGCTACTTCTTTAAGTAACTGCAGGACAGAAACATGTCCAATGTGCTTCAATATTGGGATTTTCCCCACTTCCAACAGCTTTTGAGCATTTTTTCTGATCTTAATATATTTAAAATTCTCCTTTGTATCATCTTATCAGCTGACCCTAGACAACTGCTTATGTTCTTTTGTCTCTCTTATCTGTCTTCTATTATTCATAGAAGACTAATTTACATTAATCACTATGAACATCCTCTCTTTTTCTGAACTGTTTTATATTATTCTGTAATTAATTCTTGGGTTTTTTACATTCCCTCTAAATCAGGTTTGTTGGGGTTTGTGTTTTTTCCCCATGCGGTTCTCTTCTCAAATTGCAAGATTTTGAGCACGCATATTTTAAAACCAGTTTCCAATTCTCATTTGCAGTTGTTTGTTTAAATTCTTTTATTCCAGCTGATCTGAGTCATCTGCTTTTGAGACACCAGTAACTTGGAAGCAAGTATTGCCATACAGAGCTTTTCTCTTCCTCATTTGTCCATTTTGCCTAAACAGGTTACAACCAATTATTTTAATATCTCTGTTATGCAGATTTTCCTATAGGAGTACCACTGAAATGGCTTTTCCTCTCCTAAATGAGAAGTTCTGCACTGATGCAAGGGCAGCTGATACTCTCCTTTTCTTCACTTAGCAAAAGATCTGGGTCTACCGTTCACAGCGGCCAATTCACTGCCAGAGTCTGTTGCCAAATCAAAGCATCCTGGAAGTACAGTCACAGCAAGAAATTGTGGTTATCTCCAGAGCTGCCCAGGTGGAAATTCACAAAAGGTCTAGGTCTACCATTTGCAGTGGCCAATTCACTGCCAAAGTCTGTTGCTGAATCACAGCTCCCTGGCAGTACAGTCACAGTGAGAAATTGTGGTTCCTTCCAGAGCTGCCCAGGTGGAAATTCACCATCACGAAATTGATTCCCTTCCCATTTGGCATGTGCAAGCACAGGGCAATTTCTTAAATCCAGATGCCAGCTCAACTTGGTACAAATTTCATCAGCAGCAGGAAAGCTGACTCTAAATTAAACTTTCTGAATCCTTAGAAATATTTGAATATGCTCCTGCCAATGTCAGAATTTCAGTTCTTATTTCTGCAAGTATAGCAACTACCTTCAACAGCCAGCTGTTAACTACTAGTGGGTTTAAATTATCTGGATGAGAATTTGCATACCTACTGGAAAGTGCTTAAGGACTTGGAAATCAAGGGCAGATGAAAATTACAGCCATGGTAATACGTGAGGGCCTCCAAAGTGTTTAGAAATAGCTGTTCCTATCTATTCCTTCCTTGTGGACTGTATAAAATAAATAACTTGATTAGCTTTAGTTTGACTGTGTGAAGGATATATTTATTACTGAAAAATAACTCCTTTTGAAGAAAGGAATTTTAACTTTAATTTAGAAAGGTCATTTTAAATGGTCATTATCATTGTACTGAATTCACTAGAGACTAGTGTTTGAGAGATATTCACATGCAGCTATGGTAGGTGTTTCAAAAGACACTAGCACAACAGAAATTTGAATATTGATAGCTGAACATTGAGCATTTGTCATCCAAATGACAAAAATAACTCCTGCTTCCTACTCAGGCAATTTCTAAGCTGGCAAAAATCTCCACATTGCATCCCCCATCCTGGCACCGGGGTCTGGTCCACTGCACCCTCCAGCTCCCGTTCTCTCCTCCCTTGCACTTTGAGCCAGGCACACACGTCTCCTACTTTTCTTTATTTGGTCTGTAGCTGTTTTTTTTTTCTTAGCCACAGAAATTTCTAACCAGCTGCATAGCACTTGCCAGAAAAAGTTTGCTGCTTCAATTTATTTTCCTCCATCTCATAAAGGAATAATGTAGTATTGCTCTTCTTAAATTGGAAATGGCATTTCTTTCTTTTGTTTATCCTAATGTCCCCTCCGTATTTTTGTCGGTTTCTAAAAATTTACTTTTGCTTTTAAAAGGGAACTCATCGAGTGACATTTTGTCATGCAACTGTGCACTGATCATCAATGTTTAATTAAAACCTGTCATCGAAAGGTGATGTCCTTCCTAAGGAATGAATTTACTTTAGCAGTGAAAGTCTAGAGGGGCAGTTCTCTCCCTGTCACAGATCGACTTAAAAGACCAGAGAGACATGCAGGAAGACAACTAACAGTTCTGTGCATATTTATGGACTTGTTGTGCATGTGGTAAGTACTCTCCTGACAGCTAGTGTTAAATCCAATCAATCATCACTTAAATACATCACTGTGTATATTCACCTCACTCCTTCATTAGCATTCATTAGCAATTAATCAACACAGCAGTAGTCTCTGGAAAGTTCAACAATCCATAAGGTACATTTACATTAAAGATGAGCAAGTGAACATTTGTTCCACTTCAGCTAAGTCTTGTGTATTGTCATTTCTTCAAGGAGTGAAAGACATCGATCAAGCAAATGATTGATTGATTGATAGATATAGCATGCCATCTATTTCCTCTGAAGAGCATTTTTCTTCAAACCGGAGGACAGTAGTTTTACTCAGAAAAAAACTTTCGGTCTCCAGTGTCACAGTATATGTTTTACCATACTGGCTAAAAATGGATTTCTGCCTTAAATCCACTGCCTTTTCAGCTAAACTGTGTTGCTGCATCTCTCTTAGTTTGTAAAATTAGACCATGTGCTAGGGTACAGAGGCCCAGACATACCCTTTTAGCATCAGACATGAAATTAGATTTGTTTTGGTGATTCACTTTTTCAGCCAAAACAATTAATTAGTAGTATTTCCAAGGCAAAGTGGGAGGAAGAAAAGTATATTAAGGGGTATAAAAAATACAGCCTTACTTTTCTGTTCTATTACATTTCAGAAATAATAAATCTTAGCACTTTCAGAGACCTTTACAACCCTGTGGAAAATTAACTAAACTAAGTTTAATTGAAGTAGTTGTTCAGCTCTGCTTATGACATAAATATATACTGATAATGATATCTTTAGTGTTTATCTTAAGTACTCTTCAGACTTTATAGCAGTGAAATGATATAATCAAGTTTTAATTTGATTGTCTGTTTTCTTTTGTGAATGAAAATATGTATTTCAAAACAAGGATTTTTTTAGCCTCAGATGCACAAATTAATGGAAAAGAGAATTTACCACCTTATACTCAATGAAATTGAAATATTTGTTTTAATAAAAATATGAAGTTGTTGAGACCCTAAGTAGACATGTATTTCTTTTGTAACTCTTTTGCTTTCATGGAGCTGCATTTAGCTGGTATTACTGTGTTGTTAACGTGGTGAAATATCCAGTATCTAACATACATGCAGTGCTATGTGAATATTGAAAGCTTTATTTTTAATGCACTGATTATGGATTTGGGTTGCTACTTTATCTGCTTCAGTATATCTCCTTATTTGTTTCATGATTTCTTTTTAATTAACTTCACATGCAAATGCTCTCTCTTTCCTAGCTATGACTTGATACATCTTTGGATGGAAATGACTTGGCGTATGACACTGACCTCTCTGTGGCATACCTCAGAATTACTAAGCCATTTCGTAGTACAACTAATCTCTAATTCTCTCTGTGGCAGCTCTCTCCCTTCTACACTTTGTTTGTTTGTTTGTTTTAACATGCATCCTTATTTCATTAAATATCTTTTCTTTGCTGTACCAATATTTCAAGGCAGAAGTTTGTTAAGGTTGGAATAACCTCAAAGTGAAGTACTGTGAATATGCTTAAATAGTGATTTATATGTCTTACATGTGTAATGCAGGGCCAGGATTTGTTTTCCATATTGCAGAAACAGAGAGAGATGCACAGCCATTCTGTTTAATGAAAGATTTTGACGTTCTGTTTCACTGTTATTTGAAATTAATATTGGCCTGTTTTAAAGTCTTCATCTCCTCGGTAGGATTATTTAGACCCATAGACCCTGAAGGCTCACATCAGGGAAAAACCATGTGTTATGGGAAATCTGGTAGGTCATATCTGGTGCCTGGATACCTGCAGAACCCTGTTGGAGATAAAGCCTTCTCTACAAAAATATGTTGATGTGATCAGTCAAAATTCTTCAGCATTTAAACACAATAAAATATTAAGCATAATGACTGCAAGGATTTTTAACTATAGCTAAGACTACTCACCCCCATCCTTCCTCTCTGCTTGATTAGCTTCTCAGAGGTGGCTTGGCTGGATTCACAGAGGTAGAAGTACCAGCAAAGTTTGCTAGAGAGATAGTAAAAACAATGGTGTGGATTCCATTATGGGTTTATCTGCCCACTCCTACGCCACCGTCCTTATCAAAAGGCTCTGACCTAGCACAAAGATAAGTATTGCCCCTCTCTTCCCCCAGGCAGCCTGTCTTCTGTGCAGGAAAGGCAACATTTTACCTTTACGTTCACAAAATGGTTCTTTAAACTTCATTTTCTGTATGACTTTGATTCAAATTTTTCTCCCATTTAAAAACAATCCCCCAAATGCACACATTTTATTTTACACATAAGCACTGAAATTTGTTAAATTAAATCTTTATTTTGCAGAGGGAAAGCCAGCAGTGATTTTTACTTTTTAAAATCCTTTTCTATTTCTAGGAAACTTCAATGAACCATTTTATGGTATGATGATAGTGCAATGGGAAGAACTTGTATTCAAGATGATTAGACAACCACTAACATAAGGCACTACTGAATTTCTCAACCCTACGGGCAACAGAAATGGCAGAGCAGATTTTAGGGAAATTTTACACATTAGTACATAAACAGTCTGTCAAGAAATCGCACCCTTCAGATGTCTGCCTCTGACAGTCTTCAAGACATTAAAAAAATCATAAATGTGATTTGCAATAGAGACATTTACTAGCCTTAATATACAGAGACTGTCATCACTAGGCAAATCCAGGAATGTCAAGTGAAGATTATTAGACTGAAATGCCGGTACAGCAGAATGGCACGTGTGGATGTATGTTACCCAAAAGATTGTGAACTTCTCTACTCGGTGATTTGTTTGATCTTTAGCCCACAACCCCTTGTAGTGTGGCCCTACATGCTTTGACAATGTGTAGACATAACTGTAAAAAGGAAAAGCATGGGTCTATGCAAAGGGTCTGTAAAATAAAAATACTGGAGCTTTGTGGAATTTACCATGAATTATTAAAAGGAGGGAAACACTGGCAAGGAGAAGGAACAGAACTGAAAGGAGGACTAAGGGAAGGATAGAAACAGGACCAAAATAAAAGATCTGAAGATGAATGAAGGGTCTAGACCACACTTGGAAAGAAACCAAGGAGTTTAGCTTCATTGCATGCTTTGACTGATATGTGACTCCATGGGGTTTTGTATTCAGGTCAGTATGTCCAGGCAGTAGCTACCAAAAGGTGTGTAGAGGTTTCAGTGAGCTGACAGTCTCAGTCCAAACATCTGTAGACAGACATTTAAATTACAAGGGTTCCAAGGTGAAACAAGAGACACCACGGAGATGGAGCCTAAATCACATACCCAGATGTAGAGATGCTCTCTCTCTTGGCTGTGCAGTTTCACTAGTTGCCTTGAAATCAGTATATCTGTGGCTGACTGTCAGGTCTCAGGAGCCAGTGTTATCAAACCGGTACCTTTCAGGTCATTACAGTCAATAATTCCTTTTTAAGTATCAAAAAGAAAAGAAAACAAAGTGAGATGATTAAAAAGCCAATTAGCAGATCAAAGTATGAGAAGCCAAGTCCTGGAGGGGAAAAAGAATGCATGTATGGTAATTTAGGCTGTAAGGAAAATAATTAGAAGAGGATAGTGATAATGGGATAAGCTGGGGATCAAAAACTGTAGGGTTGATTGGAAAAAAAGAAGAAGAAAATTAAGGGAAATTTTAATGACTCTTTGCATAAAACAATTAACCATACAAATATTAGAACAAAAACTTGTGTAGAAACCACCCTGACCTCTTGGCAAGGAGAACAGTGGTCCATGACTCTTAAAACCCCCATTCTTTTAACTCTTATTCCCTGAAAAGTATTTCAGTCTCTCTGATGCAAGTAGTTTTTGGGATGGGGACATGGCTATGGAAGACATACATGAAGCAGCCAATAGAGATTAAAGGCAGAATTTCCCATCTCATCCCTCCTCCTTATCTTTTTCAGAATTTTACCTCCCTTTTTCAGCAAAGGCCTCAGAGTTTTGATGTTAAACTTTGAGTCACAATTCACTTTCTAAACTTTGTTTCCCTTGACTTCCTTCCAAATTCTTTCTTCCTCTCCAGTTCTCATAGCTCTAGCTTTCTCTGATGAGTTTTGATCTTGGCCAAAATTTTCATTGGCCTTTTCTCCCCGCATTGTGAGCACACATACCCCTCCCCTGGCCCCGTGCCTGCTTGAACTCCTGATCTTATCCCTGCTGTTGTCCATTTGATCTAAATATGCTATTCAGGGACTTACTGCAGATGGGGCAAGAATGAGGGGAAACAGAAAACTTTCTTTTTTTGTGAGGTTTCCAAAAAAGACCACCCTTGAGCTTTGGCTCCAAATGCCTCACAGCATTGTGAGTCCACAGATTCCTGTGTTCTCCTTCACAAAGTCCTGTGAGCCTTTAAACAGAAAGGCCCCTAACAGTTTGCTCCCCACGGCTCTGTCAAAGCAACAACATGGTTACATAAATATTGTTCAGCTCTAACCCTTTCCATGTGGCTTATACCACAGGAAGTTCACTTTCTTCTAAAGAGCCTGAACATGAGTGGGGGTAAGGATGAGTCTCAGTCTGTGAAGTATGAATTACCCTTTTAGAGACAGCTGGGACTCAAGAGAGAATGAAGGGTTTGCAATTTAACAAATAAGAACAGGAAGGAAGAGAGCTGTGGAGAAAAAGAAATAAAGCAGAGGCATAAGTAGAAGAAAAAACACCTCCTTTCCATTACCTAAGGAGTTTCCGAAATAATTTCAGCAAAGGAGTATTACAGTCAGAGAACAAAGAACATAGTCACTAATGCCAGCACTGTATCTTGTCAACAATACAGAAAAAGAAAGGATCTTCTCTGAAGAGCAAGTGGTAAAGATCAAAAAACATTCAACAGGAGATTCCCCTGAATGAATAACATTGAACAATACCTGTCTTGACTGTTCACCCATCGCTTCAGTGATAAACAGAGATAAAAGGTGAAGATGCTATACCTCTGTGAACTTAAGAAGCTCTGGGTAGCAACTCCCTATTTCCTTGCAAGTAGAGAACATGAAGAAGAGGAATTGGGAATTAATACTCCCTATTTTATTATAGAGTATGTCTTTCTTACCTCCTTGATTGGTAACTCACTTCAGGGAATAGAAAGCTGCAGTTGGACATGAAGAAGGAGATAAATACCTAGTTTCCTCTCAAATTCCTCCTGCCCTCTTGAGGCACAGTAGCTGTGCTTGAAAAGATTGTGTCACTGACTCATATCTTTCTTTCCTCTCTGGAGATAACTCTCTTGTCAGCTCTTCTCCTTGTGGAGAGGAGAAGACGAGTCGTATTTCTGACTGCTAGCATGGCAGGAAAGAAAAGAAAAGAAAGAAATTATCATGTCTAGTCTCTTTCACAACCTTCCCATTTAGTCCAGTTTAAAAACCACTGTAATGCTCTTAAATAGTGATTAATGACAATTCTGAGTCAGTCAATCACTATGATGAGTCTGGAACATAACAACAAATGACCTAACAAACACTAGAGGTGGGAGCTTCAAAGGTGGAAAGTGGAAGGAGAAGGAAGAAGGGAGAAAGTCTGTGTCTGCCTGACTGATGGATTCAACATCCTTTGGCCCAACAAGAGCTGGTGCCAGTCAGGTATTCCAGGCACATGAAAGCCCATCTCCCCTTTTCAGAGGAAAAATACAATATATACTGGTAACATGATTGATACACTCATAACACTCTCCACCATTCTTTAAATTTACACCTTTTTTGGAAGCATACAGTAGGATGCTTCAGGGTTTTGTGTTGCTGTGTTTAAGTATTTCTGTAGAAGATATATATTTTCAGATCTTGGAGACCTAAGTCTTGTTTCGCACTCCAAGAAACTTCAGACATTCTGCCATTACATGACATGATTCTAGTTCATGTTCCTCAGTAGATTTGCTTAACATACATTAGGGTTGTTCATAAGACTTAATATTTTTATTATTTTCCAAGTAGTTTGGATTTACCTCCATTTTATCCATCTTTAAGCTAGACATTTAGTCTAACCCACTTATCTAGACCTGTGTTATAATGAGAGGAAAGAGCAAGGCATGTCCAAGTGTGATTCATCCTGCCTATCTTATATATCTGTCTTACCAAAAATTGTTGCTGTATGGAAGATCATGTACTTTGTAGTTGTATCCTACAGTAACGCTGTTTCTGGGGAATGGAAAAAAAAAAGTGGAAACAACAGTTTTCTACTTCACATAAATAACTCCTTGCCAGGGTTTGGCAGGTATCTCTACTTTTCTTGGGCAAATTTACATGTGGAATACCAGTCCCTGGTCTTTGACCTTTTCTTTGCTCTGTTTTTTGACAAGTGACCAAATCTCAATATTGTTCTCTGTGGTACTTATCATTTTGCTCTTTTTTTTTTTCCTCTTTATCTTTACCTCTGCTTTCTCTTGATCTAAATTTTTATTTTATATTAGCATGGGCTTCTATTTTATTTTAGAAACTCTTTCAATTATAGTTAGTATCCCATGTGTTTCCAGCCTTTTTAAAAAATATTTTATTTACTGAAATAATTACCACCTTTGTTTCACCTTTACATTGTTTTAGGTACATTTTACTCCATCCTTCTGGGAATGTTACTCTACAGTGGAGTTTTGTCCCTCTGAGATCAACATGACCAGAATTTCTCTAGCTTTCTCAGTACGGCCCATGAAGAGAAAATTGGGATCTTCCTCTCACAGCTGCACTTAATCAAAAATAGCTTCCTTTTGGCAATTTGCAATGCTAACTTTCTTGAAGTTTTTCTTTTGAAAAATCTTAAAATCCACTAATAATGCATGAAAAATACCCCATTTTTCCAGAAAGTTCTGGTGGTTTGACTCGTCCCCTCTATAGGATTTTGTTTTCTTCATGCAGATTCTGCAAACCTGAGTCAATCCCTCTGAGAACTCTTAGAGAAAATGGGTTGGGGTGGATGTTGACCCCCATCAATTTTATTTGTCTAACACAGCAGTTTGCATGTGTTCAGTAAAAAGCTGAGAACTCAAGCACTCAGAAAACAGGAGATACAGAGTTAAGCTGAAAGCCCAAATTTGAGATTTTTGCCTGCTGTGAGTGGGCTTTATTTGATTACTTTGTTTGTTCGTGTATTTATTTTTGGAGAATGATGAGCTGTCCATTGTTCTACTTCATTATGAAAACTGAACTATTGTTGAGGAGCCCTAGAGTGTGGGATGGGCTCTTACTTGGTTTCCTAAAAGAAAACAAAGTTAATTAAACTATAACTCTTTCTCCTTAGTTTATGGCTTAAAAGATAGTGTCTTTTTATTGTTGTGCATTCTCTAGTAATTATTACCACTTGTAGTATACTGCAGACTAGAAACCCTGCCTTTGATAGTTCAGTTCATATCCCTCAGTTATTATATCTCTCTATTGTAGCAAGGCTGTGATCTAAGTGCCTTTGGCATAACCCACAAACATATCACAAACAATACCTTAAAAGTGGAACAGTTTAATTCAGCTTTGCTTAACAGCAGCAGGACACACATTACCGTTTTGCTTTGTTTTGCAGCCCTAGATACATTAGGCTGTGCTAAAATCCACATTGGTCAAATGAACCCAGCTCACCAACTGGTCTGAGTCAGTCTGTACGTCTGATTACCACATTGGAAGACCCTGTGGAAACTGTTTTAGAGGCTGAGAAAAAGTGTTCATTTTTCTTTATGGGGCCTGATGGTGTAGAAAATGATTTGTTTTCCCAGGACCTTTCAGGCTGTGGTACTGGAAATCACAGCTGCCAGGGCTGGCCCTGGCTCTGCCCACCAGTATGGTTCAGCTAAACGCACTGCTGTTTTCTCTCTGTGTTTTCTGAAGTCCGTAATGTTTACCTGGCTTAGGTTTTCACCTAAATTTCAGCTAATACTGTTTTTCTGTGCAGTTATTCTTTGTTCTCATGTCTTGTAGAGAAACATATTGAAAACAACTCCTTATGCAAAGCCCTTAAATTCATACTTGAAAATCTGATTGAACAGATTTAGCACCAAAAGGCAAAACCTGCCTGCACATAGAAGTGCACAAGTCTAAATTGAATCTCAAAAGTAAGGAATTGCCAACTGGGTTTTGTACAACTTGAAGCTATGTATTTGTTCAGACCATCTTGGGACTCAGGAGAATGACAATGCAATGTAGAATGGGCTTCTCAAACTTGAAGACCACGTAGCCGTAGAGATTGGTTCTCTTTATTCTGCCCACTGCCAACAGCATGGAACAAAAGAAAAAGTTTTGGGATCAAAGAACAGCTGGAAGAGAAAGACACTGCCTTTCAAAAATAGAGTTGTAACAACTTCAAGATATAAGTACATAAATAATTAGCCAAATAATTCTCAGTGATAACGTTAAAACTGCATGTGGATTTGAAGGTAATTGCAGGTGAAAGCGGAATAGTCTGATTCAATGCAGCCAAACCCCCAGAGAGACACAAAACTTTAAAATGTTTGATTCAGGCCCTGTACTCACTATGAAATGACTAAAATTTATGTGAGGTCAAATTCACTGCTTCTATATCTAATATTCCCCCCGTGAGCTGTAATATAGAATTGCATGCAACTGCTCATATACTGAAACACATGCTACTTTTTTGTAAAATCAGTGCTTAGGAAAGATTTAATATATTTATTATTTAAAAAGTTAAAGCAAGACTGTTAATATTTTTCTCTGAAATATGTTAAATTTTACTGTTATTAAAATGTCTTTCTATGTGAAAGAGTTTTTTAAGAATTGTTATTACACTACCGTATTTTTATTATTAAACTCCTAGTTTAATATGACGTTTTCCTTATTTTTTACCAGATGATAAATACCTGTTGCGTTTCTTTATTTTTCTTGAGTATATTGCTTTTGTCTTCCCAGTCTTGTGGAATGTAATAACAATTTTGATTTCAGATATGAAATAGATGCTTAAAATTTCGTGTAAGATTTGCTTACACTTTTCAAATTGCTCTTAAAAGGACTAGTAATTACAAGATAGCATAAGAAACAAATTATTACATATAAGCATGTTAATAGATTGTTATTTGGGACATATCTTTATAAAATGGAAGATTCAGAAAAAAATCTCAGTAGACTTACTCTAGCAAGATCATATTTAGCAAAGCTACATAAATAGCTTAATTGTTCTGGTCAAGATAACAGATCATGACCTGGGAAGGCCTCAAACCTATCTTTGAAATGCAAAATTAAATTAATTTTTAAAAAACAAAAATCCATCTAAAGATGGACATACCTTAATTTTCCTCTGACCAGAGAGCGTGGACACCACCCCTGACTTAGCAGGTGGGGTTTCACAATAATTTTTAATGGAACTTCACTTTTTGATGGGAGAGGATGATATTTCCTCAGTCCTGGGCTGTCACTCAAAAATGTCCACGGGTGCTTTGTGAAACTCTTTCGTAACGTGTTTTGGTGCGGGCAGTCTTTAATGGTTTGGGTGTCTGCAGTTACTTCTTAATGTACTGATGTTTCAGTTAACTCATACTGTTAAACTTACGGGAGCTGCAGTGGATCCCTCACAGCCAAAGACTGGCAACTTCTGGTCAGGCTTGTACATGGCATTGTACATAGAAGAATATTTTGTATTTCACTGAAATAAAGTTATAATTATAGTGGAGAGTTTGTTTCATGAAGATGTTTAATTCATTGAAGTCTTCAGTGCCCTTTTTCTTTTTTTATCTTGGAAAAGGGATTCTGAAGTGTCTGATTTTTTTTTAAATTGCTTGATGTTATGCCATACCTTTCTGTGCAGTTAGTATTGATCTTTGTATTTCTAAGAAATTTCTCAGCACAATTAATTTGTTTTACTCTATGGCCTTTTTACAAGTTATAGCAACTTGATTGCTGAAAAATCAGTTCTAAATTATACCTGATACATGCCATTTAGTCTTTCAGTCTTCTGATATTTTTGCTTTATAATCAAAACACTACTTGTTTCATCTGGTCTCATTCTAATGATCTTTGTATGTTTTCTCAGGTAAAGACAAAGCTAAGCCCCCACCTTGTATTGAAGTGTATGTGCATTTAGAAAACACTTTCATGGCCTTTCTGCTAATTTTATGGGTTGCTTCTCTAAGAATAGAATCGAGACGTTTTTATTGATGCTTTCATTTTTTTCCCTCCGAAAAATTGATTTTAATGTGGAGTCCTACTTAAAAATCAATGACACAACCTGACTTAGGGTTTGACACCGAAAATCTATATAATTCTCAGTGGACATGAGTTTCATGAGCTTAGAATCTGAAGACACATTATACAAAAGGCAAAAATTCTCCCCTGGAGTAAAATGTCAACTAAGTTATAGTACATCTTAACAAATCAGCCTAATGGGCACTGTTCCAATACAGAAGGTGCTTATAACCAGGCAAAATATATATACATTTATAAGTGTGTGTTTGGAAATAATACCTATTAAATCCCCCCAAAGTTAGGTTATGAGTGACTTCTATACTTGTTTATACTTTAGACTCAATTTATATGTGACATGTCACTCTCTAGCATTGTCTCATGGTGATACTAGAAATATTTGCAAGTTTACAAAAAGACTGATAAGCTACAATTAATTAAAAATAGGATTTAATTAAGAATATAGAGAAGATTGAATAGGTGGCCTGAAATGGAAATGTTGAGAAGACAGATTTTCAGTTCCCTGGGATCCTGGATCCATCTTCAGATAGGAGTAGCTGGGGTAGGAAAGAAAGGGCAAAAGGGAAAAGGCCTAACAAGGATTATGATGAACTTTGTCAGTTTATGGAAAATATAATGTGATGTCTCTGAAAGTTCCTTTCCATTTTACACTTCTATATCTTCCCCTGAGCCCTGCACAAGACCGATGACATTTAAATGACATTTAAAAGTGTCTCAGTGATATTTAAAAGAAAAAAAAGAAATTAAAAAGCAATAAAAGCTAATATTTTTCTATACCTTGTGTGTATCTGGCTTCAAGGAACTCTTGCCTAAGTTTTGCCAAAAGAAGTTTTATGCCAAAAATATAGCTGCTCTGAAACAGGGATTGGCTCTTGGGATGCATTGTAAAATTTTTCTTACACCTTGGAGCAGATAAGCCTTGCTTGTCAGAGTTTAAATCAGTAGTGTGGTTTTTACACTTTCTTTGAGGTATCTTCTTTAAGGCCATCACCAAGACAATTTATTTGACTAGAACAATTTTGGATCTTATCCACTGTGGTCAGGCCTTCTTAACTAAGAAACCTCACATGTCTGTGAGCATTACTGGTCTCTTATTAAATCATCAATAAGAAGTACTGTTCAAAGAGAATACTAAGAAAATTGTTTTCTGAATATCAAGAATTGAATATACTAATGTAGACTGAGTACATGAGGCAAGAGTTTGAACAGACAGCTGCCATCTAGATGACATAGATCACCCAGAAAACAGATACCTTCCCACAATTAACAAACATCAAAGCTTAAGTTGGTCGCCTATGATAAAACAAGCTTCTGTATTGGATCTTTGAGGTTCTGCATTTTTTTGAGAAAGCTTTTAAAGGCAATACACTAGCCAGATTAGGAGGGTCCAATACTTCCAAGGCTCCCATGGTTTATTGTGAAAACAACTGCATTGTTAGGGAGACAACATTAACGAACAGAAAGAGCTAATACCATCTGTACTCGATGCAGAGAACAGAGAGTCCAGGTTCTTGTGTCCCCTCCCTGAACCAAGTTGCTGGCCAGATCACTTCAGTATGACTTTTACAATTTGCTCTTTTTTTTAAAACAGGGATACTTTTATTTTCTTCCTTTGACAAGCATTTTGATATTGAATCAAATTATGCTTCTGAAGTGATCTGTAATATTCAAGTGAAAGTTAGAACATGAAAATGCATGATGTGTTTAAGCAGAAGGTGATAAATAGATATTGAGTCAAAAATAGCACCCTGCTAATATTTTATTGTTATTATTTACATCAGTATTTTGAAAATGTTATTTAAAATATTTATGGAATACAGGAAATGTCATTCTCCAGACAAAAAAAAGAAGACAATGAAAAGTTAGAATGAATGACAGAGCCATGATGACAAATGAGGAAAAATGCAACTAGTTACAGAAAAGCATCATTTATGAGCTAACAGAAGACTGAATCACTGTAGTGCATATAAATATGGTACAACAATGATTTTGATGACTCTTTATCACAACTCTGTGATATGAGTATGAAATAAAATAAAAAAGGACATGGGGCCAAAGATAAGTCAGTTTACATTATGGTATTAATGAAGAATAAGGAACAGCATGGAAACAGACAAATCTTGCAGGATAGGAAAATGACAACTTTGGGCTCACCTTTAATAACCTGAAAGATTTATCACTCCCCTTGCCTGCTGAAGCTGTAGGCAATTTTTCTGTTGTCTGTCTGGTACCTCGAGTTATTATACAAAGAAAAGGCAGCAGATATGCAGCAAAGGTGGAACTGAGGAGGAGACTGAAGAGAAAATATCCCAGAGATGACCACTATGACCATGTTAGTTCAAATATGCCAGTTCTCATGTTTGTGGCAGTCCTTTACCCCAAGCCTATTTGGACTTGTCTAAAATAAGCACATGGATTTTCAAACATTGATAATTGATATGTTCCCTCAACAGAAGCTCGTTCTTAAGAGAGAGTCTGTTAACATTTTTCTGATGAGTAGAGAACAGTGCATTCCTTGTTACTGTACAAGGCAGCACCAATTTTTATGAGTTTCAGCAGTGATTTTGGATGATAGTTGGGACTAAGGCCGGATGTGCAGACACAAATCACTGTCATGGGAGCATTTCTCCAAAGTCTGTCTATTGGAGGGTCATCCTTTTATTCCTCTCATGATCTTTTTTTTCCATTTCCTTGTGATGATGACCTGAATGTGATCAGAAGACAGCTGCCATGCAGGACAATATTTACTCAAAATGGGAATACTATTTCTTCCTAATCTCTTCTGCCATGTCAACTGATACAGGCTTGGCAGCTCTCCACCACCATTCTCAGCACAGCTTTTCACTCTGTTTATCCATCAGAAAAAGATTCAGATTTTTTTCCCAAATTTCTGTTTCCTGATAGTTTAATCTACCTCCTTTCTAAATGTTTTTTTTTTTCATTCAAAGGTTACACATTCATGCCTTGTGGATGCTTTTGGGCCAGCCAAGCACATGGCAGACATCACCAAGTCCAGAATAGGCACTCAATTGCACCATTCAGGTCACCTTGCTTAACTGCGAACTTCCTAGAGATGTGTGCTCACCTATGGACCCTGTGCTTACAGTTCCAACCACCTTCTGTCATGGATTTTTTCTTTTTGCTTCGGAGCTAGTTCTGCTGTCTATGCCAACATATGAGTGCATACACAATGTCTATAGATGTCCAGTCACCAGATGCTCAGAATTAGTCTTCGAACTCCAGTCTACAATTTCTGAGGTACATTCACAGATAGGATAAGAAGAAAAAAGTAGAACACATAAAGTGTTGAATTATCCTGAATCCACAGCAACCGCCACACACTACTACAGATTTGGAAGACGACGCATGTTGGCATAAAATAACAGGGTCCCAAATCCCTGGTCTAACCATCCAGAGGTTTAGCCAGCATAATGCTGAGTAATTGAGACAACATGTGATCAGAGGACCATCAATAGTATCTATTACTTGGTATAAATATCTGTGGAAACAAAAACTTTTGCAAAAGCAGACTTCTGGATGGATTTGTGTGTCCAGATCAGGGTGGAATATCCTCATCTCCCCAAGAGTGTATAGTACTGAGGCTCCTTTTACCACCTCTGAATTGGGAAGCTCTTCAACTACTTGAAGACAGGGTTAGAGAGAATGTGAAAATGGACAGGCTGCCCAGGGAGTCTGTGAAATCTCTGTTACTGGAAAACTTAAAAATACGACTGGACAAGGCCCTGGGTGACCAGATCCAGCTGTGGTGCTGGCCCTGCTATGAGCAGGAGGTGGGACATGGTGACCTCCAGAGGTGTCCACAGATCTCTGTCCCACTGTAAGGCCAACACCCACCTTTTGAATACTAGCAACCAGCTGCTCCCATTGCTGCCTCTGTGTTCAGCTGTGATAGTCCTACAAATGCAGTGGCACTGCTTCTTGTCGCACTGGTAGGGTCCCACCCTGTCTTCTTGCAGAGATCAATCACCAACCCTTCCACCCAACGGGAGAGGCAGAGAGGCATGAAGTGCAGAAATCCAGTGCCAGAACAGAAAACCACACTGAACCACTATTTTTGTCTCCCACTGGAAACAAATCTGAGCTTTTCTGCTGAATCCGTTTTTGATGGGAACTCAAACTGAGCTGGAACAATTTTGGCCCCAGCTAAATGGAGAAACATCTGGTTCCAGTCCCTGACTGCAGGGCTGAAGAGACCTAAAGACTTCCAGAACAGTTAGAAACAAGAGGTTATTAAATGGATCCTTTCTGATACGCTTCCTCAGTAATGCATGCATGGATGAAGAGAGGTCTGTGGAGGTCACTACAAGCATAATTTGATTGACTGTCTGTGATCGCTGTAGCCCACAAAAAAATATTTTCTCACTTGAAAAAATCCCTCCTGCTACTTTTTGAAAATCTCCCTTTGCACTGCTTACCTACTGCAATTTACGTTTTCACAGACAGCACAGAGGTGCTCATATTCAATATATCCTTTCATTCACATCCACCCCTCCCCTTGCTCTGTGGCCCCCTTTTCTAAAACTGCAAGTAGAATCATTTCCTTTATTCTAAGATAAAATGATTTATAATCAATTAATAAGCATTGCTGAGGCTTTTGTTTGCCTGAAGCATCATTTCCTATTCAGTTTTTGCATCTGAACTATTCAGCATTGCCTTTTGGTTCTCTCTGAAAATACTCTTGAGAAGCCATGCTTATCAGCCAAGAAGCATCCAACAGCAAAGCATGTGCATTTATAAAAAGACTATCACTTTTGTGCTAACTTTGATTGCCAGTTTCTACACTTAAAATGAAAATTAAGCTAGTGGTAAAGCCACACTGTTAGATATCTGAATTCATTACACTGAATTATATGAATTTCCTTTCTTTCCTTCAATTCCCTCAAGTGGCATAGATTAATTTATAGAGTGTATGTGTTTTTAACATCTGCAAAGTTCTCATGTGGATTGATGTACTGAGAATAAAACTTAAAGCAGCCATTACGAGGGTAGTGCAAACATTATTCCTCTTAATGATTTTTGCACACCTGTATTTTTGAATGTCATTTTGGGAAGTGGGAGTGGAATAGGGGTAATTAGAGAAGTTACTTTACTGTCACAGTAGGAGATGTATAATTGCAAGGCCACAAAGCATAAAAAGTCATGTTGAATGCGAGGACTGATTTTCCAAAGAGATTTGTGTGGAGCCATTTTGAATCCACAAAATGTGCCCTCCACAATAAATGACTCAGAATACTTGTTCCTCTGAGCACCTGATTTACATTAGCAATCAGTTACTCAGAGGCACAAGCACTGTGATTTGTGTTCAAAAGCTGGTTTTGTACACAGATTTTCCTCATTAAAATGTGAGTTACTTGTTTTGAAATTTTTGTCCTGAAATGCCTATAACCAAAATCCAGTGGTTTTGAAAACATTTTTAATACACCTCACTCTGGTCACTCCATCGTTTCTTGGTGTGTTTAAACAAACTGGGAGTAAGGTAATAGTTTATTCCTTTCATCCTTTGATCACCTGTCAAAATGACAGCAACACCAACCTGTGTAATGATTTCTGGCTATCACTGACTTAACCAGAAGCAAGCACCATGTTCTGTAGATCACATTGCGATTTAACTGCACATTCTTCAAATTCCCCAATCTATCTTTCAGATGGTTAAAATTAGAGAGAAAGAGCTTGTTCTCCATAGAAGATGTTTCTGTAGAGTTCAAAGAGAATTTAAAAAATTGGTAGTGAATCACAAAATAATTCAGGTTGGAAGGGACGTCTGGAGGTCAGCTTGTCCCATCTCCTTCTCAAAGCAGGGCTGACATCAAAGTTGGGTCAGGTTGCTTGGGACATTGTCCGGTCAAGTTTTGAAAATCTGCAAGGACCTCTCCACTGCCTCTCTGGGCAGCCTGTCCCCTTGCTTAACCACTATTGTTATGGAAAGATTTTTTTAATATCCAGATGGCAATTTCCCTGCCAAAAAGTGCAACTGTTGCTTGTTGCCTTTTCCTGTGCACCCCTGAGAAAAGCCTGACTTCATCTTCTCTGTAAACACCCATTAGGTAGTGGAAGATGATAATTAGATCCATCCTTTGCCTTGTCTTCCCTAGACCAAACAAATCCTCAGTTTCTCCTCATGTGGTCCAGCCCCCAGCCATCTTAGTGACACTCTACTTGACTCACTTCAGCTTACTGATGTTTCTTGTACTAAGAGGTTCAAAACTGGACACAGTGCTTCTTGCAAGTGCTGAACAGAGGGGAATGATCATTCCTCTTGACCTTCTGGCATCAGAAAGGTCTACTAATGCAACCCAGGACATGGTAAGACTCCACTGCCTCAAGGGCTCATTGCTGACATATTCTGCCTGTTGCTCACCAAGACCAGCACATCTTTCTCTGCAGAGCTGTTGCCTAACCACGCAACCCCCAACATGGTGTGTTGCATGGGGTTATTCCATCCCAGGAGAACAACTTTGCCTTTGATTTTGTTGAAGCTGGGTTCCTCATCACCCACTGCCTCAGCGTATTGTTAACTCTTGCCCAGTTTGACGTCATCCACAAACTTGATAGATATCACCCAAGGCACTGAAAAAGGTGTTCGAACAATATCAGCCCAGTATCAAATCCCATTGCAAGTGTCTGCATGTTAGGCTCTGAGCTGTTGACAAAGATACTCTTGCCCCACTTTTTCAGGTGGATCCTTTCTCTTCCCAGCAATATTTTTTCCTTGAAGAGGGTCTGTTGGAAAGACAAACCAAAGCCCTGCCTGTGACACCAGTAGCACAGCCAGGTGCTCATCCATAGGTTGCCTTTGCTCCTGCCCAAGTACTTTCCTTTGACTGACATGATTGTTTGGGTCCTTGTTCCTGCCCCTTTCACTCCTCTAGAGACCTATAGTCAACAAGAGTGTCTCCCTTTCCAGTATTCCTTAGTTCTGGATTCCTTAGATCCTGCAATTTTGATTTCACTGAAAGATCAGACACTCCAGCTCATATCAGATTTTGACAATGACAGTAAAAGACACATCATCTGTAATTTTTCTCCCATTAACGACAGTATTTTTAACACACTCAGATGCTGTCTTAAGAGAAACCAGTTAGTGTAATATTTGCTTCTAGCTATGCAGCTCAATAAGGTGCAAAATGCATATTATTTTATTAAGGTTCAAACATCTTTTCTGTTAGTTCTGACTACTGTGTATTTTATCCATAGTTCAATAACATTAGTAGCACCTTACATAAGTAATTAGGTAGAAGAATGTTTCATTATAACTATAAAATGAGGCAAATTCCTTTTCACAATCAGAAATCTCATGTGAAAAAGAAATCTCTGGGTTGTAGGGTAGACCGCTTTGTTTAAAACCAGACAAGAACTGACTGCTCTGCTGGGTACAGCACTGAGCATACTGAAAGGACCAGACCTGCACTGATGTAAGAAATGGACCTTTGCTGATATGCACATTTCTCTTCACTACTGTGGGATTATTTGTGGATAGATTAGACCCCTCGGATGCACTCCACGTCTAAATTCCCAAAGTCACAAAACAGGCATTTAGTTTTGAGAAAGGTACTTTAGTTTGCATACCACTAAATTTGCCAAGGGCTGCAAATACTGCTTACGGTCCTGCTCTTTCCAAAAGAGTAAACGCTATCAGTGAAGTCTGCTGAGGCTCAGCCAGGCTGTGGTGGCTTGGGAGAGTTCCTCGCCGAATCTCCCCGTCCTCCCCGCGATGCCGGACGCAGAGGGTCCCTGTCCTGCACGTGGTCATTTGACGTCCCACGATGTCCCTCCTCACCCCAGGCACACAGATGGGCTGAAGCGCGAGGCGGTCAGCCGGTGCAGGGCTTACCCCAGCTGTGAAATGGTGCCTGCCGCGCAGCGCTGCGGGCAGCCTCTCTGTGTTCTCTGCCTTGCTTCCTGCTGGGGTGTTTCACAGGGAAAATTGCTTTTTTCTGAAATACAATGGAAATTTTTGTGGGGAAATGTTCTATTTTTAACCAGACTTAGTCCTTCCTTACCAACTCATTAGAGGGACCCTCAGCCACCTACACCTATGCCAAGGCGGATTAAAAGGATACGTTTCTAATCTAAGAGCACTTTTTCAATTACTTTCTGTAGCTGTAAATGACAGTCGGACTACAGTATGTTCCTCTCAAGAGATCTGATTTAAATTACATTCATATATCATATATCAGCTCTTCAGTATAGCTTGAGATTTAAAAACTACATCAGCAATCATGTCATTTAACCGAATCAAATTAGCTTCCCTAGAGTTGGAGCAAGAGACAGTTTTAAACTCGTGCAAAATGAAAAACAAAACAAAAAAACCCAGACTGTAAATTTGGCTTTCTGTGGTTAAAATAAATTCCCTATACAACTTCAATAAATAAATACTATGCAACAATCAATCTGAATGGGTATACAAGAAGCTATGCTCCCATATTGAACTCAGGAGCTCAATTTACCTCATAATTCAGAATCTAGGCCTTTATAATGAGTTTGGGGAGGCTCATTTAGACTGTTCCCTCACAAACATTTTTTGCTCTTTCAAAGTCATCTGGGCTTCCCTTTTTCTCTGTTCTATCTTGACTTAATATACCATAATAATTCCACTCTTAGTGTTTCAAGTAACACTATGTATCAAATAATTATCTGAGAGTCTTCATGCTGCCTTTAAAAATATTCATCCTTCCCATCTGTTACTAAGTGCTTTAATCACTTTCTTTCCTTGTTGTGGCTACTGTAACCCTGCTAGTGTGTTTCATGCTATGTGGATATGGTTGGGCTTGGGGTAATTTGATGATGAGTGGCAATTGATGGAATTACTTCTATTACTTCTTTTAAAAATACAATGAACAAAACAATAGAAAACTTGTATACACATACTGATCCTGTGTGTGGATATACCTAGGCTGAGATAGGTTGCTTGGGTACCATAAGGGATCTTGCCACAAATGCAGTGAACAGGGGGTAACTGGAACTCAGCAGGCTGAATTTTTCTGTGCAGTCACATTGCACTGCTCTGAAACCACAGAAGACTTATTTAAGTCTGTGTAGGACCTGTTTTCTATGCTGTACTAGGAAGTAGGTGCCCTTGAACCATGCAAAAACTGGACTGACAAAAGCTTAGCCTTGCTGCCTTTGGCTTGGTCCTCATGGAGACTCTAAAAAAACTCTACTTAAAAAGCTCTACTAAAATTTTAAAAATACACATTTATGGGCAATGGATCCTAATACTAGGGATGGCTTCCCAGGGCTTGTCTATACCTTCAGACAGCAGAATGAAGACAGCTTATCTGGGGAGTCCATCACATTATCTAGCCATCATCTTCTGTTTCAGCAGAAAGTGCTGTACAACAGATGCTACAGCTTTGAACAGGCTATGCTACTTTGGGGTAAGCCAGGTGTCATAGCTGAGTGGAGAACAAGAATACAGAGGCCACTCTTCAAGAAAATACGTTCCTTCTAAAGCATACAGACCAAGGTGCCTTTCTCCCCTCATTGTATGGATCCCACAGTCCTCATTCCAGCCATGCTACCCTCGAATGTTATCCCACATTACTCATATGTGTCATTTCACCATAGACGGGTGGAAGAGGGAGGACAAAAAAACCTAAACCACTAGTTTTTGGCACAGGGAGTGAAACCCTGGTTTCTCTGTCCCTCTCCCTTTCAAAAAAGTGGCTGACTAACAGACCTAGAAATATCATACCTCTTCCTTTTGCTTTTTTCTCAGCCCACTGAACTTTTCTTTACTCCCGGCAAAGCAGAATAACTACAGCAGAGGGATGGTGTGTGTTGCCATCTACCACCGAACAGCATCAGTGATGCTCATGCTGGGGCTGACCTCTCTCCTCTGGGCTCTCCGCTGAAGCCTTGGACAAATGGGAAGAAAAGGGATACCCCTTCCACTAAGGTAGTTGAGAGCCAAATCTGCTGAGCAGACCTCAAGGATGACTCATTTCTAAATCCAGTGAAGGCAAACAGGGAAGGAGATGTGTGGCTACTCAGTACCATTGAGGGTCAAGGGCTCTAACTTCTCTTGGGGCACCTTCAGACAAATTCAATGACAAACCAGAGACTTTATAGAGGCACTAGTCTTCCCAGGAAGGAACAGAAGCTGGGCAAAGGGTTTGAGGACCACATTTTTATCCTATTTAGGGCGTTAAATGTGATGAGAGTACTGTGACCTTCATAGATCTAACTCCAGGTCCTTCTGGGCCGGGGGTGAACCAACAGTGAATCTATACAAAGAAATTAATTTTAAAAAGGGAAAACTATCCTGTAAATTCCTACAGTTAAAAGAAGTTTTATTTTCTCTGCCATAATAAAAGCTTTCATTATGCCATAACAACATGGAACAGTTTCAGTGGGAGGAATTGAGACCTCATGTATCATGGATGGTACTTAACAAATCTGAACCAGTGCTCTTAGGTAGCTGCTCTTAAGCAGAAGCTGTTCAACACAGTCTTTGGGGGTTTTTTAGAGAGACATCTGCAATGAAGAACATATACTAAAAAGCAGTGATTCATTCAAGGTAGACCAGGGATACACACCTTTCGTGTTTCCTCATCTACACTGCTTTATGGGCTATACATTTTCTGCCTTTCTCTTTCCACATTCGGTCTCCCACCATCTACGTGCCACTGTAGGCAATGTGCCAGATTGGCACTTAAAACATGAAAAATCAGAAAAGGGGAAAGAGAGACACAAATAAAAGGTAGGCCTGCAGCACTCACATCTCTGTGTCCTTTCCTGACAAGCAGCACTTCCATTTGTGTTGGGGTGCCAGTTCTATCAAACTTCTGTCTTGTATCAATTTTTAGCAGCATGGATAATTTATTGCATCTGGGATGATAGAAAACCAGCTTTATACATCATTCAGCTTGCAAAAGATGTGTAGCTTCAGTTCCTTAATGGTGTCATTTTGGCTGAATGCTATTAACAGATTACCCCTGCCTAGGGCAGTGGAGCATGTGCAGCAGAAAGATAACCTTGTGTTCGTAATTTAATATTAACTGTTTTCTCCATAGTACCTCTTTCCAGTACATTAACAACAAACCAATATGGCCTTGTCCCCTGCGGTCGTATTCTTCAGCAAAAAATGGATTACATGATAGCAAGTTCCTGAAGATTTCCAATGAAGTATTACAAATCACTCAACGCCTGCTCTGCAGAAATGAAAAATAAACAGGCTTAGATTCAATCAAATTTAATTCCTCCAATTTAGCTTTACCGCACTTCAAAGGGTGCTCTTATTAATGTCTTGGTGAAAAAATGTAACAGTAATTTTTCCCCCTTCTTATACTGAAAGCCTCCAGTTGTGTTCAACATAGAGTGAGATCAAGAAAATGTTTTTTTTTCGTGAATACTCTGACACAGTTTGATATAAAAGTGTAAGCCATTTACAGAAAACTCTTTATGGAATTTTTATCCTATTCCATTCCCGGGAGCTAAATTTATATCCTGCATTAGCTATCATAGCACTAGAGTATTAGTCTTCTTGCAAGCAGTTCAGGGCAGTCTGAGGGCCCTATCACTCTCTACCACTCACATACACAGGCATTATGGGTTTATCTCATCTTCTGCAGCAAGTGCTAGGCCCAATTCATTCCTTTAGGCTACTTTACTAATAACCTATTCCTTATCAGGGCCTCTCCACCTCAGCTTGTGATCAAAGACCCAATTAATGGAATGGAGAAAGGTGAAGCATTCAAATAATGGAGACAGCTGTTTTTCTCTGTTAGAGAAAATCCATTTGTATTGTTATCGCAGGCTCCAAGTTCTGCAGCTCCTGTTTAATTCAGTCTCCCTCTATTTCTGCTGATGATAAAAAAGTCACAATGAACTCAGAAGAGAATGGCAGAAATATCACCGTGTTTCAACTCAGCCTGGGTGTTATCAACTTGAAAGTGAAAATACAAGCAGATAAGGAGAGGAAATGTCCAACAAAGACCATATCAAATTTTCAAAAAATGTACTTTCATGCTGCATTCTTTAGTCACCTCTCTGAATGTTTTCCAGATTCTGATATACACTCCCTATGTTGGCTGCCTGAATCAGAGGAGCGGAGGGTGATAATATCAGGGGTTCCACCTCAATTGAAAAGTAATTAAAGAGGGAGAGTAATCATAATTGGCTGGCATGAACACGGCCAGTGAACTGCAGCTTCTCCTGAGCCTCAGTGTCCGGGAGCCCACAGCTAAGCTGGGTGTTTACATCGCCACCGCCGATGGATGAGGTTAGTTTCTTCATCTGATAGCAAAGGGGTTGTGCCATGCTCGAGCCTGGT
This sequence comes from Aviceda cuculoides, assembly GCA_035590195.1. Taxonomy (NCBI): domain Eukaryota; kingdom Metazoa; phylum Chordata; class Aves; order Accipitriformes; family Accipitridae; genus Aviceda; species Aviceda cuculoides. Next base: position 26,996,711 of record JAVJGG010000029.1, read on the forward strand.
GTAAACCTTCTGCTTAGTAGGCTCCTAGGTGTAAATCTGCCCAGACTATTGCAAATGAAATCCTACCCACTCTACGTGTCAGCAGTTCATTTCATAAACATGTAAAGGCCACATTCTCTTCCTCACCCATTTGTAATCATGTTGTCACACTGTCATTGCAGGAATAAACATAGGCAGGACACCGTGATTACACTTAATTGAACTACGTAAGACTTGCAGGTTTAAAGTACAATGGTGAAAACCAATTACACATTCTTAAAAATGATGCTATGCAAAAGGAAGAAGGAGGATGCATCTACCAGATATGCTCCATGTGTGTGAGTGTGCGAGAGTGCAAGGCAAAACCCTGCTCCATTTCACAGAAGTTGCTTTTCTTATGTGCAAAGCGAGTGTTATTTAGAGACTGCGAGACTATTGACACACGGGGGGATGGTTTGGGGGTTTTTTGATTACTTGGGAAGCCTTTGGATCTGGTGCTTCAGGAGTAAGGACTGAAAAATCCCGCATTTCAATTCTCTGCTGAGTGTGGACGATGAGCACAATAAACAGGCACAAAGCTACAGTGTATGCGATGAGTTAAGACAGCAAAGCCTTTCCCAGGCTGATTGTTCACAGGGGATCACAGAATCTGTGTTAGGCTGAATAAGGAGAAATGCATTATGCATTTGCATGTATGATGAACATTTGAAAGAGGACTGTGTGGAAACAAAGAATAATTCATAATAAACATGGAGTGGCAAAGATTTCAGACCCAGCTGTAGTTTCTGAATCTTCACAGACACCAAACATTAACATTTTAACATAGAAGTTTCACACTTGATATTAAGTAGGCCAGCTGAATAATATTATTTGTTTGTACACCAGGAGTTTCCTCATCCTCCCGCCCTCTTATTAAACCCATATCCAACATAAAAGAAAATAAAAAGCTGCACTCAAAACAATATCATGTGCAAAATCTACGACTATCAATAATTTCCCATTGGAATAGTAAAATGTATGGATTCAAACATAATTTTATGTATGTCTGTGAAATGGAAAACACAAAGAATGATGAAAACCAACATTAGGGTGTTTCATCAGCAATAAATTCATAATTCTGCTCCACCTGTAGACGTCGCTGATATAATACCAAAAGGGAATGCAGCTGTGAACTCTTTTTTTCCATACTTTATTAGTCTCTGTACAATGAAACCAGTCTTGAGGAATTATTCAAGGCTCTGAGAAAAATCTTAATGAAGGTATACTTCTAATAAAGGCAAACCAGAGTCATATTTAATATGTATTGGGCAACCTTAGTGTGGTCTTGTAAGATGTGAAGTGACTTAAGGGTGGTCTCTTGCATTGGTCTCTCTAGATAATAAAACACTAATGACAACCCATGGTGCTGAATGGCACAATTGTAAATGGAAATTACACAATTTCCATTGTAGGTGCCTGTAGCTTCCACCCCAGCCCCTTGAAATTAAATAAGCAATAAGCCTGGTAAAGGGACAATCCTAGCAAAGTTGAGAGGAGCAAAAGACCTGAATAATTTTCCAAAAGCCAAATATACTGGATTCTGATTTCAGTGAGGGAGGTGAAGGGGACAGTCTTATTCTTACCAAAGATTAGAAGAAAAGTGAATAAATGCTCCTCCGCTTTCAGATACAACACTGTACCTGTGGGCTTCTGAAAGAATATATCTCATGACAGTACATGAGCTTCCAGGGTCAAATTTTCTCTCTAACTTGAATACCTACAAATATTTGTGTATTCTTAACACATTTTTTCTACTTCGGACAAAGGATTGTAGTATCTAGCCAATTTCTTTAAAGAGCTCTTAACAGAGAATAATTAAATTTTATGCTAGCTAGTGAATCTTCTTGTACCCATCTTTACTCTGTGAAGCACGGTCTTTTTTTCTCTAAGCTGCTATGACATAGTATGACAGTGAATTGTGGCTCGGGCAGTGAGATGGCTTGTCCAGTTTAGGTGGAGGTCAAATCTCCTCCTCTGGCATTGCTCACACAGGCTAGGCTGAAGGATTGCTACACTCAGATGTACAGAAAAAAAAGGTTCTCTCTCCTCCAAGGGAGTCTGGAAATAATGCAGCTGAGTTAATGGAGTTACACTAATATACAACTAATAGCAAGAAAAGACGTAAGCCTGGGGTTATATTCTCAGATTGGGAAGCCTATCAGCCAAAGTAAAACCTTCATGAAAACTTCTGATGGGAATTTATTTTCCAAATGCCCATTTGCAATTTTATAGCGGTAACTTTGGCTGGCTTCTGCTCCCATTTCCATTTCTGCAGCTGCAGCAGCCTCTATGTATTTACAGCAGAGAGCACAATGTGACCTTTGTCTTTTCGAGAATTTGGCCAAGAAGGTTGTGCAGCTGCAAATGGATCCAGGTGCTGGGGCCAGCAGCCAGAAGCGGCTTGGACATCGGTGGAAGGGGCAGCCTTCACACCTGGTCAGCTGAGCTCTCAGGGTCTCTGCGGCAAAGCGGACGCTCACTGCCACCAGCCTGCCACCCTCTTCCGACCTCCGTGCTCCAGCACTCTCTGAACTTAAGGATTTTTTTTCCTAGAATTGCCCTTCTCTTTAATTTTGAGTATTACTTTCAGTGATTTTTATGGGGAGAGTTAAGACATGAAGAGCTAGAGCAGAGCTTACGTTGAAGAGTATTCTCCTGTAGCTTTGATGTTATAAGCTGCTGTTGTTCTCAAATCCAACTTAACTGTACTCTTAGGAGAATACCAGTCTGTAAACTGTGAAACACAGTAGCTGCCACAATAAAATCCCAACATTTGATAAACATTGCAACTTATCATTGGCTTGCTGATAGCACTGTATTTGCTCTTCTGCGAGCAGAAAATCATTCAGGTGTCTGATACTGTACTTGGATAAGACTCTGAACTTTCAAACCCCCTTGTAATTGAACAAATGAAACTAAATCCCAAAACCCATCTATGAAAAAATAGAATATCCATAATTTATGAACTTCTTTATGAACTTATGAACCATGGTCAAAAGCAGCTTTTTCTTTAGATTTCCAGAAGATATAATCAAAAAGCCAAGACTGAACAAAAAGGTTCTGTTATTGGTAAGTTATAGGTGTATTGAGAGTCTTTAATAGGAACTTCGGGACTACTGTAAGAATTATAGGTGTGGGCCTGATAAATGAAGAGTGTTCAGGAGTTTACAGCTGGATTCTTTCCCCTTTCTTTGCACTGCTGCTTACACCTAGTCCGTGAGGAATAAAAGGCAGATTAAAAAAAATAAATAACAGCTTAAAATATCAAGTCTTGGAATAATATTTAGTTCTGTTCTAGCTCTTCATAGCTTAATTCCCTACTTTAAAAATGCTGAAAGTCTTTACAGTTGAATGGACATTTGTGAAGATTTTGGTATTTGGGTGCTCGTCTGCTAGGTTTTATAATAAAATATCATCCGTCTTTCCTGACTTCACGTAAAGACTCCCTCCTGAAAGGCAGAAATCATCCTGGGGGAGGGAAGTGGTCTTAGTCTCTATTTACCCAGTTACAGTGGAGGGCTGGATGATCTCACACCCTTCGCCATTAAGACCTTTGCCAAGACCTTTAGAAACGCTATACTTCCTCCAGTGCCACCATCCTCCTTATGCTGCAACCATAGTCTAAGAGCTGGCTTGACCCTTAAGAACCTGGTTTTGTGCTTGTTCATTGGGCTCAAGGTGACAGAAGCCTTAGAGGTTCTTCCTTCCTGTCTGCTATGTCATGACAGACAAATGAGGTTAAACAGGAGCAAGACTTTGCTAGTCCAAGTGCTGCTTTCATACTCTTCCTTCCTTACAAGGGATTGAAAAGAAGGAGTCTAAGGACAGGAAAGGGCTATACCTGAGACAAGAGCTATACAGTGGGAATTCTGTAGCCTTTATCAAACACCTGGCATGCAAAATTGATAATGTTTCAGTCTGGCGCTTAAATCCATTCCTATGCCTGTCTTCATTCATCAGCACCTCCTCATCAAGAAGTTTTATGAAATATTCCATTTTTTCCTTCTTTGAGTAATCTTTTTGACTTGTGCTTTTAATATTTAATAATTACCCACACATGATTTAACCCTGCTACGAATGAGATTTCAAGTCAGCATCTGCTCTAACTTCATGTTACTCAGAGACTTCAAGTTACTGATGACATACATATGTGACTTGTTTTGCCAAGTCTGCATACCCCACCAGCATGGTTTCAGAAGTAACTTCCACTCCCTCCCTCCTCTCTCCCTCTCACAGGCGTTTGTTCACAATGTACTCAGATAGTCCCTTCCCTCATTTTTTCTTCTTCAGGCATCAAAAATAGCTTTTTTATTTGATAAGAACTTTTATATCCAGCCAGGCAGTTTTGAGATGGATGATGGTTTTTATTTATCATTTATTTATTATTACTATTGTCTGAACACCTGAAGATAAGACGGATGCCTCATTCACACAAAATACTGGATAAAATTCTGATCCCGTTGAAATCACTGGGAGTCTCTGCACTGACCTCAGTTAGGACAGGGTTTCCTCAGCATCTTTGTCACAGACTGTACAATGTTGGGTCCTGGTTTTCCAAAAATAACCTTGTTTGTTTTCCTGTTTCGTCTTAATCAAAGCAAGTTATTAAAACAACTCACCAGGAAGCCTCCAGTCACAGGGACAATCAAAGGTGAATTTATCTTAACCAGTAAGAGGAATTTCCCTGATGTTGCCCATTCACTGCACCCGAAGGACAAGCCTTAGGTGAATCGGCCCCTCCCATGCTTTGTTCAACTGGTGATACTGGCTATAAAATCAATAAACCAAGATAAATTGAAAAAGAAAATCCTCTTTTCCATCTTCTTCCATGGAAAGGAAAAGCAGACTTGAGAACAAAAATTGTTATCACTCTCCGGTCATCCAAAAATATCTCCCAAAACACAAGACGTGTCAAGTGGTTAATACCTTTTGAACTTTCCTTTGAGCTTTCCTCTGCGGCTAGGACCCTCTGAGCCTGTAACGTAGCAGCTGACAGTGATTAAGTTTCTGTATGCACACACAGTTCAAACTGCACTTAGAAAAGCCACATTTGGTCATTGTTTACTTAAGTTTGCAGCAACAAATACAGATGCGTGGATTTGAATGTACACCTGGCATTAATCAGCTGCTGCTGCTGCTATTTCACAGCTGCCTCTGAGCAAGGCAAAATGCTGGAGTTGAAATATGATTTCAGAATAACCAGAAATCTTGAAGGGACCCACACAGAGGAGGGGGACTTCCTTAACAACATTTGCTTCCAGCTTGTTTCAGCCTTCGGAGATTTTTTTGTGTTAAATCCCTCCTTATATAGAGACCTGCAGTTTTTCAGCTGAAATATGTGTGTATATGTATGCATGTATGTATGTGTATATACACGTTTTAAGAATCTGCCTAAAACTGGAAAGGACCTACACTTGCTACAACCAGGAGCCAAGGAGACCTGGAGAGGCAGAATCAGTAATACTGCAGTGGTGCCCACCTTTTCTAACCCATTTTGGGAGATTTACGGCGCTGGAGGTGCAATACTGACTTCATCAATCATCAGCTCCACATTTAACACACCTGAGAAATTAAAAAAAAAAAAAAAAGAAGTTCAAATTCTTAACAAAATCCCATTTGATTTAATTTAATCTCATTTCTTCCTATTGCTGCCGGACATGGAGGGCAACAGATTCAGATGGTGGGAGGGTGGGGGCTGCTAGCAGAGCCAGCCCCAGCTGCTGTGGGGACACAAGCCGGCACCCCGGCAGCCCCGCGCCGGTTATCCATGACGTACCCCTGCGGCACCGCGGCAAGTGCGAACACGGCGGGCTGCCACCGAAGTGGGTCACTTGTTGCAGGCACGTGCTACCTGGGCTCCCAGCATCTTCGCAGCCTGCCCGCTGCTGCCAGATGGAGTTTAGGATGTTTGGCTTTCAGCTGCAAGCCCCAGTGGGGGTTTCCACCTTTGCAATGTCTTTCTCTCTCAGCCATGAAATATTCCAGCGCTGAGTTCAGCAGAAGCACTCAGGCTGAGAAGGTCCTTCCTCCAGGACAGACCCTTCCTCCTAGAAAATCCTTTTCCTCCGGTATAAAGTAGCCAGTTTGTTTGTTTTTTAAGTTTTCAAAGGTGTTGTAACACCAGGCATGTCTGAGGGGGCAGTGCTGAAGATTCAGGCTCATTAAGCGGCAGCAGTTGTTGATCATCAGCTGCATGAGGTATGGTAGGATATAAGGGGAGGGAACACAGGAATTCTTCAGTGACAGTTTTTGCTAACGAGGCCTGACATATGTATTTATCTGTTCTCTTGTTAGATGGTAAACGATGTGTGAGTTCTGATGAATTTAGAATATTTCTGACAATAGCTAGGAAATGAAAACTGAATTTAAAAAGACAGTAAAAGCAAGAAACACAATGCAGTTCCTGAACGTCTTCAATCTGAGGCTGAAGAGGATAAATTCAAGTCAAGCCAGTCATATATATCTCACTTAGTGAGCATACTTACCTCATCCAAGAGTAAGGGATATTTACTCAGTTCTCTTCATCTAGATTATAATCTGGATAGAGCATATCTTCTGGATACATAAAGATACATGCTACTTCTTTGCCTTTCATTTTATGACCATTCTATACTTTCATCTATTTTTGTGCACTAGAAAAACTTACAACTTTTGGAAATGAGAGCAATATATCAATTACTGCATAGAGAATTTAACACAAGTAAAAATCCCCCATTTTTCTTTGCCTCTCCAAGAGTGCCTACACTGCAGGCACCAAACAGACTGTGGCGTAGAGTAGATAAATGCAAGATCGTTGTCAGCTAATAAGTATGGCACCAAGCTGTGTGAGGAGCATAGGGAGTTGCCAGCCCTGAGCTCTGCATATGGCTGCAGCCAGAGTGTCACTTAAAGCCCTTTCGCATAGGTCTATGTGACACTGGAGGTAGTCTTACCCCAGTTGAACTCACTAGCTTTGGACACGGGTGACTGGGACCCTCGCTGGGGAAGGGGAGCCGGGATCAATGAACAAGCTCTTCTCACTGAAAATTTATCCGTGCACAGTAACTGTGGGATGCACAGGGCAAATGCACTTGGCAGGTCCCCAACCTAGATGAGCAGCTCCTGGTATGCTGCGGGGGAGCAGGGGTCTCAGCCCCACTGCTGGAAGACACCGGAGACTGCAGGCGCCGGTGTGGCCACCAGCCTGGCCACCCCAGCAGCCTTGCCTGCCTCTTCATTGCACCAGGGTTTAGCCATCCTTTGCCACTCTTGCCTGGCTCAAGGAGGGCAGGTGAGCTCATTAAAACACAGCCTGTCATCAGTCTGACCCCTCTGGAGTTGCTGCCCAGGCACCACACCCTCCAGGGTGGGCATCTTCCCCGAGGAAGGAGACACGTTTGACAGTGGAGTCACCATATACTCTCTTTAGTGTCTTTTTCCCTTTTTGTCTTCAAATGGAAGATGGATGATCACGCTCAAAGAGTTGTGGTCAACATGGCAATGTCCAAGCAGAGGGCAGTGATGAGTGGCATTCCTCAGGGGCCAGTATTGGGACCAGCACTGTTTAACATCTTTGTTGGGGATATGGACAGTGAGATTGAGTGCACCCTCAGCAAGTTTGCTGATGACACCAAGCTGTGCAGTGCGGTCGACACGCTGGAGAGAAGGGATGCCATCCAGAGGGACCTTGAGAGATGGGGCTGTGCAAACCTCATGAAGTTCAACAAAGCCAAGTGCAAGGTCCTGCACATGGGTCAGGGCAATCCCAAGCACAAATACAGGCTGGGTGATGAGTGGGTTGAGAGCAGCCCTGTGGAGAAGGATCTGGGGGTGTTGGTTGACAAGAAGTTCAACATTACCTGGCAATGTGCATTTGCAGCCCAGAAAGCCAACCATATCCTGGGCTGCATCAAGAGAAGCGTGACAGCAGATCGAGGGAGGTGATTCTGTCCCTCTACTCTGCTCTTGTGAGACCCCACCTGGAGTCCTGCATCCAGCTCTGGGGCCCCCAACACAAGAAGGACATGGACCTGTTGAAGCAAGTCCAGAGGAGGGCCACGAAGATGATCAGAGGGCTGGAGAACCTCTCCTATGAAGACAGGCTGAGAGAGTTGGGGTTGTTCAGCCTGGAGAAGAGAAGGCTCTGGGGAGACCTTATA
>JAVJGG010000029.1:27005085-27027585 GCA_035590195.1 Aviceda cuculoides
AGGTTGGATGGGGCTTTGAGCAACCTGGTCTAGTGGAAGGTGTCCCTGCCCATGGCAGGGGGGTTGGAACTAGGTGACCTTTAAGGTCCCTTCCAACCCAAACCGTTCTATGATTCTAATATACAACAGACATGTGGCTATTTTTGTTCACAAAGACCTCTCTTCTGCAGGGTCTTTTCTGCATCAGTGGGTGTGGGATTTTGCATTGTCCCAAAAAATACTTTAAATCGAAAACCAAGATGTTTAATTCCTCTACTAGGGATGGGTTTATTTTTAAATGGTCCTTTTCTTACCCACAGACACCTTCTTCCCTGCTTCGTGGAGATGGAGGGTGTCCCTCAGAAAGAGGCCAAATTTCTGTTTGAGGGTCAGCGAAATATTCATGCTTTACAGCTGAGATAAGCCTTTCTTCTTCTGCATATCTTTATAAATGATTATCTCTGCTCATCCATGTGTTGAAATGCTAGCTGGGATTTAAAGATTGTTCAACATGTTAAGGCCCAATTGCAGTTCATTGATACAACAGTCTATTCATGATTACTATTTTTGACATTGAAATTTACAGACAAACCAGATTAATAATTTCACAATTCTCTGTAAGGACTGGAGTAACTAAATGTTCATCTTAGTTATGTGGATACTTATTGATCTAGGCATCTCTTTATTTTTATTCATATAGGAAATTTATCTTGATATTCAGATATTTTACTATAATGGAAACAAAGTTTGAAAAAAGAGATCATTTTAAGCATAGGCTTAAAAGAGTTTATCGGTTACACATATATCATGGAACAAGTTTTAGTCTCATGTTGAAAAAAATAGGATGGAAAAGACAGCAGGAGAAAAATTAATCATCTCACTCATCTTCAGATATCTAGAATGTAGGTTCCTCCATCTGAGCTAGTCACAACAAAATCCCTTTATAGTCAATGGAGGAAAAGTAGGCCTTTTGAGTTTAGCAAATCTTCTGACATTTACTAATCTGTCTTAGAAATGCATGTTTGTCTCTCCTAGCCATAAAAGTAAGTCTAGACAACCAGCTCAAATACAGACATTTCCACTGCAAACATCTCCTTTCAGCCAGAGAAATGTTACCCTCAGAGTTTACACTAGTTAGTGATCTCAAATGTTTCAGAGTAAAATGGATAAGAAAGCATCTCTGCATTCCCTGACCATTTAGCTCCCTGTGTAGAAGCAAACGTATTAACTATAGCTTTATTGCTGTTGCATGTTTTCATGAGTGACCTTTCCTAGTATAACTGTTAACATGCACTTGGAGTAGAATATACCTTTGCCATCATTTTGAACTTTTTCTTAATGCTTAATGTTTATGCTTCATCTAAAGAATTTCAGGCTTGTAAGAGGGTCAGGTTCTTGGCTAGGGTCAGTGAATGCAGTGCATTTTTAAATGCACATACTCTGATCAGTTCACTTAAGAGCTTCAGTACATCATTTTGCAATCACATATCTCAGAAATAATTTATACAATCAATTAAAGAGCATTATCAAGGGATGATTTGACAACTGTTGCCATGCCAACCAATGAAGCAGAAAGCTCCTCAGCGTTTAAAGGCTGCACCTGGTGATAGATATAGCAGATTTTGAGGACTCAGACAGAATCGCAGATGTCCAAAGGTGTGGAGGGAACATGATTTAAAGCTTGATGTTTTTCCATTTTTACTGGCGAAAGGGTGTTGATGGCATGTTGTTCACTTTCTCATTAAAATTCTGTCATTTTTCACAAAGTGTTCTGCATTCAGGGCTGAAAATTGAAGTGAGAATGCACTTTACAGACTGATAAAATATGATAGCAAAATGGATGATGTTCATTTGCAGGCTGAATTAATTAAAAAAAAAAGAGTTTGTGTCAGTGCATTTATGAAAAGCCTGTTAATCAAACACAACTTTACCAGACTTAATGGACACATCTTAAACACTCTTGCATTAATATTTAAAATTCCGGTTAGCAAATGGCTCCTAGTGCATTGAGCTAAAAAGTAATTAGAATAGGTCATTGCAAGAATAAAACAGTACAAGCTGAAAGTACATTTTCTGTTGGCAACAACAGGTTGGGCATTGGCTGCTCAGTCTTGACATTTGTGTTTACATCTTTACCTATACAGACGCTCCAGTCTTAATAAGGGAATGAGTTCTGCAAAAGAAAAATTTCCTCTGGTCCTCCTATGCCATCTTACACATTCTTATATCTACAGGAATTAGGGCTAAAACTGCTGGTCCATGTTAGCTTGGAGGCTGGAGCACCCCCTCTTTCAGACTTCCATTATTATGGTTATACCTGTGAATCTCAGCATAGCAGTTTCAGGTGTGCAGCAGGTTACTGCAGCTCAGGTTACTGTAGCTTCTCTGAGACAATTTCTTATGATGAACTTGTTGTGGTCTGAAACACTGGGGCACTTGGTTAGGGTCCCTTGTAATGTGTATAAAATCATTTGTGTGCAGAAACATCAAGGAATGGTCTCTCATGCGAATGGAAATCTTGCACAATACCAAATTCTCATTGCAAATTACTTCCCATAGAAAGTCCAGAATTATCACTGTGAACTATTTCTGGGATGTTCCTCTTGACCCTAATCCAATGAAAACTGCTAGAGAAGTTTTCTGTGACATAGGTAGACCTATTTCATTGAATAGTTTTGTTATATGAACTGCTGAAGCTTGCCTTAAAATCTATTATATTCAACTGACTTGATCAAGGAAATAATTGGCTCCATAAATTCTTGGTCTTTTTCTACTTTTCTCCCACTGACAAAATCTTATATTCTTTCTATTTCTCCACTCAGTAAAGACATCAGTTTTGCAAAGTTAGCATCCTGCTTGCAAATCCGAACAGGTAAAAATGAGAGATGAAGAAGAACATTCACCTAAATATAAAAATGTAGAAAGAAGTGTGGAAGAGAGCTCCTGGGTCCCAAGTTGTCCCCTGCTGTCGTGGACTCTTGCATCACAGCATCCTGCCCCATTTCACAGGGCTGTGGCAGCCCTGCTCTCAGGCTATTTAAGAACCAAACTCCCTTTATGACTTTAAGCAACTGCTAATTTCCCATCTTAATTTATTCATGGCCATGTTGTGAGGTAGGCTATTACATGCATTTTCATGGCCCAACTCCTGCCACCGTTGAATCATTCCCTATGGTATTCTTTGAACTTAAAAACTGATGATGAAAACATATGACTTAGTGGAATACACCTGAAGGTTATTCACTTGGAAAAAATACCTGACCTGGTATCAGGGGCTGCAACCATTATGACAGTGAGAATTATCCCTTTCTTCTAGATCTAGTGTTTTTGTAGGAAATTACTTGGCAGACTCCTAACCATTTTACAAAAGGTGGAAATTGCTACCATTGGCTAAAGAGAAGATCTGACAACATAACAAACATGAGATGTTTCTTATGCTGTCTTGCTGATTTGGAGAACTTGTGGCACACCATCACAGGATACTATTTTATATTCTCTGCATAAAAAGATTATTGCTAAATGAGAGAGCCATTGTGTGCTGCATCCTTTGGCATTGCAACAATGACAATCTTGGACATGTCAGGAGACTGCTGTCATGGCCTGCTGTCTCCCCAAATGCCATGACAAGGTCTGAAGACAAACAGCAGGATCGATGACCCAATCGTATTTTATTTTTCCTCTGATAGATCTATCTCATGTATAAGTGCAAAGCTATTTCACACACAAAATAGACTATCAAGAAGCAAGTGCAGTGTTTATTTGTCATGTTCACAGTAGGAGAAATTAAGAGGTTGTGACTCTTATCCAAGTTTGTGTCATAACAATATCTCAGTTCTTCTTGCAGCCAAATGACCTCAGGGCTCAGGATAGGTGAAGAAATACGTTTAGGTTGATTTGAGAATATTTTAAACGGAAGTTATGAATAAGTATTAGATCCTGAGACTGTTCATTGTTCTGGGGCTAATTCTGGCTCCTGATTATGTGAATTATACAACTGCCTGCTTGCCTAGGCCACTCCATTGGCTTCTGCGGTGCTTCTTTTCATGCTGTACCAGAACAAGTCCTGGCACTTCAGAGACCCCAAGAAACTTTTGTTCGTGTTTTAATGCATTCTGAGAGGTCTCAGATCCTTACTTGCCTTCAACAGGATGGACAGCCCATGGTAATATTAATGGATGTGGTGTCTTGCTGAAGTTTGTAAATCCAAATTCAAGAAATGCACCAAAGGGCTGGCCCAGCCATAAGTGGGTACCCAGTAATTTGGGATGTGGATGCAGTACTAGTCATGTTTTTCCTCTCTATGGGATTAACTACAGCTGCTTGTTTGTCTTACTCCAATGGAGCATCCTCTGCGCAGGGACAGAAGGACGGAGGTATAAAGGCAAAATTGAGGGTTTTTTCCAGGAATAATCTTACGGTTCTCTCCCATCTACAAAGTCCCAAACCTGCCCCCTAGGTTTAGGCTTCAGTCCCAGGCCTTCCCCAGGGCTACTCTAACATCAGTGGAAGCCTCAAAGAGAAAGTTTCCACATGGTCTTTGGGCAGCAGAGCCTCATTTTCCTTTTCTATTTTTTGGAGGGGAAAAATACCCCAAACATCTCACACAATAATTCAGCTGCTGTGAGATCTCCTTGGATATTCATTATTTCTGGCTTTGTATGAGGATTTGAGCCTTAAAAGCAGGTTCCCAGTTTCCCCAGGCCATGCAGGTCTGCACAGGGAGGTTGGATGCCCTCCTCCCAGTGCAAGTGGTGTGTTCCCCCATGACCTCTGCAGCCTGCTGAGCGCCCTGGGGGCTGAGACAGCCTTAGAGCACCAGAGTGTGCCTTATCTGACTGCCTGTTGTGTACAAGAAGTAAAGCAGCTGGTATATTTTAGCATGATTAACTTCACTAGAAATGATTTCCAGTCTTCAAAGTTTGGTCTTTGGAGCCGTTAGAGGCTTTGTACAAGCCTTTTCCATGTGTTAAGCAGAGGAGCCACCTCAGCCAGCCCTCTGGGGTGTAGTGGACTGCTCAGGGTTAGAAGTATATGTAGGTGTCTATTCATCCACTTTCAGTCTATATTCTCTCTTTAAATGGCCCTTACTGGCTTTTTTCCAGAGCTTATCCATTTTTTAAAATATACCGTTACTTATCCTTGTTTTAAACTCCATATTTGCATCTCAAATTAACAGTTACTTAAAAATTTCAGACCACTCCTGCCCCATGACAGCAGTCTGAGCAGTGGGCTGCAGTCTCATTTTTTGTGCTTTCCTAATCCATCCCACAGAAACATGACTTCTCTGCTGCATGGTGGCATGGCTTCAGCACAAGAGTTGGAAAAATTCCTCTTCAGCACCCTATGGCTTAATGTTTACATGCTCTCCTCTCCGAGAGACTGTGTTAAGTTTGTGCTCACACAGAGTGAGGAAGGAAATGAAGTCACGTCTCCCCTGTCACAGATGACTGTCCTACCTCCTCAGTTATTCTAGAAAGGCAAAGAACAGCAAAGCCAGTGCGCCATGGTCTTTAAAGTATAGCCAGGGTGTCTCCCAGGATTTTTACAGCATGAATTTGTTGGCGAACATGAGGCATGCTGCAAGAACACTTAGTTTCCTACTTGCCTCTTCCTTAGTGCCTTGCTCCTGACTGGTTCAAGGGGTAAGCGAGGCAGCTAGCTGCTCTGACTTGATGGTCAGAAAATTACCCGCATGCAGAATGCCAAGCCCCTATGGAGTATCTGTGCCTATAGGATCAGCTAGCAGCCCAGCACCACAGTTTCTGGGTCCCAACTTTAAATTTTGGGCCTTCAAGTTCTACGTATGTCCTGCTTTACTGGCTTACCTCCCCTACTGGCCCAAACCATGAGTGCCACTTGCTGGCAGAGATAGGCTTGGAGTCATCTAAAAACATTTGCATGCTTTTTGGTTTCAGGAGAATTGGGGAAACTAAACATCACATTCTTGTCGTAAATCGGCACTTGGGTTTAAAAGAAGCACCAACTTCCAGGATAGTTTTCTGAAGATCTTTCAGCTCGTCTGTCTTGGTTTTGCATTTCGGTAGAGGAAATGCATCCACATGCTCACATCTCAAATCAGAGATGGTAACAGCTTATGCCATTCCAAGTCTGTCACCATATCTAGCCATACACCATATTATTCCTTCCTCTTTTTATAAACTGCACCCCCCAAAAAAAAAATTTTTGTATAGCCCTCAGTTTCAAAAGGGTAACACTGTGTTTCCCCAGAACAATTATTCAAGACACATAAAATATTTTGGAGAAACTAATCTAACAAACACTGTTGTCTTGAGACGTACATACAGAGCCTACTGTTGTTCAGATTATGTGACAAATTAAGCCAAGTGAAATAATAGTCGTTAACCAAACACTTTCACTTGCGCAACCTAGCATAATATGCATAACAGCAAATACCAAAAAAAGTTCCTATGGGCTGGTTTTGTATTTAAAAGCATGCATATGAAAGGAATCAATTAACATGCTTATATCTCATCAGTTTCTGATAATTAATATGAGCTCTAAGGGCTTTATGGATTGCTGGTTTGATAATTCACTAGCAGCTGAAGTAATAGAGGTTATGATGGAAAGATGGCCTCATTGCTGCCTTGCAGAGTGCACTAAATGATTGAACCCAAAGAATAATAGGGATGGAAATTGCTGTGTTCATTCATGGATAATATATGACAGGAGTAAGGCAAGCAGCAAGTTAGCAGATGACTCAGCCAAGCATCTATGACTGAACAAAGTGTGATTCTAACCTTCTGTCATTGAAAATATATTTAATGGAAACATTATCATTCTGATATATTGCTTGCTAAGATAAGACATGTTTATAGTACAGTTTCCCTGTGATGCTACTATAGGACTAGATTTTGGCACACTTGCTCTTGCTGAATTGTACTTCGCCCCCAAATAAATCTACTCCTCCTGGACCAAGAGACTATTCAAAAAGCGCAAGTGAGCCAGAAGCTGGTCCAAAGTTGGATGGAGCCAAGTATAACCAGATAAATATAAAGGGTCCTATTAATTTTTAATACGCAGGAGGAAGATCTCTATAAACACTGAGGACCACATGTAAGGTTCTTCCTTTGTGACAACTTTTTCAGCCTAAAACTAGAGCACTGGACACCATAATTTATTTCTTTAATTAACAAATATGAATGGCCACATGCCTCAGATGCAGATCAAAGAAGCGGGATGCTGAAGGCATGGATTAAAGTTAGCTGCCTTTTTCCTGCATCTGGGAGAGCTCAGTTTGTAACATTTTTATTGATAGGAGCACTCAGGTGTTCAGCAGTGGAACAGAGCACAAAGTCGGGAGTGTTGTATTAAAGTGAAACTTGCTGAAGGGAGGGGAAGGAGGATAAAAATGAAGCAAGATAATCTCTAGAGCACATTATACATGTATGCTGGTCAGGGATGGCTTGCAGCAACTCTGCAGTACTGTGCAGCAGTACCCTGCCAACAGAATTCATGCTGAAAACATATGTTCTTCTGCTCAAACCAGCTTTCACTACATCTGGAAACCAAGAGTCGGGGGGGAGGGGAAAAAATAAGGCAGCAGCATATGTAATTCTCTTCTAAGAGAAACCATTCATTTGTTCATGAAAGAAATCTTTCTCCTTGTATCACCAGCAGAAATTCTCACAAAGTTCTGGAATGGATATTTAAAAGCTGGGCTAGGATAGCAAAAAAAAGGTAGGGGAAGGGAATGTAGGTAATGGCAGACATTTATGACTTTTTTTCTGAAGTAAAGTCACATCTTGATATCAAGAGCAATCTTATTTAGCAAAAAGTGGAAAACTTGGCAAAAACATTGTTTAAAATGACTGCAAGACTTGTAAAAACCCCAAAATAACTCTGTTTTGCTGTCAAAAGGCTGGGAAACACAAAACAGATGTTTCACCCAGCCTTACTTACTCAGCCAGATCTCTCCTTGCTATGCAGGCAGCTGTACCACATGTCTTTTCTAAGAAAGAAATAGTGCTTTCCTTTGGCACTTCGGCATCATTCTCACTGACCAGCCGGACGCTGTTGTCAGATGAAGACACATTCTGTAATCCTTCCCACTACCTAAGTCTACAGAACCTCCCTGGGACTGAGCAGCTCCGTGCTTTGAAATATACAAGCATTAGGTACAAATTTCAGCAAGCCTTGGTTCCTCAGGCGATCGACAGGGCCACTGAAGTCAGAAAGCACTACTCTCTGTAATGGGTGGTGGCAGCAGAGCTCTTGGTTTGCACCCTGAACAATGCACACATTATTAGAGCTAATGGCAGCTACGTGTACACGTAATAATATAGCCTTGAGACTGGAGCTTGGGAATGCCACAAGAGCAGATTGTTTTATTTTTGTTCATGGGAGCAAGTATGGTGAGCAACAGGAAAATCACTTTAGCAGAGGCTGAACTCTCCCTGCTGGGTTGCTTAGGGAGGGAGGGGTGAGATCCAGGACTTCTGTCTCTAACTGACATTTTGGGGAATTTTAAGAAATTATGTTGACCTCTGGATTCTCCATTTAGCTGCTGCCTCACCCTGGAGGCACATGATGTCTCTAGCTCAGTGTTTTGGGACGTTCAGCTCGCTGGTGGGTGATAGGGACACAAATCTGCGTAGGCAGGGGCAGATGTTTCACCCTGGATTCATCCTCTCCTCTCCTGAGTCCTCTAACAAGCAGCTATTGGTGGTGGGGTTCCTCATCCCTATCCTCCACGTGAAAGAGCTGGTTTAAGCATTTTGCTCTTGGCAAGTTATGTCTGTGAATCCTCAGTGTTCTTCAGCATCTGGGATTTAGCATCCACTCTCTCTGGGGATGCTTCCTTGGAAAAAACGTGTGGTCACTTCATGTAGGCAGATCGCTGCCTTGCACCTGGACATCTGTGGGTACTGTTCCCAGACATGAAGCTTGGTCTGGGGAGGCAAGTCTCAGAATCTGACCCTAAAAATCTACAGAGTGCAATATGAAGTAAGGCTGTGGCTCTAGCCTGAGGTTACTGCTTTAATGTTGCATTTCCATCATGAAGCTTCCCTTGCTGGATAACTGATGGTTGCGTTTTATTTGACCAAGTATAACATTATTATTTTGAAACTCAGATAGAAGTCTTAATGTATAATCAAGGAAACGATACTGTCACCACAACACACAACAAAGAGGCTGATTATCTAAAATTATCTGAATATTAATATAATTTATAAATCATTCTGGAAAGACAGGCATGGGAAAGAGAGAAGCTATTGCCTTACATAACTTACCCTTGGCTCCTAAATTGACTATGAGGTAGAGAGACTTATACTTCTGGCAGTCTCTTAAAATTATTAAGGAAAAAAAGAAGGTTTGCCACCTTGCAGTGGAAGGGGAGGCCTCTGGAGCAGATCAGATTAACAAGACACTCTTATAAGCTTTTATTAACAGAATCACACTATGCAAGATTTGGGAATAGTGAGGGATTTTAACTATACGAAAGGGAAATAATATAACAAAACCCAGACTGTTCAGCCAATCCTTGGAAGACAATTTTTCATAAGGAAGATGAAATAGTAAAATCTTTTTTTAGTTTTGATCCTAAACAATAGAGAAGGAACAGTTGAGAATATAAAAGTAAAAAAGCAATTTGTGTGAGAGTGAACAAGAAATGACAAAGTTTATGATCTTCATAAAGAGAATTAAAAAAATGAAATGCAAGAAGGCAAACTTCAGTAACTGTGAAGGATTGATAGGCAAAGTCACACGGAAAGCACTTTAAGGAAAAGATGAAACAAGCTGGCAGCTTCTCAAAGAATCAGAGGAAGAAATCAGCTATAGAAAGATACAAATTTAGCAAAATCATGAGCTCTTCAGTGATCTCAAACTCAAGAGGAAATGTAGGAAGTAAACAGTAGGTGAGATTACTGAAGGTATATATAAAAGAATAACTCAAGCATGTAAGCACAGAGGCATCAAGGACAAGAAGAAATCACTCTACATTTCTAGTAAGGAAAAGACTGGTGGAGAGGGAAACATTACAGATGAAGGTCGAAGTGTTTAATGCTTTTTTTTTTTTTCATCCATCGTCCCTATAGCAGTGATCAGGTGGCTAACATCATTAATTCCAAGGACAAAAGACCATAACAGGAAAAGAACAAGCCAGAGAGGCAGACTCGCATTTTCAATTGGCTGAGCATCTTCATCTGACACAAGGATATCTCTGACTTGTCAGCAGTTATCACCGAGGCCTTGTGGGGAGAAGCTGGGGTACCAGGAGTCTGGAAGAGGTCAGGGGAAAGGAAGGGGCAATAAAAAAACAGAGAAAGCAGTGTCAGAGGATCACAGAGCCATCAGCTTAAATGCAGTCTCTGGAAAATTCTTCACAAATAAGTAAACAAACTTCTTGGGAGGAACTGGAAGGTGACAAGGTTAGCATCCAGCTTGGATCTACCAAGTACATATCATTTGAAATAAGGGGATAAGCAGTGGATAGCAGCTATCTTTGCTTTAATCAGGTTTTGACAGCTGCACACAGCTCGCAATACCATAAGCAAGCAGTAGAGCCTATAGGCTTTTTGCAAGCTGTTCTGCTACCTATACCCACAGTGCAGTCGGCAAAAGTTTGCTCTCAAAGTGAAAGGATGCTTTGGACAGGATGATGTGGGATGCTAGAGCCATTTTTGCCCAGTGATATCACTAACTATCTGGATGATGGGAAAGGAGAGGTGTTAGATAAATTAGCAGATTATACTGCTGGGAGGAGCTGCAAGTACATTGCAGGATCACATTAGAATTCAAAGTGCCCTTGAGGAAACAGTGAAATGGCCTGGAAAACACACAGGATGAATTTCCACGGTGAAAATGCAAGGTGCTACACTTTGACAGGATTGATCACAAATCTGAGGTTGGTGAGAACAAAATTAAGTTGTGAATCCATGTCATGAATAAGGCAAACATTGTGCAGGGTGTATAAAAAACAGTGTCACAGAGAGACACTTGAAGAAATACTATCTATTTGTTCCTCAGCATAGATATGGCTGTAATTTGAGACATATGTGGACAAATTTGAGAATGTCCAAAGGAAAGCAACAAGAGGTCTAAAAAAGCATGACCTTGGAGGAAATAGTCAAGGAATTACCTTGGTGTGGTCTCAAGAAAAATAGACAAGGGGAGGGAATGGTAACAGCCTTTTAGTACATAAAGGCTGCTGTGAAGAGGAAAGGCATAACCTGCCCTCTGCATCTACAGGGGATAGGTCAAGAAGCAGTGGAGTTCAACTGCCGCAAAGGAAGTGTGTAAGAATTTTCTGAGGCATTAGGGAAAACTTTCTAATGGTACAATTAGGGAAGCACTAGAATACATTGCCTGGGGAAGTCATGGAGTCTCCATCACTGGCGGTCTCAACAATTTAGGCTAACATCTGTCAGGAACAACACACATAACCAAACTGGCTGGGGGCCAGGGAACTGACTACATGATCTCCTGAAGTCCCTTCCAGACCCGTTTTTCTCTGGTTCTAATCATTCAAGAGCCTCCCTCCTTGACAATCCTATGTACTTTTGGTTTGAACTGTTTGACGTGCTGTTTGATTATTATCCTGATTTCTTTGCAGTCCTATATATTAAACTGTGTGCTTGCAGATAATTCCTGGCTTATCTGAAAAAGAAGTAACGTTAAACTTAGAGTTCCTCCAGCAAACATTAGGTTTGCATCTGCAATAATCTTGTAACTCTGTGTTTTCAGATGTTTAAATCTAGGCACTCTTCAGGGCAGCCCCAGATCCTAAACCCAGTGGTATAAGAGAGTAGAGGAGCTGGTACTTAAACCATATGAAGGAGCAAGAAGCTGAGCGACTGGTTGGCAAGCTGCTGTGCACCACATGGGAGAAGAGGCGGGCTGAGCTATTACAACCTTCCACCCCCTCTCCTGAAAGACAGAAATCTATCTCTAATTCCCCAGTCACAAGGGGGAATGGGAGGATCGAGACACAGACCCATCCTCCCTCCCTCGCCCACCTCAGGGCCAACGCTCAGAGCTGAGCACAGCCTGAGTCACTGCCAGGTAACCACTGCCTGCTCTGCAAGGTCGCTGAGATCTTCAGGGTTGGATCTGCATCCTCCTTGGTTCCCCAGACCCGGGCAAACGGTACCGAGAGAATCTGTCAAACCAAAAACGGACTGGGGCAGTAGGGAAGAGGTAAAGAAGGATTCTTTGTATTTGCCCCTTGATTTGAATGATCCCAAATTTGGATTACTAGGCTTTCCCAGTATCCACATGAGACATACCAAACAGCAATGACATTCACAGAAATAATCAGCTTTTAAAGTGCTTAGAAAATACCTGACCTTTAAACAGAAAAGAGAGGTGTTATGTGGGCCATTTACATTAATGTGGTATTTTCAGCTGAGATGAAAGTACTCTGCAAGGTGGATAGGGTCAAAAACCTATCTATCTCCATCAGTATTCCTCTCCTGTGATGTGGAGCAAGCATCTGAGTTCTCAGCTCTTCCCCAGAAACCTCAGCACTGGGCTTGACTTGTGCTCCAGCTGGTTTTGGCTGGTGGCTCTGACAGCCCTGCAGTCAGAGCTGGCAGAGGGAAGGACCTTGGATGTATCGTCCAAATAGCCGATTTTCAAGCTTGCATGTAAAGGGAGGAAGGTGATACGTACACATATATGTGGAGGAAGTATAGATCAGACATCTATGGAGAGCCGTGGGCTCTGCAAAGACCATAAACCCAGGGGGAAAGAGAATGAGTGTCGGACAGTGACACCCCCCCCCCCCCAACTGTTGTTAAACACCTCTCCTAGGATTTATACTTTTCCACTATGTGTCCGGCCTCCTTTCATGCCAGCTGACCCAGTCTGCTCTCATGGTATTCTCATGGTAGCTCCAAACTCCTCACTTTGTTCCTCATTCATCTTTCCCCTAACGGCCTCTGCTCACAGCAAAACATTCACAGTTGACAGCTCACTGAAGGAAAAACTTGAGCTTTCTGAATTTCGTGGTGTCCTCAGAACACAAAACTCCAAAATAACTCCAACTGCCTCCTAAGGCACACACTCCTGGTTGAGAGAGACTGTGATAAATTACGTTTATATGCAAGAAGAAATTGCTGTTAATGGTTGGCTCTCGGCGGGCTTGGAGGTCAGTGGCGTATGACTCCTACTCCAGTAGAGCTTTAACTTGTTTAATAGATGACTGAGCCAATCTTTCAATATCTCCATCCTTGGAGATATTCAAAAGCTGGCTGGACACTGTCCTGGGCAACCGGCTCTCAGTGGCCCTGCTTGAGCAGGGGGGTTGGACCAGATGACCTCCAGAGGTCCCTGCCAACCTCAGCCAGTCTGTGATTCTGTGTGATTCTGTTACTCCTTTAATTCCTGAGCCTGCATTGCCTGAAATAGCCGGTTTCTTTCTTGACTAGTGTTTCATGACACTCTCCAACACTGTGCATTAGACAGGGCAAATCACAGTTGACTGCAAACCCCAGTAAAATCGTGCAGCCTTCAAACCAGGTTTGCTTGGTTTTCCCATAGAGATTGCTACATTGAACCACTCGTTCAAATCTCCCCAAATGCTGAACCCTAGCCCTGCTCCACACCCCTGTGAAGCACACCCAATTTCAGGATAAGCAAACTTGCTTTAGGAAATTTAGAGTATTTAGACCAGCAGACCTTCAAACTGCAGAGGGTTTTCCGACTTGGTAGCAGTGGTGCTGCCAGTCGTGCTACCATCCCACATATGCAGCTATGCATTACAAAGTCAAGGGCAGTCACACAGAAAATGGTGTCTGCGCCTTACTCGAAACCTGCTGTTCTCCTGGTGGCATCGATGCTGTTATTTAGGTCACTTTTTAAAAAGGACAAATTAGGCCTTGGGGCAGCACTGGATCCTTTGACTCAGTAGCCAGATTTTGTTCTCATTCTGGAGTAAATAGATGGCGATGGCTTTAGTTTGTTGAAGATAACAGAGATGCACTCGCAGCACTTCAGTGCATTACAATGGAAAGCAGGATTTGATCTTTTAATAGAAAAAAAAATCAAAAGTCTTCACACTGTTTCCTCAACCTTCATTAGCAGAAAAAAACATGAGTAGGAGTCATCATTTCATTTTTTTTTCTTGTTTCACTGAAAATAATGTCTGCCTCCAAAGCTCTCTACCAGGTTACATTGTTTCCTCAGTAAAGGAAGACTTTCATTTGCACTGAGGCCTTTTTGGTACCATTAGAAGGAATCTACTGCAGAATTCAGTCTAACGGCACAAAATGCTTCCAGTGGCAAAACTTCCCCAGGGAGACGCGCTTATTAGAAACTTGACCAGCCAATATACAACTGAAGTTATGCCACATTCTATCTATATAATACTGGTTAGTGGTAGGATACAAACACAGATACCCCCTTTTCCCTGCTTTTGTTGTTTTCTTCATTGATGTGGTTTAATTGCAGTTTTAAGGAACTTTATGTCCATTTCTTTCTCTTGGTGCATTCAGATGTACAGCTTTACTTGCCAGAAAAAACAATGTATCACACTGCATGCGGCTGAAATCATTGTCCTGCTCCTGTCACAGAAGGTCTGTGTAACTTTGTGTTCCTCAAAATACTGTCAGGAAATTCTGCAATAAACATTAGCCGTGGGGGGACATTTTCAAACAGTATGTCTTGAAGGTAATTTTTCTTTAACAGCTCTTGCAGGAGCTCAAGGCAAATCCTAATGATGCTGGTAAAAAAACCCTACCCAACAAGTATGAAAGCCTTGTGGTTTGGTGAACTATTTAGACACACGGCTAATATGAGACCCTCCAAGTGAGAGAAGCCCATTTCCATGGGCTGACCGTATCCTCCGTCCCCTTGCCCAGTGCCTGCCTGATGTCTCTCCCTTTTCTCCTCCACCTCCAATTTGTCTGGGGTCACCCATGGCACCAACTGCCTTCTCACCAGCAAATGTGAGCAATATGAACAACTTCTTTTGTAGCTTAGGTACCGCTCAAGAGCATGGCTTGTTTTCCCAGACAAGCAAGAAAGTACCTTTTCCCTTAGGTTTCGCTGTTATATCTATGGAAAAGAAAGTCAGCTGTCTGACTAGATTTTGTGGCTGTGCTCCTTCCCTTGCCCAAGAGCAGCAGTGGGAGATTTTGGAGCTGTCTATCTTCTTCACAGGTGATATTTGCAGGCATGCCCTTGCACCCATACAGCAGTAAAGAACATTATTTGTTACAAAATATAAGCTAATGGCACTACCTAAGACAGCTAACCAGTCCAATACAACACTTCTGATTATTTGTTAGTGAATAGCAGGTCACCGAATTGTGACTCTACTTGTAGGAAAAAGATGGTTTTGTTGAGTCTCTTTTGAGCAACGGCTTTAAGCGACAGCAACAGTAAGCAACAGCTCACATCCCATCTTTTCAAAATAAAATGGGTTGTGATTTTGAGATGACCCCCTGATTTCAAAAGGGTAGTTATTTTATATGCTTAAAGGAGTTTAAAAATATAAATATTTAAGACAGAACCAAAAACTTCTGAAATTATTAAAATGAAACTTTTTTATAAGGGTGGCCAGAAATTTGGTTTGGCCAATTGGTTTGCAGTAAACATTTGAGATTTTTAAATATTTGTGGCTTGGGTTCTAATGGGACAAAAAGCTTATAGATGACATATGCATGAAGATGAAAGAGAAAATGAACAAGATGTTGGTATGTGCTTGTTTCAGTATTTGCTGTTATCCCAGTGTGAATTGAGGAGAAGAATGGGATAACTTATCCTTAGAGGCATGTATAAGAGACATGAAAACCCTATTGATTTTCAATATGCATTGTGTCCATCACTCACAAAGTCCTTTCTTTTTAAGGATGGCATACATTTTAATGCAAGAGCTTCCTTCAGTGGACTCCAGTTAGAGACCTCCTCTTAATCACTCTAAGTTATTTACAGGAGGATTTTTTCCTAACCTTGGAATGAAGGAATTTACTTGCCTTTAGGAAATGTACCCTGGAACACTTTGATTTTTCACAGTAACAACCCTTTTTTTCACTCAGTCTGGATCTGTGTCCTATGAGTGGGCTCTAGCAAGTTTGAGAGGAGATAGCTGCTTTTCTAACATGTCAGCAGCATATGTACATGTCAATCCACGTTACACAGGAAATAAGCTAACATCATCATTTTAGTGAGGAGTTCCTGTGATTTTTGGTTTCCATATTAACAGGAAAAATAAGACTCCTTGGGAAGTTTATGGCCTGAAGAGTGACAAATACTTACAATGCACACAGACATGGTTCCCAGATAGTCTCTACTGCAGTACAGCTCTCCAGCCCACATGGCTTGCATCAGGAGAAGCAGGCTGGGGGCTAGCGCTTGGTACGAGGAGGGAAAAACGACTGATAAAAAAAAAGGGATGAAAGCCTTCCCGAGCAGTCTGCTGAGTGGAAACCTCTGCCTTCTACCGAGGAAGAGTTTCCAAGTGGATGTCATCCAAGAACGATTTGCTTCCCCGGCGAGGTCTGTACCCCGGTTTCAAGGCGCGAGCGGTGCCCGTGCCTGCTAACAGCTGTCCCTTCGCCTGGCTCCATCTGCAAGCCCTCTGGAGCCTACTCCTCCGCTCCTGCTGCGCTCGGCAGCTCCTCGCGCGCTTCGGCACGGCACGGCACGGCGGCGGCGGCGCCTCGTCCCACCTACTCACAAGCTCGTCTAAAACATATCCGCGCGGCACCATCTTGCCGCCGGTTTGCAGCGCCGGAGGTTGCCCACCGCCTTCAGCCACCGCTGAGTAGCAAGGCGTTATCAGAGTAAGGTGGAGGAGGTCAACTGGCATAGGGATGGCTCTGCCAGCCGTGCACGTCAGCGAACCGCCCTCCCAGGCAGTGCTTTACAAAAGCGAGGACCCGCTCCTCTGAAGACTTCTACGCTATTCTGAAGTTTCTTCCAAAAATAGTGGGCCAGTGACATTTTGTCTCGAATGCACGAAAACTGGAAGTCAGCGGCTAGAAAGAAACCCTGTTGCCTTCCGCAGCAC
Organism: Aviceda cuculoides; assembly: GCA_035590195.1. NCBI lineage: Eukaryota > Metazoa > Chordata > Aves > Accipitriformes > Accipitridae > Aviceda > Aviceda cuculoides. Next base: position 27,022,040 of record JAVJGG010000029.1, read on the forward strand.
ACGTGGCCAAAATGAAGACAGACCAGTGTAAACAGAGGTAGCCCATCCGACATCTCCTCTTACATTAGGTCGTACAGGGTATGATGCGCAGCTGAAATGTACTCCGAGTGACCTATATGGGGTTTCAGCACATAACAATGTTGGTTTAGCTGTTCACAGAGAGGGAAGAGCAGCAAGCAGCTGTATTTATGTAAATGCCAAGGTATACCTGACGTTTTCAAGTCTCTGTTTCTGGGCGGCCCTGAGGCTTTTCAGGAGGGCTTTCGTGGAGGTCTGTCATCATATGAAATTATCACAAGTCTAGTTCATGCAGAAAGGAGGATTCTGCTGAAAGAGTCAGTGATTTTCTCCCTCGCTGTTCCCTGGGACTGGCTGGCTGCTCCCAGAGCTGTAATGAAGGTGTTTATCTCCAGGTGTTGAATGCCAACTGAGGACATACTATATATTCTCTGGCTTATATTAAAGCACATATGTATTGTCAGTTTATGTTTATGTATTTCATAACACAGGTTGCATGTGTTTCATTGCGGTGTGAAGTGTAATTTTAAGATATTAAGGATATGGAAGTGCACCCGGCATGAGACATGACCCTGCAGGCATGCCACAACAGCGTACCACTTCATGACCTGAGACTGGGAGACCTGCAGGCACGGGTGGGCAGGAGTGAGGGGACAGGTGTCCCCATCGGGAGAAAGGCACCATCACTCCCTGGACCTGGCAGGGGAAACACTGACGAGGCCTCCAGAGTCCTGCAGAGTCTTCACTTACTGTCCTTTTCCTGCATTTCAAAGAGTAATTGTATTTACAAAATAACAGCTTTTTCTTTCTCTCTGTTTTTCTCCAAAACTTCTTAGCTGCGCTCTGTTCCTGGCTCACATTTTAAATGTGCTTTGGCAGCAAGAAGAGCCTCAGCTTCTTTAATTTATTACCTCTGTTTATGGAATATGGATATTGGGCCAACTTTACTTCTTACACTAAGTGAATCAGTGCAAATGCAATCACTTTTGGACATCCACTGTATAAAATAAGCATATTTAGATGATCAAATAAGTGTTCCCATATGCATGTTGGCTGGTATTTCATGCTGGTATAGTGTCTTGTTTTTCTTATGTGGTGTCCTTTGTCTTTTTGCCTTCCCTTTTTGACTGTGTTTGGTCAGTCACTCAGGAAAAAAAAAATTGCTTGTACCTTAAAAGAAATACTGTCTATTCAGCATATGGCATTTATAGATCTTCGGAAATTCTTCTGGGAGGCGTGCTTCAGATTAGCGGTCTTTCTCCTTCGGGGATGGTTTTAATTTGTTAGCACTTTAGATCTGTAGTCTTGAGGTAGCTCCTTTTTCAGTCAATAAAATGGTTAGTGAAATGAGGGTAAAATATTATAATTGTGTTCTTCAAATCAGATTTTTATGTGGGGTTTTTCATCCTGGTATGTAAATCTGTCATTCAGAGAGGATTTTTTCCTGTTTTCTTCTAATCTTTGGTACATGTGCCAAGAATGATGATTTTAACCATGAATTACCACAGCGACTCAAAGCCAAACTGCTGGGAGGCCGCTACCCTGGGATGAAAAGGCAGCCAAAAGCAGCCCGGCTTTGACTCCAGAGTTTCCGACCGAAGTCTGCCACCCTGTCTACGGCTCTCACCTCTGCTCACAGCACATCCCCTCCTCGGTACCACACACACGAGCCCAGGCTCAAAGCGCCAAGCCACCCGCAAGGAAAGCCAGCCAGATTAGTAAAGACAAAGACGTACTTGAACTGCGCCGGCTGCCGGCTTCCCGCAAAGCAACAGCTCTTGTCGTAGCCAACGCGGCTCGGCCATTTATCCACCTTTACTCCTCACTGATGTATGGCCAAAGCCCTTAGCGGTGATGCTTTGTGAAAGGATGTACCAGTGCCACACAAACCCGGGCCAACAGCAGCCAGCCATGGCAACACCGTCACGGAAACAGCTGAAGAAGGAGCCAACAAAAGGCCTCTAATCTACCATGGCTACACATTAAAGTCTTTGTCCAGCAGAAACACTTGAAAACAGCATTGTCTGTACGGAGCAAATGAGAAGGGCGATGCAGGGTGAAACTGTGGTTTACTGCAGTAACCAGGAAAGCAGGTGCCTTCAGGACCTTGCGACACATCCAGTCCATCCCAGTCCCAAGGCAGAATCAGTTATTATCGAGCCAGTCAGGCAGATGTTTTTATAACATCCCTCTTGTCACAGGGATTTCACACCCTCCCAGCTAGTCTTTCCTGGGGCTCCAAAATCCTTCCCAGGAAAAAGCTTTTCCCAACATCTAACCTAAAGCATTGCTATAATTGCAGCCCATCATTTCCTTTCCCCTTGCCCATGGACATGGAGAACAGATTATTCTCTTTGTTCTGCAGCAGCTTTTTACAGCCTACAACCACGTTTTCCCACCAGTTTTCCCTTCCCTCACACTGAAATACGTGAACATTACTGACCAGTCTACATGGTCAGTTCATTAACAGTGAGACAATATGCAACTTGTGGGACAAACCATAACAATAGTACAGAAGACATGGATGACCAAAGAGGCCACTGAAAGGCAGTCTTAGGTGTGCAACATGCCAGAACTATTCCTGTCATAGTCTTTGTGTCTATGTGTGGGCCTGAATAGTTTGGGCATGGTTTCTTTGGTTATACAAATGGTGAATTCATTTCCGTTATTCTAAAAGATTTGCAAATGGATATGCACTTTTTATCTTCTCTAAAATATTTGTGTAAATAAACCTGAGAGTAATACTTTGCATCAAGCAGTAGATTCAGTGGTAAAGTGCTCTGTAACTTCACTGTTGTCATTTAGATATGAACAAATTACTTAGCAAGTGTCCAGGCCCCACTGGGGATGGGTGGCAGAAAACCAGCTGCAGAGGAACCGCAGAGGAGGAAGATGCTTATCCCTGTCAGCATCTCCCCACAGGTAATCAGGAATGCATCCCGGGGCTGGGGCTTGTGATTCGGGTGTCCCAGTTACTGCTTGGAGCATCTGGGCCTGTTGCAAGAAGATGAATTGCAAGATATCTAATGTTTCACATGAGCAAAGTGAAAAGCACCATGCTGAGTAAATTATAAACATGCCTAAAAACACAATAATGAACAAAAGCAAACACACAAACTCAAACAGCTTCCTTTCCCTTGAAAACCTATACTGATCACGAGCTCCTTACAAAAACAAAGTTATGATTTTGTTCAAGAAAAAAGGCTTCTGTTTGAAGTTAAAACAATTATTAGCTTTACTATTAAAAAAAAAAAAAAGAAAAAAAGTGGAAAGAGGTGCAATTGAATAGCATTTCATAACATACAGAAAGTTTCCCCATTATGCTTGACAGGAACAGAATAGGCTGGAATCAAAGGGGTATGTTAACAACTCAGCATATCTCCCCCTTTGGAACTAGTATTAGTCTATCATATCCCTGAAAAATAATAAATCTTTGTAAAAGGCAGCAGTTGCTTTCATAGTCCAGCAGCAAACCCTGTCTGGTACTATTGGAAGAGTAAAAAAGGCAACATACTCTAACTTACATTGTTAAAACACCTACAGCCTAGTTCATTCTCATATGCTATCCATATGTAAGCCCTTAGCAATAGACAGCCACTTAAAAACTCTCTTGTTCTCTGCATGTGTGTGTGAGAAAGAGAGAGCGAGAGAAGGTGAACATGGAGCCCTGTATTTTTATTCCAACATTTTCAAGTGGAAAATATTGCAAAAACTAACTGGTGTGAAAATAATTAAACTGGATAAATAAATGAATAAATATAATAGCAAGTTTTCACATAGAAAAATTCCTGAAAAGTTTTTAGTTTTATCAACCCCCTTCCACACCCACCAGAGCATATGGCCCTCTGTTTGTGCAAATCAGCAGTCTTTGCTTAAAGTGGATGTTTCTATTAACACTGTGACTAATTACTGAAAACAAACATGTGTAAGTATGATCTCTGCTAACTGCCTCTGTCAACCCATCTTTTTCTTCTTGTTATTCATTCAAAGGGATTAAGATTGCTCGCAAAAGTACAGTAGGCCTCCGTTTAGCCCATTAACTGGCATGAATAAAGAAAGCTCATCAACCACAATTGACGTCAGGCTTCAAGAAATGTTTTTTACATTAGTTTAAGAAAAAAATCATAAAAAGTGAAAAAGTTTTAGAGAATGTTAAAACACTGAATGTAAAGAGCTTTAACACTGGACGTAAAGGGTTGCTTTGGGAGCGAGTATGGAGAGCACAGCTATACAAACTGCAGTGCATGAGCTCAGATGGGTGGCAGACATTTTGCGCTGAGGGTAACCAGCGTTGTCTCAGTATGCAAGTCTGGACATACGTGCACACAGAAGGGGCATTCAGAGAAACTTTAATGTCAGTCTTTCTTGTGGTTTTCTCCCATACAGAAATAAAAACAAAAAAAGACTCAAAGCATCCATTTGGTCTTTGTAAGATACAAAGATGAAAAGATGCAAGCAGATTTTTCTTCCAAGTGTCCTACGAAAGCCGGATTTATCTGCTGCCACGACAGCATCACAGAGTGGGGGACAGCAGCCCATACGGCTCCTTGTCTTGTTGCCTACTTGGGAGAGGAGGAGAGAGGAGACCCAGGCTTCTTTGCAGCACGTGTGGTTCTTGTCAGAGTAAAAAGAGGAAAAACATAACCATCTTTATGGTACAGCTTGAATGTGCGTGCTCTTCACAGCCCCCATTTCGGGGTTGGCTGTGGCCCTGGAGAAGCTGTTGGGCTCTGAGCTGCTGCGGCCAGTGGTGAAACCGGGTCTCAGTACACTTCTTTCTCATATACACACCGATTGCCCCTAAGAGGAGCCAGCTCTGCAGGAGGGAGACAGAAGTAGTAACCGCCTTCACACAGCCATGTTCCCTGCCCGTCTAACTCAAGAGCTGTGGGATGGGGTCTCAGTGCATTTTACCTCAAGTTGTACATAATGTAAAAACAAATTGCATGCTAGAAAACTGCACAAATCTACAACTGCTGATTTTTCCTAGCGCATAGTACGGTTGGGAGCCAATTCCCTGTCATTTCTCATCTCTTGCACTTTACACAGGGTGTTTCCTTTATAAAACAACTTGCCTTTAGGTTTAATGATTTCTAAGGAAACATAACTCTGTCACTGCACTCTGGTGTTTAATTCCTCCTTTGTCATTAGTGTCTGCCCAGTGCAGCCCAGGGACGCCAGTGTGCTCACTGAACTGTGCATGCACTTTGTGTACTCTTGGGCTCATGCCCATGCCTGGAAGCTGGTGTTTGATCTAGACTGAACAAGATGGTCTTAGCCTTCAAAGCCAGTGTGTTTACATTCCCCTGCTCTATCCAGCCTCTTTTTTTCGAGTGCCCCCGAGATAGGTGTCTTGCTGTTAGAATAAATACTTACCTTGTGCATTGTGCTTTCCTCTGGTGGCCTCAGCGTGCTTTTGCAGAGGTGGAAGCACTGTTAACTCCATTTTATGCATGTAAAAATGGCAGCACAATGCTCAGACCTGCAGGGCAAAGCAGGGGCAGAAACAGCCAGGGAAAAAAACACAG
>JAVJGG010000029.1:27035085-27036163 GCA_035590195.1 Aviceda cuculoides
TGGAACACGGCCAATCTTTAAGTGATATTCCTCAACTACATAAAAAAAAAAAAATTCCCAATTTCAGAATCAAACAAAGACCTAAATCCAAAACAATATTTTAAGGAAATTAGACATTTAATCGGAGTCAAGTGGCTTCTTTAGAAAATATCCATGTGTTAGTTCCGCCCTCCCCCTTTTTGCCGTTTGGTGGGGTTTTTTCCCCTTTGGTTGGTTGGTTTGTTGTTTTTTTGGCATAGGCGTGTACTGGCAGATGGGGGGAGAGTAACTGTCCAGTGCTCAATTGCTCTTTGAGTTTGAAATCAAACGTACATGGCATTCTCAATTCATACCGATTAAACACACAGACTAAACCAGGCAATTACCGATACATGTGTTGGGGACTTCTCTTTTTTAAATTCATAAAATTGTTCCCATCTTTAAAAACACTTTTAAAAAAAGGTGGAATTACTAACACACAGAAACAGATGTTTCTGGTAGTTAAATGTCGGGAATTCAGACTCCTTGTCTGGCATCACCTGGTTTTGATTCAGTATTCATTGTTTCAGGTTGGTTTTGCTCAAACTCTGTCCAGTGCTGGAGAGGTAAAACCACCTTTGGAATTGGATAGCTGTACTATTCTTGAACACCTTTTCTTTAAAAGACCTTTTATCTCCAGAATTAAAAATAACTGTACATGAACATGTGCACGCACATATTTACGCATACAACACCAAATGACCTGGTAAGTTTGTATTAGCATTTCAAAGAGATACAATGCCTCATCCTGCTGACTAGAAAGAGAGTAAATTGTGATATACCTAGATTCTCCTTCTTTTGCTATACTTATACTTCTCAACAGTCATGTCATACTGGTAGAAGTTTCATTTTGCCAGCTTGATGCTTGCACTGTTATCGGTAAACATGGTATAACTCTGTTCCAACTGTACTTGCACAGAATTTCCACCTACTGCCATGCCTGCTGACCTCCTAGCTATTTGATTCCAACTAAATTGCCAGCCCTGGGTGTCCTGGTTTCAGCTGGGATAGAGTTAATTGTCTTCCTAGTAGCTGGTACAGTGCTGTGTTTTGAGTTCAG
>JAVJGG010000029.1:27036263-27049275 GCA_035590195.1 Aviceda cuculoides
TCCCACTGGGTGGGGGGGGGAGTGAGTGAGCGGCTGCGTGGTGCTTAGTTGCTGGCTGGGGTTAAACCACGACACTGGGTTTGGCCCGTATTTCCCTGTATACCCTCATCTGAAAACAAATACACATGTACAAAACCTCCCCATGCAGACTTTTCTGAAAAGACACTTTTCCCTATGTGGAATAACGCTGAAGTCAGCCAGCACCTGCCCAGGTGCAGGAATCCCTCCCTTGTGCATATCTGACTGCGGCATTGAAGTGCATGCTTTAATTGTGCTGGAATTGTTATGAGGATGTCAAACTTTTTCTACTCAAATATCTCTTTAATTAGGCCAACTTCTGGGGAATCCTCATTTTGCCTCCTTTTTGGGGAAGGCCTATCTGCACAGACAGAACTGTCTCCAGATGTGACCAGAGCCACAGTACGATATTGCAGTATCTTACCACAAGATCTGTATTGATGTCTGAAAACAGTCATTTAATTTTAACAGTATTGGTTCAATTTTCTTATAAAACAGTCATCAATTAACTATCAGCTTGTACAGAACATGAAAAGTAATACATAAGTGCAAGATTTTAATGAAGTGACAAAGCTCTAAACTGGCTCCTTACATGATTACTTAATGTGTTCTGCATTGTCTGGTATGTGATTTTGTCCATTGGACATATTACTTCTAATTTAACAGGTCATTACAGCTTTAGTGTAATTGTGGGAATAAAAGCACATAAAATACAAGAATTTCAAAATAAATTTTACAGCTCACATTTATGCAACAACCCACTGCATTTATAAATTACTACAGTGCAAATTAGCATAAACAAGCACACACGCCATGGGGAGCTTGCATTGCGATAGTAGCTGGATTTGACATGCAGAACTCCTGTCCTGCACAGCCCTCACCATTGAGGCCACTCATTGCTTCTTCCCATGTGCAAGTTGTGAAAAACAGCAGTAAAGATCAGGCTGAGGCACAGCAACCTTTGGCAACAGATGCTCTCTCTTCACACTGCTGGCTGATACCTCCGGAGTCCAAATTCTACTGAAGAAAAGCCAGGCTCAAGATGCCACCTAATAGCCTGGGCTGTTCTTCATATGCCTCTGCTCACCTATTTCCATTTGATCCAGATAGCACGGACAGAGCCTGAGCTCACTTCGGGATTAAGCATGCTCAAGGTATCTTCCCTCCTGGGAAGCTCTAGCAGGTACCAGCAAAACAGGGCACTCTGGCTGAACCGTGTAGACAGCATCTCGGATAACAGGGGACCACAACATCATGTTGGTGGCAAGGTGGCCATCATCATACAAAGGTGTATGAGCACAACTATGGACTGCTTTACACCTGATTTAAGACCCTCCATCTCCTAGCACTTGCAAGACCCAGCTTGGAGTACTGTCCAGGCTGGGATGACACACTTCAAATACAGCAAATCAAATAAGATAAATAAGACTTGGAAAGAACCCAGAGAAAGGCAGACAGAATAATCAGAAGTCCAACAAACACAAGCTATGAGAAAAGACTGAACGAACTCAGACTGTAAAACCTAAGGACAGATGGTAGCCTGAGAGGGGACAGTAGAACCCAAACATCTTGGAGGCTACTGCAGTGAAACGGTCAATGACCATGTCTACACGGATGACCAGGAGAAGTAACGGGATCAAACATCTGCAAGAAAAACTGGAAAGAGATGTTATAAGAAATCTCTTTTTAAGGACAGGCACTGGAGAATCTCCATCACTAAAGCACAGGAAAAGCAGGTATCTTACAGGAGTGATACAGCTAGAGTTGATCATGCCTTGGGAAAGGGAATAGCAGATCTCTCAAAGCCTCTCCTGGTCTATCTTCTCTGTCTTTAGGTAGTGCCCTACTACCGCGCACTTCCAGCTTCTGCTTTATAGAGTTCCAGATGTAGCTAAACTACGAGAAGGACTGGATTACAGTTTAACTCTGCATTGATTTTCCTGTGAAACAGTGAGGTTACACAAAAGGCCAGATTCTCAGACTACATAATTCAATTTAACTTCAGTCCCTTGAAAATGGATTAATTCAATGAAATTGGGCTAAATTACACCAGATGGGAATCTCGCTCCGAATTTATGCCACCGATCATATTTCATCCTCTTCTTTCAACTGACAAGGAACATCAGTCTTAGGTCAGAGCCTTATCTTAGGTCAGACTCTTAATTCTCATGCACTTAAGCTTCCATCTTCAAACAACAGAACTCAGAAACTTCTGTTTGCCATCATGAAAATTCTTAAAAACAAATGGTCTCCATTTCTGTGGTCTCCAGTACTAGGACACATACTTGTCAATAATTTTGCCCACCCCATGGCTCTCATCTTTGACATATTCAACCACAGTTGAGTACTTGCTTTCCTCTGACACCTCCAGCTGAGACTCAGTGTAGAGCTTGCTTAAAGAAGAAAAAAACACAAATGGACTGGTCAAAGAGATGATGAACTCTAAAATGCCGTAATACAGTGTCAAACACTGGTCTGTCATCTTTGATAAATTCTGGACTTCCCCAGTTTACCAGGAAAGGAAGCACGGATGGGTATGAAGAACCCAGATTTTTCCTGGTTCTGCAATACCTGTGGCATTCAAAATGCTATCACTGCTAACCCCAAGAAAAAGAACATCCAGAAATCACTGAAACCACAGTGGCGTAAATGAGGGCTGTATGAGCCACTGAAAACCAGTGTAAAAAAACCAGCAAAGTTGTTTATGAATTCTATCCAAGACCTGTTAGAAAGGGAAACACATTGGTACTTTGGAGGTTCCCATGCTGCATCAAAATGCAGCACTCCATACAAAGATATTCAAAACTTTAGATGCTTCTAGTAAAGTTACAGCTATCACTGAAAACTCCAGGCTTGTCCAAGCCACTGTTTATTGTGTGAAGTACATCTACGTTCATACAAGTCAGCATGAGAGAAGCTAAATCCTGAAAACAGAAGTGGGGAGAAGCATACGGAAGAGACGTGCAAGCTGGCTAGCCAGGCTTAGCTTAGCAATCTGGGGCAGTGCCAACATTCAGATCACATCTGGACTGATCCTGTGCAGAACACATGGCTCTCATGCCTCTGTACCACCCACCACTGCAGGGGATGATGTGCTACTTTCTAAGAGATGCCCAGCCAAAAAATTAAACATTAGCTGACATAGGTATTAAATTTAATACCAGCCTAAAAACTAGGCTTGCCTGAATCACAGCATCTGATGCTCAGAATCAGGTTTGCTGGCACAGTCCTGGTCTCAGTGGATTGGTCAGCAGAGATTGAACCCAGCTGTCTTCAAAATGTCAGGTGTGATATTCACATACAACATAAACTGCTGCAATATAAACAAGCCCTAACATTGCACATCTCTTAAAAGCAGTGTTGGACCAGTTACATACTTGTTTTATCTGAGCAGATGTCAGCATCTGCTTTAAGTACAGAGAACCGAAACATTTGTGTTCCTTCCCCTTCCCCAGCCCCCACCCTACTCAAAAGTGAGGAAGAACACTGAGTGTCAGATTTTTCAGTGGCATTTTATACCAGAGCAGAAAGACAGATGTTTTGATGATTATTTTTTCTCCCTTACAATCTGGGCAGCCAGTTTCTATGCTAAGCTGTTCACCCTTACTATTAAAATTGATTTGCACAACAGTACATTGCAGCCAAAGCAAGCACGGCAGTCATTAAAGAGTAGGCTGCTCACACATGTTTCTGTACTCAGCCAAGTCAACTACTGATGAATGGGTCATCTTTTGTCAAGCCAACTGTAAGGAACTGGTAAAGAAATAATTTGTGGTTCAGGAACAGCCATGCTGACAGGTAGGCCTTCTCCTGTCCTTTTGCTTTCCAACAGCAGTGTGCTCTGTTAGCTGATCTTCAACAAATCTCTCATTAGAGTAACAGAAAATAATATATCCTGCTCAGGCACAATGGCTTATCCTGAGAAACTGCGGAAATCTTTAGAAAGTAAATGTATAAACACTGAAGCAGTGGCACTGTGAGTTAAATCATATTGAACAACTCAAACATAAGCAAAGAACAATAGTTCAACAAGGGATCAGGTCAGGGTCAGAAATTAAAACTATACTATGTAATGTGGCAATTCTCAAAATATTGCAGACCACTTCTTAAAAGTCAAGATGCTTCCAAATATCACACCTCCCCTATTAGTCCTCTCACTGTCCTCGGTTCCCTTTATTTTGCTCCAGTCAGCTCAACATGCCCTACTTCAATGTTTTCTTGCAGACAGTCTTGCACTCAGGGATGCTACTTCTTCTGGGTTAAAAACAAAGCAAAACAAAACACAAAAAACCCCCAAACAAAAACAGAAAAAAAACCAAACCCAAAACCAAAACCACCCCACAAAAAAGCAGAACAACAACAAACAAAACAAACAAAAAAACAAAAAAAAAAAAAAGAAAGAAAATATCAATCTACTTCTCTTTGTGAGACCTCTGAAAGGTCCTGGAAGAGGAAACTACATATTATCTTAAAATTATAACAATTACAAAAATCTTGAGTCTTAGTACTAGTTATCGCTCTAAGCTCTGGAGAAGACTGCAATAAAAATCATGCCACAAAGTTCTCACACCAGAGCAGCTTCAAGAAGCCCCACCTAGGTTCAGGATGCATTTTACTGAATAACAAATGAAGAGCTGTAAGGGAGAAACCTTGCCAATAGACAGGGAGTGGCCATATCAGACGAAAATTATATCTGATACATTAGAAATCTGGTGCCAAATTCCCATCTCCATTCATAGTTTCAACAGCCAAAAGAACAAATTACACCCGTGGGAGAAATATTCTCTCTCAGGAACTGCATGGAGATTATATAGCATCCTATACTGAGCATTCTTGCAGGCCTTGGCGTAATGTCCTGCCAAGGATAAGAAACGAGGAGTGATGCTCAGCCTTCCTCTAGACCTGGAAGACTGCAGAAGCTGCTCTTCAGCCTTCTCGTATTTGGAACTGCAAATATTCTAGCCCTGGAAATATTACTCTGGTGCTTTTAGAACACAGGAATCTGCATTGCTGGAAGTGTTCTGCTGAAAGTTGTAAACAGAGAGAAGTTTATGGAGACTTACAACCTAGACAAATGAGGAGGAACATTCACAAGGAGATTGAGAGATAATGAGCGCCAAAGCAAATGTGAAGTTTTATTCCTCAACACAAGGTCTCATCTTCAAAGAAACACTTTTCAAACACTGGCAAACTGATCTTCTGTCCTCAAAGATGAAGGAAAAGTGTGGTCCATTCTTACAGGCGTTATCAAAAAAACCCCAAAGGGACAGCTGGAGTTAGCAGGTAATTGTGAGAAGCACTGCCCTAAATGTTTGGAGTCTGGCATAATTAGTAGCCGAAGAAGAACTAATTATAAAAACTAAATAGACACATCTAACTCTCAAATAAGTATCACTGTCATCTCCCTTCACAATTAATCAAGCACCTGTAAACACAAACTCAGCAAACTTGAGTTCTCTCTGCAGGTTTACTAAAACTTCCATTCTTCACCTCAAAACAGCCACACTGATGTGCCACTCATGACCACAGGGGTGAAAGCTGCAGGACCAGGACTCTAGACTTCATTTCTAAGTCCAGGAGGCTTGTATCCTGCCTGAGGATGCACAGCCCTGAGAACATCCATAACCTTATGAGCCACATTTCGTTAGAATGCAATTAAAAGAATTATTTGCCTTTTTTTAAAGTCCTGTTTCCAAGAAGTAGACATCCTCATAAGCAATTCTGCTGGAGAAGAAGTAAAGAAGTCTGTTGTTACACAGCTTTTTCCAGAGCTATGACTGCTCAGGAGTTAATTACAGCACACAAACTCTCTACATGTTCCTTTGGATGCACATTTGCTTGTGGAAGAATGGGCTGTGTGTATTGGCACATAAGTACTTCCTCTGTCCTGCCTACACTATATCAGTTCACTAAACAGATTTAATTTGCTGCTTCCTCCAAAGGCATTTACCTTTGGAATTTTGGTTTTAACAATAGAAGTCTCTTGTACATATACACACACAAAATGACAGCTCTTTAATGATGCTAAGTCAGACAAGCGCCCTCTCTATGAACATAGCGCAGGAAAAAATGTCTGAGTATCTCAGATACAAAATGCCAATAAATTGAATTTATGTCTCATTTAATCTACAATGGAACAGTTAGTACTTAAAGGGTATGCACACTTCCCGTAGTCCCTTTCTTCCTGAGAAACTTTCAGATGCTGAAAATCAATTCCTTTTGTCTCCTTGTTATTCATCTGCTACACATTAAGGAGAAACTCTGGGCATTCAGTGATCCCACAATGGTCTTTCATCTCCTGAGAAGCCTGGTATGAATTAAAATCTTACGCTCCCTCAAATTATGGATGCATACTGCAGCATGCCACTGACTTATCACTGCTCGTGATTTTTGCCAGTTTTCTCAGCATGCTGCAGCTAGCTCATCTGCATCTTTCAGCTTAAGTGACTCTTCTACGACGCTGCCCATCCAGCCCATGAAAAGTGCTTTGACACTAGCATACACAAACAGATGTCCCCACACAACAGGTACTGCTATCTAATCTTTTTTCCAACTCCCTGCCATTTAGAATTTATACTGAAAAGTGGTGTTACAGCAGCCAAGATCTTAGTACAAGAACAATAAATACTTCATGAAAGTAATGTTCTTTCATTTCAGTGGCCTTGAGAGATGAAGATTATATAGAAATAACTTTTAACTGATGTCACTTCTTTGTCATGTCTGTTTTTAAGGGCAGTTTCAACTTAGGACATTGTTTTTCTGTAACAGATATAAAATTTAATTGCTATCTAGACTGCTGCAGCACTGGTCAAACACACGCTGCTCTTTCTCTCCCAGCTTCCAGCTAGTTATGCTGCTGGACATCCCGTACCGCAGCAATTCAAGGCTTCCACTCTCAGGTCTGAAAGTAAATCAAGGCTTAACATATTAATTCTTGTTTTACTCTTTGTCCCCTTTTCAGTCTATTTTTCCTCCTTCCAAACACTGCCCACTCCTCAACTCTCAACCATTCCTTGCAGCCCAAGCAGCACATTCAAAATAAGGAAACGCTTGGAAATCTACATTCACATTCTGTTCTACAGGAACCATCATCTTTTGCTCATTGCTTCTACATCCAAAACTTTCCCCAGAAAAGCTTTTAGCCACCTTGCTCTATAAGCTCTTAAATGAATCGTTTCTCTGTTTAAACCAGCTTTCAGTGTGAAATATTTTCCACCAAGCAATCTTGTTATCTATTCAATATGGCAGTTTGAAGAGCTTTAAAATAAAGCTACTTGAAAGCTAAATTAGAACAGAAACGTGTGCATTATATGTAACCCTGAACAGCAGTTAAAAGGTGAGAACACAACTCAAGTTCACCAGCTATTTCGGGCTCCGATTACAACATAGCCAAGAAAAATTTGGAGCTCAGCACGTGCCTGACATACGCGTCCAAAGCAACTGTGCGAACAGTTAATAGTGAGCGCTGATACTCCTGTGTCACACGAACAGCCTCTGCCAGATTAAAGCTAGCTCAGTTACACCTACGGTTTGCAGCCACAGGTGACGCCCGCCCAGCAAAGACCTTACCTCGCTTGAATCCTCCTGCTGATTGATAACAGCTAGTGCATCCTCTGCAGCCTGGCGCTTGGCTTCGGCAACAGTGCGCTCCATCTTGGCTCTCTCTGAAGTGATCATGTCGTGAGCTTTCCGCTCGGCCTCCGACACTGCCTTCTGCAACTCGGCCATCGCCTGACGCTTCACTTCGTTGACAGCTTCCTCTGCAAAGGAGGGCAGAAATCCTGTCAGCACAGGACGCCTGGCGCAGGGCTACACAGAACCGATGCTTGAAACGCAGCAGATACTCTGCGATACTGATGTCTTCATTTTGAGTAGAAGGGCACGGAAGAACCCGGTGTCTCAAGGCTCTTCAAGACCACCCAGGTGCTTCTTTACTGCCCCATCACCAAAGCCTCTAGCATTTGCGACAGTTCCTGCTATTTTGATTCACACTCAGTACTTTAAGGACAGACATTTCAGATCTCTGGTGCGTTGTTTTTGTGACCTTTCTGGACATTTTACTTGGAAAATTGGCTTCGCAGCACACCAAACTTATCAATATGTTTGGCAAGAATTATTATTTAAGACATAATATTACAGACTTTTTAAAAAATGTGTCCTTAAGCTCTGGAAATTAAGACAGAATTTATAGTCATTAACGATTTTTTCCTCCATACGTTAACAAATAAATAAAGTTAAAAAACAACCCCAAGAGTTTATTTAAAAAACTTAAATCACTGGTCTAACATCTTTTCCTGGACGTATAATTTTATGAGCCAAAATTAAAATTTGTTTATGAACATTCATTTGACCTCTTGATCTCTCCTTCAAACCCATGTTTACATTGTGAAGACTTGCCTTCCTGGCTGCGCAGAGCCCTTGAGCACACCAGAGCCAGCGCGGTTTCCGCGCACAATTAACGCTGAGCAGGGGCACACTGCTTCGTTGCATTCAAACCTTCACGCTTCTTGTACAACAACTAAGTCAGTACGAGCCGTTGCTTCGGTGTACACTAGCATCATATCTTTTATTCCGGAAAACATGGATTGTCACAAATTAGTTATTTGGGTTTTGATGCAGGAAGAGTGCAAAGATTTTACTAATGAACAGTCTTTTAATTGACAACTAAAACAAGTAATTTCTTTTTTTTTTTAATTAACTGCTCTAATTAACAAGGAAACCATCCTCCCCCTGAATTAGTTTATCTAATTTTCATCTTTATTCAAAGCAAAATGACAATGATTAATTGAAAATTTAATAAGCAGTAATTATTAACTTGGCAAACCTAGTACCAATTAACACTCTATTAAAACTAATTATGACATGTTTCATTCAAGTGTTTGCACTTAATTGTTTCATCCACTTAAACCCCACCTTAATTAAATGTTCTGTTTAATTAAAAACATAGATTTCTATAAAAATGTTTTCCTGTAGATTAAAATCTAAGTATTACAACTGTGTTACAGGTTTGAGTTTTAGTCCACGTATTTAGCCCATGCATTTGTGTGCATGCACATGCACATAGACGAAACTCTTACATACAGATACTACATCAATAACTCTCCTGAGTTACGTCTCATGGCTCTGCACTTGTTACTTAAAAAAAATGACTACGTGAAGTCTCCATTGTCAGTTATTAAGCAAATTAAAATAAAGATTTAACTTTAAGCCATGTACTGACTAAAATGGAATTAACTAAAATGAAAGAAGAGTTCTATTACTCTCCGTGTGTGTGTGTGTCAATGCATGTGTATGTCTGCAAGAGATGTTTCAACTGAAGTTGGGGGGCAGGGGGAACTTAGAGATAAAACTTATGCCTTTATTTGTATGACACTGAAAATATGCCCTTATATTACCCTACCATAAATGTTGTTTAGGGGAAAGCCTCAGGAGAGGGAAAAATCATACCCTTCAACCATACAGCGAAGGCTTAATTTACTTTGAATATTCAAGGTGAATTAAAATTCTATCTAAGTGGCAATACAGGACAATAATTTTTGCTTACGATCAAAGCTGCAGCTAGACTAATTCTATATGCAAATCAGGCAATTTATATTTAAATTATGCATTCCTATTCTAGTCCCACAGGCGCACACAGATCAGCAGAGGGAATTGGTAGGACATTTGCAAGGTGCTTGAATATTTATTACCAACTGCAAACATTCACTGATCGTGAGAAAAGAAATATACACAGGCAAACATACAGATGCAATTTTATTACCATTTTCATAAAAATGAGGCAACTTAAATACAGACGTTTTGTGTCTATGAACTGCAGTTACTAACAAAGTGGATTTCTTTTGAGAAAATCTTTATTCTTGCTGGTATTTGCTACGAATAGAAATTATCTTTGTATGGCCTAATGCACTTTCATTACATCATATAAATTCAGTTTTACATTAAGGTGTTTGCAGTGGTTAGAAATACCAGTTTAAACTATTATATAAAACAAGCCAAATACTCCAACATTTTACAGGCTCCTAATTTTATAGTTTTTCATCCTACATAATCTACTTCTTTTCAGCCCAAATATTGAAATTGAGCCTTATATTCTAACTTCTACGCTGTGTAAGTTTTTTTGCAAAGCTTCTGAGAACATTAAGATGCTAAAAGTGCTTAGAAGGCCATATGCCTGACTGATACTCTTTAACTGGCATAAGCTATGGATTGGGCTTTAGTATTTCCATCAACTTTGACAACAGAATTTGTGTTGTGCTATACTAAGTGTGAAAACAAATAGTTAAAATATGTTGGGGGTTTTGGTCACAATGTGCCATCATTATTTCCATTTATTATGAACTCATGAACACCCAAATAAACTAGACAAAATTTCTTATCACTGATTTTCTGCACATCTACTCAAAATAAATGTTTTCACTACCTACAGGTGTTTTATAGACATAGAATGCAGGCTTCATAGTTTCAGGTAACAATAAAAACTGTAGTATCTGTGCAGGAAAAGTTATGGGTGACAGTGAAGGGAGATTTTATTGGCCTTGACAGTGCTGAGCTATGAAGACCAAGAATGATACCAGCACTCTTCTTTTCTCTGCATTTCCAGAGAAAGGAAGAGTGTTTAGATTCCAATATCAGAAAACATAAATCCAGAAGTTTTTAAAACCAAGTATCTGAGATGCATGTATCTGCATCCTCCATTTTCCCACTAATGCTAAGCATTCTTGGCATAAATTCACTCTGTCATCTTAGGAATGCAATTGAAATCTTCCTTCCCTTTGAGTAGCGCTCACTCATGAGAAAAGCTCCAGGGAACAAACAGCCTGTGTGGAATAGGCGTTACTCGGTGTGATCAGAGGTCCTTGGAGCTGACTCAGGAGAGGAACTCAGCTCATCGTTCACTGCTGTATATAACCCAATGTGATGATTCACCAGCCAGCTCCTGGTCACCTCTCTCACATCATGGGCACACTCGGTCCACATGACGAGAAGAGAAAGGTGGTGGGCAGGGGCACAGTGCTGTGCCACCACGACATTTTGCATCATCTCACTCTCAGGCTGACCCTGGCAAAGAAGGCCGTTGGCCACTGGTGACATGAGTTATCTCAGCCTCATACCCCAAAATGCACCACCTCTTTCTCAGGACTACCCTGGCGAATGTGCAGGGGCCTTATTGTCTTTGTGTAGGAAGGTATGGTTATTCCACACCTGCTTGGTAACTCCAGAGCTTCCATCTGGGTTGCCATGAACAGTAGGCCTTGCTAAGTGACAGGGGATGGCTGGAAGACAGATTCCTCGTGACACAGAAAGAAGCTAAGGCAGCAGCCCACTGTGGGCCTGGGATCCCCTCAGTATTTAATAAAGAGAAATAGATATTTTCAGAGAGCAAGTCACCCAACCTATGATCTGACTGATCCTCCTCACGTGCCTGTCTCTCTCTTGACTACTGAAGGACACCAAGAACGTGGCTTGGACTCTTCAACTCCACATCCATAATTCAATGAGGTGAATCAGGGCACTGATGACTCCTTTCTACTGATGTATGAAACTGAATTGGGCTCACATGGCTTTAATTCACAAGGTGCTCCATACCACGTGCTTGCTCCAACAATCACAAAAGCACGTACTTAACTTGGTATATTTCAAGAATTATGCTGGAGTCTATCAATCTCCAAAAGCTTGAAGTGAATCTCTTTTTCACATGCTTTTGAGGTTGCTTATTAACCATTTTGATGCCAAATTCTTTCAGCTCAATGGATTCAGCATCCCAATCAGACTTTCATACTTGGTTCAGCTGTTTACACATTGGTCTTTATGGACATTTGAGATACCAAGATACCCACACTGAGCCAGCAGAAATGACTTCTGAGAGATTTGCAGCCTTCTTGACTGGCAGTTGCAGCCCAGCCAGGAAACTATGGACCATCTCAAATGGCACTAGAGACCTATTCTTACAGAGCTGAATTGCACCTTTACTGCCTTGAACTGATTATGCAATTGTGGAGACCTCCAACTTTAGTGCACCCTCCTGAAAACGAAGGCCTATGATTTATGAAAAACAGTATGCTTGCTGATGTTTTACTACTCTTAGTAACAGATACAGGTATGTATCCTGTAGAGAGTCAGGCTTTTTTTATTCTCCAATTCACAGGCATGTTCAGTTAATAAAAGGAATCTGATTTAAACCCACATCAGCATGAAAATAGAGACTGGAAATGGGACCAAAGGAAGAACTTTGTTTCAAAGGAACTGATAACATATATGTTCACAAGATGACATGTCAGAGCTCCTGTACACTACCGTTTGTGGAGATAAGCAATGTGAATGCACGTCCAATTTTATAACTCAAGCCAAAAGCTTCAATTAACTTGTGTTGCTAGCTTACGAAGAAACTTTTTTTCTTTTATTGTACTGCATCTAGGAGTCACAAATGACCTGATATGCCAAACTACATCAAAACCTAGGTTTTGCAAGAGAAATAAAGTTACTGAAATTCAACTGAATAATGCTTCTCTTACTGAGATTCCCAGGCACCGCATATTTTTTTCTTACTTTTCATTTAAGATATTAACATAAATACAGCAAAACAAACTATAAAAATACTTGTGGACATTGAGTTACAAAGGCTACACTTTCCTCGGACAAAAGAAAAATATGTAATTTGTTTTGTTATTTTTCATAGAAAACACAATAGTTCCAAAAGTATTAATTAACATATTGGCAAATGTAGACTTCACATAATAAACCCACTTCACACAAAACCCACAACTACTTATCTGATACAACGATATGCCAGCATAACATTTTTACACATGTGCTCTGTATCTGGTTTAAAATACACCAAAAAGCAGCAAGCAGTTACAGGAGACTTGATCAGAAAGCATCAGAACTGCTGCATATTTGCCATTTAATCATTAACTCCTGCTCAGACAGCTGCTGTAGACTTCATGGTTATACAGGTGTTCAAAAGTGGCGGGGGGGGTGGGGGGGTTGGGGGGTG
>JAVJGG010000029.1:27049285-27080896 GCA_035590195.1 Aviceda cuculoides
CCCCCCCGCCCCAGGGGTGCATGAGTGTATATGTAGAAGCTCAACTACCTCGCTGGAGGTCAAGAGCTACCTCCTGGCCCCTCTGAAAACAAGGAAGCTCTGATATCAATGTCAAAAGAGCAAAGGTTTAGCTCCAGCACTGCAATGGGATCCTCGCCAGGAAGCTCCTGTGCTCAGGCAGAGCTTCAAAGTGTTGAAGAAAACTCTGCACAACCACAATGTCTGCCCATGGTGCTTTCCAAGTTCAGCGAAGATGCTGTCAATACCCGTGCAACCACCCAGAGCAGCTGCAGAGATGCAATCTTGCTTACTTCATTGAAAATTTTGCGCGTGTACGAGCACAGACTTCACTGGGCGCTGACAGGCACAAAATCTTTTTAAAATTAAGAAAGGTTACATTGCATACCTGAAGGTTTTTCTTTAACAGGTATATTTAGGTTTTTTCCCCTCCTTTGGGAATTCTTACCTTAACTAGGTAAGAACCTTAAAAAAAAAAAAAAAATCCCACACACAAACTGTTTTTTTTAAATTGCTAACAGACTGAAACTTGAGCACATCAAGTTTCAGTCTGAAACCATTATAACCCCTGAAAATAGGGGTCCTTAATGGAAGCGCTGATATCCCCCCAGCTATAGCAGCAGATGACTCTACTATAAAGATTATTTCACATCCCGATCAGTTCCAGTTTAAGATTATTAAACACAATTTCTTCTTGTTACTAGTAAAGCCCTTTTTTTCCCTTTTCCTTCCTCCCCCCCCAATTCCTCACATCAGTGCATTAACAATTGCACACAGCTGCCAGAAGACTAAGCTGGTGTTTTTAAACAGTCTTACCAGCTTTCTTCCAGATCTCCTCTGGCACGTATCCAGATGCAGGCCTGTGAAGGAATTCCCGATGCGATTCTGCAGGAGGAGGGGTGCAGAGGGAGAAAGAAAGAGCATCATAAGCAATGCTTGCTTGTTGAGAACAAGACTTAGAGAAATACCTTTTCCCTTTACTTATTGCTCAGACAAAAAATCACATTAAGTTTTTCTTTACTCAAACTAAAACGGATGCTGTGGCCATAGCTCAAAAACGTCACAGACCAGACCAATGTTTAGGACTCAAATGTCTCATCTTAAGCCAAGCTGAAATTAGTTTGCTTTATTTTTATTTTACAGCATTTCAAGCCAACGCTATATGACAGTTTCCATGCTTTTAAGGCTGGCTTTCCAAGACCAACTGAGGGAGTGACGTGCTTCATCCTTTGTCATTATGTTTATGAAAAGGAAGAAGAAAGAGGGCAACAGTCCGGGTTTGGCATTTCTGCTCTGTGAAAGCAGAATGGCTACTGATGAGCGGAGATAAAAGCCAAGATGTCATTCCAGTGATCAAATAAGCTGTCCACAGAAAAAGAAAGGGGTGTTTCTCTCTGTTCAGAGCTACGCTTTCCTATATCTGAGCCCATGTTGGTAACTGTAGCTGCACCAGTTTGAAAAACAGGACCTCTAACTTTAGGTTAAGCCCCTAAATACATACGCTGCCAAACAACCTCACTGGAGCTGAAGCTCGTAATTCACCCATGTATTTCAATCACATTTTGACAGCTCTTTCACCCCCTCCCCTTTTTTCCAGGGTTTAACCTCTGGGCCTGAGCCTAAGAGCTCTGAAATCAGCAAGATCCCTTCCACACAGACTTCAAAGACACAAGATCAGACAATACAGAAAGAAAATTCACTTTGGCCTGAAATTTAGCATACAGATTCTCAGCAGCTGAAAAGTTGCTCCTTCTAAATACAGTTTAAAAACTGATTAACTATTTTTCAAAGCAATAGAGAGGAAATTAAAACAAAACAAAACAAAACACATAAAGGTAACTTCATTGCCATGATTACTATTGCCTGTGTGACAGAATTCAATTGTCAAAATAAAATAACTTGATTTATTACATTAGAGGTAAGGTTTGAATCTTTTTAGAGATGTTGCTAGAAATTAAATATCCTCTTTGATGTCTGAGTTTGAAACATAACAAAAGTATATATGCCATGCTTTGAATACTAATTTTTAGTAAATATATTCATCTTAAGGTTATTATTTGCTAACATGGTCAAAAAGTAGTATTTTTAATAAAAAGGCTGAATCATTAGGTTTTGCAAATCATTTTTTTTACACCACCATACATACGCATGCAATACCGTTTATATACAGTAGGCTACAGAAACTTAAATACATGTAAAAGATGACATTTAACATCGCAGACAGTTAACAAAGGTGGAAATGACAGGGGCCATTTCAGCTACCCAGAGAGTAGGGAATCCCAATCCCTGCACACTGTTTTGCAGATGCAGTTTCTAGCACATGAATCTGCAGACACCGACAGGGTGGACTGAATCTTCCCATCTGACAGGCAGCTGAGTGGATTTCCCCAGCTTCTGTTTGTCACTAAAGTACGGGATGAAAATAAAATGGATTTTTTTAGGCAGAATTTCACACCTCTTGAGCATAAAATGATGGTGGGGGTGTGTGCAAGATTCTGCGAAACAGTTAACTATTTACATTGGTTTAATTGACTTGATAGAGGACATCAGACCTGATGCTGAAAATGGGAAAATTCTCAGTTTCACTTGGCTTATATGATTCTGGAGACGACAAGTATCGCTGTGTACACTTCTCTCATCCCTTGGAAGCTTTTAGACTTATGGGCACAGTGCCAGTTCAGTCAGGGACAGAGGCGGCAGCAGAAAACATTGCTTGAAACCTCTGGAAAACTAAAGGTGAAAAATTAAAACACTCTTATGTGCTCTTCCTTCAATACCTGAAGGAAAAGACCCAACCAGACTCCAAATGTGGCAAAACAAGGGGTCTGTTGCATTCATGTCTTATACTTTGTGTTGAGTTTTCCTGTCTGCTATTTAAGGTACCATCTACTGCAAGGGGGTCATAACCTTGATTTAAGCCCTTTACCGTGGTACTGAGTATTAAAAATAAAGAGATGTGAAGCTGATTTTTTGGTACACATGACTTTCCCAAAATGGAATTCAATGACATAAATGACCAGATTGCCAGCTAATTGTTAAAATTTCCAAAACATAAACATCAATCAAGCTCTTATTCCAACCACAAATTATTTACATGAGGAATGAGATCCTCTGCAAGAAGAATTAAATCAAGAGCTTGTGAGAGACTTTCCCATAGTTTGGAATGGTGCACAAAAAAAAAGACAAGAAGCACTTATGAAGATAATAAAAACCATATTTTCCAAGCAAGAAAAATATTATTAACATGGCTATTGTTTAGTCAGTGGTGATGAGTCCATGCAAATAATCTTCTTTTCGGGGCTAAACTACAGGACATAACCAGAGAATGTAAGTCTTCTATTACTATTGTTTTTAAGGTAAGGTGTCTTTCAGGTTAAGAATCACAGACCTTGCTTACTAAAACTAAAACACAAAAGATCTTAACTTGGACATCTAGCAAACTCACAACAAAATGAACACAATTGAATGAAGCCCCTAAAATACTAAATGTAAAACGAACTGCAAAAATCCATAATGACAAAAATGTGTTGTATTAACTGACTGATTGCAGCACCTAGAAGTCAAAGTAAATTCTGCCTGGAAGAAAACTGAATTAAATCAGACAAAATTAGGAATAACCTGAAGCGACAAGGCAGCTCATACAGAAAAGGATAACAGAAAAGGCATTACGTGTCAGACATAATACAAAGGTTTCTTAATGGTGAAAATGCAACAATGTTATTATGCAAAACAATGGGATGTACACTACTGAATTTACTTGAAATTTGTGGCAAGGCATGGTTTGAAAGCACTTGTTGATACTCAGTCCGGTTCCTACTGAACCAGGTGAAAAAGCCCAAAGAGGAAAATAAAAAGCATATATACATGAAAGTAATCAGTACTTGTCTGTGAAGAGCTTAAATGAAGTAAAAGTACAATAGATTTTGAAATAAAAACATTTGGGGAATTTTCTATTTTCTGATTCTAATGTGAAATAAACTTTTCAGCAAGAAAGTTGCTGGACTGGGACATAAGAATACACATGAGGAAAAGACACAAAAATTGGTCTGTTTCAGCCCTCACATTGTATTGAACAGCAGGGAACAACATAATGTATTATTTTGTAAAATATATAGAAAAAGTACTATTTTTAGTCTATCCTGGATATATTTTTTTAGTAAGAAAGAAAACATTCACCAAAAAAAAATCCTCCTGTCATAATATGGTGCTGGGCTCCATATGGGCCCTGGTGTATTTATTTCAAGAACGCATTCAGCCATAAGAATCATTGACAGTTAATTGATCAACCAGGTTTCTGCAGTTTAATGAGTAGAAATATCTTGTAAACTGATTATTTTTGGTAGTCTTAAGATAAAGAGAATAGGTGCTGAAAGTACTGAGAGAGAGACATGGAGAGTTGCAAGAGCAGAAATAAATATGGGTCTGGGAAGTAAAAATGAGATGAAAAGCTAGGACCAAATAAAGGATATGAACTCTCACATGATAATAAGGACCAAACCCAAGAAAACAGAATAGAAGGACTTAAAAGGAAAAGATGTGTTCAAAACTGTCAAAAAGCCTAAACCATATTTGGAAAGAGAGAACAGAAGATGGGTTGACAATACAAAAGAATGGAGTGTCACTGGACAATGACATCCAAGCCTCTAACAACAAAGTATTAAGAAACGCAGATGAACAGCTGATCTTTTAAGGCTCTTTTAGCATTTTTTGTATTTATGAAAAAACTGGCATGACAACAATATCCTATACGCCATTGTGAACATTAGGGCTCAAAAATAATAAAAGCTGCATATAACCAGCCCTGAATTACAGATTAATTCATATATATATATATATATGCTTTTGTATGTATTTATATGCTTTTCATATGTCATATGCAAGTTTTGCTTCATTTTACTGTATAATAAATGTAACACCATTGGTGGGACACAGACAACAAACAGAAAACTTCTCAGAGCAACAAATATCAAATACATTCACTGCCTTGTTTGTAAAAAGTCAAGCTCAAAAGTGTGCCACTCCAATTAATGAAATACATAGATTCAAATCTGAAGAAGTGTAATACTGAATGAGACTACCTTGCTAACCTTGTTGGGGGGGGCAAGAGTTTCAAGTATTTTTATGTATATCTTTGCCCTTCTTTGCCCTCTAATACATTTTTGTGGCTATTACAGCACTCCTTGAACACATGTGAAACTGCATGAAAAATATAGTTGTCTTCTCATTTAAAAAGAATATGAAAAGGAAAAACGCACAGGTACTGTATTACTGAATCATCCTCAGCCAAGACCAAGTCAGAACCGAGTACTGAGAATACAAATGCACAATGTTTCTGCAGCTGTAGCCTTATCTAACAGCATGCAATTCAGTACGCCACAATCCAGCCCAAACCTCCCGTGCAACGAGTGGATTAAGAGCAATACTTAGTATCATCAGTGACCAGTATTATAGAGGCTTTACTTTCTAGAATTACAAGTTATAGATGTTACTGTGGTATACACAGCATTCCTGTAGCTCATGTTGAGAATATCGTGCATATCACAGCAATGCTAATTATCTGCAAATGGCAAAGGAAAGATTTTATAATCACAGCATGAATAGGCATGTATTGACAGGAATGCCCTGGCTAGCACTGAAAGGATGAGGGTGAACAACCATTGATAAAATATAAACTAGCTCTGAAGGGGTTAACGTTTAAAAACCTATTAAGAAATGGCTAACCTAAGTGTTTTTGACAAATTCATACACTTCTGAGAATCCTGGCTTCCTGGGGCAAATCCTGCAGGTATTGGCACACTTCAGTTGGAGATTTCAAACTCTATTTTGTAAGATTTCCATTCAGATAAATTCAACAGACACAAAATATCAACATTGCTGGAGACCTGATGTGTGCCTACACTACTTATCTAGAGCCACAGCTGCACTCAATAAGGTTATAGATCTTGTTTATAACCCACGATGCTGAAGAACCCTCATCTTTAATTTATCTGACTGTGTGTATTTCAGTATACAATGTCTGATATGTGTAATTATTCACTATTAGGATGAAAGTTGCAGTCCTGCTGCAGTATGTAGTACTGAAATTCTTCAGCAGAAATGGAAGAGTCGGATGATGTATTATTCACTTCATAGACCATCACAGTTCATCAAGTGAATATATATAAAGCCTGAGTCATTTCTAGACTTTCATAAACATGTATTATTCAGACTAAAAGAATGGACCCATCTTACCTTCAACACGCTCTCAGAGAATAATGAGAGCTTGTAACATGTTGTAGCTGGCTAATGCGTGTATTGGATTACACTGCATTAAAATGAATGATCAAGTATTTAATTTGATTTCTTAATTAAAAATAGCAACAAAAAAATATTGATCAGATACTGCAAACTGTCAAGCTCAACATGATTTACAGGGATGTCAAATTAAAAGAAGCACAAAAATCTTTGGCAGAAAAAGAGGTCTACTGGTTCAAAATGATGATCAGAATTTTCTTCAATTCCTTTTGGACACAAACTACCGATGTTAAATTTCAGCTCAGAGTCTTTCAGCGAGAGCTATCTATGAAGACCATGGCATAATGTTTATAGTAAGAACTTACCATCTCAGTGATAATATTTTAATCATAAAGAAAAAGAAACAAAGGCACAAACAATGTAGCCATATGGGCCCCCCTTTTTCTTCTCTTGCTAGTGGAGATGACAAGATGGATATAAAGGGTGGATTACCTCGTTTAATAAAAGTAAAAAAAAAAAAACCACAAAGGACAAAGGGGAATTACTGACATTTAGAATCCCTGCAGCAAAAAACAATATTTACATGTTGTGACACTTTAATTAAAATATTGGAGGATTTTTTTCAACCCCTTCCTCCTCACTTCAAACCTAAAATAAAAAGCCCTAAACAAAACAGCTTCTCAAGGCTCACAGACACTGCTTCAATTTTATTATACCTCTGAATGTTAGGAGTTTTCATTTTGTTAACTAGATTACTACAAGACTTGAGGAAATATAAGGATTACCTTTCTATAGACTCTGAAGTAAATATTTTCTGCCTTACGTGTCAGACATAAAAGCACTTCTTACCAATATTTAAGATTGACGTGGATACTACATCACCGAAGCGATCCAAGTTTCATGTCCGTGAGTCTCGGAAGTAGTTTTTAAAGACGAATAACCAAAATGGACGTGTTAAAATTGAAATGAACTCACTCCAACCAGTTCAGTTCTACGCATAGTACTGCAGAGGTGACTGGTGTGTCCAATGTCAAAGGCTGTGCCATATAATGCCTAAGTGTCTTTTTAAGCAAGTAGACTTTGCCGTTTCCAAGAATTCATCTTGACAAATACACAAACAAAATGATAATATAGGGATCTAATTGTATGTTCGATCTTCATTTTATCTTCTGTTGCTGTTGTTGTGACTATTTTTCATGGATTGTACTATTATCTAGAAAGTTTTGATGAATGTCTTGAGTTTCGGTTTCTTTGGGGAAATTACAAAACCTCAGTTTCCTTTCTTTTTTTTACCTACTAACTACATGTACAACCACCATGGCCTGGCTCTTTTTGCACCACAGCTTTACCAGAGAAGGGTGCCACTGCCTTTGATCTAGCGGCTTCCTCACAAGTGTTCTTCCCCAAGCTGCAGATGTGATCAACGTTTCAGATGCCATCTTTACAAGCCTTTCTTTACGTTACACTTAACACTATTTGTACAAGCCATTACCTGAATGCTTCTTTCTGAGAAGGGCTCCTCTAGGGACTAGACTTATTAGTGAAGTTGGGAACAGCATTTCTATAACCCTTCCTTTCA
This sequence comes from Aviceda cuculoides, assembly GCA_035590195.1. Taxonomy (NCBI): domain Eukaryota; kingdom Metazoa; phylum Chordata; class Aves; order Accipitriformes; family Accipitridae; genus Aviceda; species Aviceda cuculoides. Next base: position 27,057,117 of record JAVJGG010000029.1, read on the forward strand.
CTGACTGAAGCTAATTTACAGAGCTATTGGCTCAGATCATTTGACACACACACACAAAAGGTTTGTTTGTTATCAAGAGGCACTAAATAGTACAGTGATAAGTCTAGAGATCTACCAAGAGGAAGATGGAGAAGGCATTAGATTTGTTTTTCTGTTTTTCTGTTTGCAATTAAATAAGTTTTAGATTTAATAAGTTATTCTTATGGGCAAAAGGAAAACACAACTTTAAATAAAATATAGTTGCAAAGTAACACACACATGCAGTTCTACTAGTGATCACAGTTTATGATGATTTTGAGCAGATGGTATTTGATATGGACAATTTATTTTTTAAAAATATAAATATTAGACAAGCAATCGTAGTTTGCTGTTCTCTTCAAAAGAGTAGAGAACAATAAAAAGGCATCACCAAGATCTGTTTCTTTACCACACCTGCCATATAAGGGAGGGGATGGGGTAGAAGCAGGCCAACATATTAATAAATTACAGAAAGCCCACAAAATCAACATATTAATAAATTACAGAAAGCCCACAAAATAAAAGCTTGTTTTTATATAGCAGAGTCACCTTGGAGTATTTGAGTGAGGTATCGTGCGACTGTGACTGTGAAGGTCTGCAGGAGGTGGAAGTCCAACTGCTTGGTCTGCTCCTTTTAAGTGGGCTTTGCAGCTTGAGCCGAGCTCTGAGTGGCTCCGTGTTAACTACCCAGCAAGCAGTACCCAAACCAGCTCAGACAGACCTGCGCGAGCTGCAGCAGTGGACACGGACCTAGGAGGATCATGTGTGTGTGGCTGTGGGCATCCCAGATGTTGCTTCTTTCTTATACGGAAACCAAGTCCAGCTCAGTAGTGGACCTATCTTTGTATCTCCCTTCATTTCCTTAGAAAGACAATTTCCAAGTTAAGTCATTGGATTTGAGAAGGTGAAAGCCCTTGTTTTCACAGTGCTAACAGAAGCACCTACAGATTTCCTTAATCAAGCAGGCAAGGGAGGGAGACAGAAGGGATGGAGGGTCAGTGCATATCTCACTGCTCTGCCATCCCTACATGACAGTCTATCCTCCAGTCCCACCATTCTCAGACACTGCTGAACGGAAAGCAAATTACCGAGCATCACCCAAACCCCCAAACTATTCTACACGTAAACATGACTATTAGGGCATAAGAGTTATAGTTAATTCAGTAGTCAGCAGACAGGAATATTTCATCGATATCACAGAAGAAGAATCAGAAGAGCAAATACAAACTTCACCTAGCATTTGGCTGAGCTGAAAGAGGACTGGTAAACAATTTTTAATAAGGATACTGTACCTAATGTAACTGGATCTGGATTCACTGGACTCTGCTGTCTGGAATGACTACTGCTGCTGTTACCGCCTTTTTTTAAATCTTCTGCATCACTGTACCGCCGTATCCAGTAATTAAGCTCCTCACGGTCTGCTTCCTGACATCGCCGTAGTACAGTGAGAGATCGCCTAGTTTTTTCCACCATGTCCATTATACAGTTTAACAGCTATTCGCAGTGGTGGATGGAGAAGAGAAACAAAAGAGAACATTTTATTCATAAACTGACGGGGCGGGGGGAAGCAAGCATTAATGTGCTGAGTGCCTGGGTTTTAATAATGAAGGAGTCTCTGCCTGTATTTTCAAATATAGCTGAAAAATTCTAGTCTTGTTTTAAGAATGACAATCCCTTTCTGTTTAACTGGTGATCCTAAACTGTACAGATACAGCTTTCCGGGGGATAGGGTGAAGACAAGGAGGAAAAGACTGAACAGACTGTAGGTCCCACCACTAGTATCACATGGCACCACAGAGACCAGATCTGGTCCAGAACTGATGTCTACAAATGTTGTAAGAGCTAATAAATTCAAAGAACAAATCTAATGTGTCCCAGATCCAGAGTTTATAGAGTCAAGTCCATTCCTCTTTTGGCAGCCTGTAATAACTAGGATACTGCAAGAGGCACTTAACAGCAAAGCCTGGTATGAGCTACCTAATGGGGAACGTTAAGACCTCTGATTTAATCACCAACGCTTTCTAAACTTGTCCTGGGATTCAGATTTGTTTTAAAAGAAAAACTTTAAATTCCTATCTTAGAAGGGCTCCTTTCAGACAATTATATAAGTAAGAGTACATTTAGCCCTTACATGGTCAAGGTGTTTCCACTCTTCTGCCCATTCTCTGTCTGTTAGCCTGTGATCAATCATTTCTTCTTGACGTGTGCCATGCAACCCTGCCAAAAAGGAGCAAATCATGTTTAAATGTTGGCAATCCTCTGGTGGTGGGCGCTGGAGGGGGAGGGGAGAAAAAAGAGCCTGTCGGACAAATATATCATCATACATTACCTGGTCTAGTATCAGGAATGCCACCACAAAAATTAACGGATGCTTAAAAACTTTGCTCTAAGTTCTCTTTAGCACTTTTCCCCACACAAGATGCTACTGTTTTACTCAAGTTAATGTCTTCAATTCTGCAAGTTCTGTAGATTGCAAGATGATCTCTCAAAAATGAACATACCTTTTCTGACTATATACAATTATACAGATATAATATAATATACAATATATAATTTTTCATTTGCACTACTTGAAGAAGTCAGCAAGACAATTATTTGGTAACTCAGTGTATTGAATACTAGCTGTACTTCAGAAAGTTGAAAAAATATTAATATAAACTCAATGTTATTTCACTAAATGCAGTAATTACTACCATGTCAACAGAGCATCATTAAGGGTTCATCCCTTCACAGATGTTTAAACAACATGTGGTTAAAATGTAGCACATATATCAGAGCAGCTGACAACATGATACAACCAAGCGAGTATTTATTATCAACACTCAAGAGGAACCGACACTTGCTCTGTTTAGCCTCCTCTATACAGATGCTGAATATTTGTAAATGGTCCTCTTTTATTGAAGATTTGTTTAAAACAAGGAAGAATAGTAAATGCAGATGTGGAGCAAGCCAGGCAAATCCAAGAGCATCAGACATCCCATTAAACCAAAACGTGCTGCGCGAGGTGTGGCTGGTGCTTCTGCTGTTCGCATCCTCGGCAGACATCCCCGCGCTGCACCGCACTCTTGGGGTGTCACACACGAAAACGCTTCTCCAAAGACTAACAGCTTTCCTCTAGTCTAAGCTGAAATCAAGCTATATCGATGTTGTTATTGTCACAAATGTAGCACTAGATGAAAAATAAAAGGCTCTACCTATCCTTGCCCGCCAGACACCTGAGTGTCCATGTCATCTACGCAGCTGTGAAAGCACGGGTTCCTCCTCCTTCTGACTCTCTTGCTTTAGAGTGTAGCAAAGACACAATTCAGTCCACTTTTACAAATACAAATCTGAAATAAGGCCATTAGAAGCAGCTAGATGGACAAACAGTTATAAAGGCTACATCTGAATGGCAGGTATATTTAAGCAGAAAAAAACCCCTGTTCACAATACAGAATATAATTACAAGGAAAAGAGAAACCTAAAAAACAATGCAGAAAATCAACATGCCTTACCCATAGGTCTGTTTCTGTCCCTGAGGTCCCTGTGATTGGGGTGTCTGTATGAGTCCCTGTAGTGGTGGGCAATGGCCATATCATCCAAACGATAATGCTGAGGTGGAGGTGGGGTGGGATGAGGCAGACCATTGGGCTGATAAGATAAGCCATTATTTGGACTGTACCGCTGGCCTGGGCTAATAGTGCAGGGCCGCTTGCTTGGATGCTCTGAGTGCAAAGGCTCTCTGTCAAAGCCATTTTCTTTGGTTCTGAAAAACAAAGCAAAGGAACTTTAATTCGCTTAGTGAGAAGAGCTGCTTAGGAACACGCACCCCCACCTGCATGTGCAGCTTCAGGAACTAAAGCTTGTTCTTTCACTTTAATCCAAGTGTGTGGCATTGCAGAACATTTCATAACACTGCTGATTCAAAATATACAAAGGACACATTCACCCTGTCTAACTGTCCCTGTAACTTGAGAAATACTAGCAGGGTGAGCCTTCTGATGGAGCAGCTTAAAAGAGCTGGGCTGGAGAACGAGCAGCCTTCGCTGAAATCACCGGCTGATGGGATGGATACACGTGTAATTGCAGAGCTGAAACAATCAACTGATACATGAAGCTAGAGGCCGATAAATTCCTACTTTCGCTAGTGTTATAGCATACAGTGATTAGGGGAAATTTGCAGTTAAAGAGATGTGTTTTTTTCAAGAGGATAGCATACGGTCTTAAGGTAGTGCATGTCAGTGTGCTGAAGCCTGGCTATATATATGCCAGGACGAGCTCCCATCAAAATCAGTGTCATACTGAGACTTTGGGCAAGACTGACTCTAGATGATGAGAAATGCTTCCTTCAGACATTTTTGCACCATCTGGGCTACTTCAGTCGAAGGTTCTGTGACTGTCATTAATTTTGCAGGAAGATGTGGTTAGACTCAAGTCCTCAATAATGTTCAAGATTTCCCACTCCATTACTCTTGGGCAGGGGTTTTATGCTCAGGCAACTTTGAAGAGGTATCAGGGAGAAGGGCAGGTTTTTACCTTACATTAATTCAATTTTTACCTCATTAATTCAATTCATGATCAGCTATTTCCAAAGAAGACTCTACTTTGCACCTCTGCCTGAGAACCTGGAACTCGCACTGAACTCATTTTCCATTAAAATAAAAAAAGAAAAGTCAGAGTTACTTCAACAGGTTCACAACTCCTTTTAGGGAAGCTTTGTTGCTTTGTATCACTGAAAGGGGGGGGGGGGGGTTAGTACCACTGGAATAAACAAAACCCACAAAATATTAGCTTTCAACAGAAAGGTTACTGTTGAGGTTGCATCCCTCCCTCCAAAAACCTTTGTTAAACAGCTGAAATATTCCAGCCTTTTTTAAAGAGAATTTTCTCCCCTGTGACTTACGGATGGCGTAATGTATCTTCCTAGTAATAACACAAATTTTTTTCACTTTGACAGGAAGGTAAATTTGATCTAACTTTCTTGTTTGCCTGCTGTTAAAACCAACTGCCCTTCAACAAACCCTGCCCCACAAACCCTGCCAACCTTGAGGGACTGTCTGTGGAGACACCCAATGTATTAATTGTTGCCCCTCAATAGGTTCTCCCTTAATGTCAATGAGAGGAAGGATGAAACCAAATCTTTGCCAATAGCCACTGGGAGAGAGGATCAAGGTAAGATCTTGCAATTACCAGCGGGAAATTTAAAGATGGGTTGTACTGTTTACAGGAGTAAAGAGATTTTCCAGGGAACTCACCACAATCACTAATGCCAGAGAAACTGCATATATATATATTTTATTATACCTTAACTTGGCAAAGAGGGGAGAATCTTTCACCAATAAAGCAGGACAGCTGTTCTAATTTTGGGCAGACATATAAAAGACATACTTTGTTAAAGTGGAGTACGTACCTTGTTCCAAAGCAAATGGAGAATGGCTGTGAAAACTCCTAATCAGGAAAACCTGAGGGCCAGCATATATTTTCAATTACTTTTGGCATTATGGTACTGCTTGGAATAACTCCCAATGGGTAGTGATGCTTTTGACAGCTCTCCAAGACAAGTTTTGTATTTAGTTGCTGATGTGTATTTTCCTTGCATGTATCCACTCAAACTCAGTGTCCAGGTCTTTCAATTGTAAAAATACTATGCGAGCAAAAAATGGACTTTCCTGTATGTACAAGCCAAGCTATTCATCTGCCGAAGTTCTTTAGTGTTACAGCTAGAAGGATCTCTAACCAAGATGGGGGGAAAATGAGAAATTGTAAATAATTAAATAACTACATTTGACTTTTCTTGATCACTCAGTGTAGGAAAAGCAAAGCAGAAAACTGTGACAAGTAGGAATCCAGTTTTCCTTTTCTGCACACTAATTAGATGTTAAAATCATATATTTTCATACAAATGTACATATTTGTGCCTTACTGTACAGGTACTTCCGTGTTTTTTTAGGAATGCTTTGTACTTAATTACCTTAACTGGAATGCACTGCATTAGCTTGGACAACACACCAGCATATCCATTTTCTTCTAGAACCCTGAGTTCAACTGACATATAAATTAAAATTACCATTGAAAATACATTTACTGAAATTAAATTCCAATTTTTGCTATTATGCTGGTAGCAGCTGTCAGGTCTTTTCTGGGTGTTAAAACCTTAATTCTACAATTTGTTGTTATATTTTCCACACTGACCAAATAAACAACCTAGCAGAATGCCAGAATGAGACTGTACATAAAATGATTTTGTGTTTCTGACCATATAAAATATATAAAAAGGTAACAACTTCCACAAAGTCTCGTCAGAACAGGAATCACTGGCAAATTTACTATATCTGAATGTACTGAATGCAGTGATAAAAGACAAAGTATTGCAGAATGACATAATTCAGATGCCCCGAACCAAACCTACTATTCTGCTTCTGATCTCAGTCCTACTCATTCTTCTAGGTCTCACCCCACTGGGACAGCAGCATTTGCCCGGGTGCCTGAGGAGGCACTCCTGTTTCACAGTAACTGGCAGACCCATACGAGTACTAGTTCCAAATCCAAAACTGCCACAATTTTCATCTGATTTCATCTGATGTTCATCTGATCCATCTGATATTCCAAAGCAACAACAAGCTGTAGAGAGGAAATAACACTGAATGCGTAGGAAGCCTAACTGACACGTTTTCTTGTTTTTCTTTTTCTTGCTCCTGTTGGTCACGTTTTTCTTGACACGCACATAAATCGACACTGTCGTTTGGAAAACTGGCAATATGATAAAGATGGGGTCCTTCAGCTATAAACATGCAAGGGGTCATTTGACTTGGAACCATGATATACTCAGACTAAAGACAGCAGAATAGATACTAGTCATTAGTCTGTACTCATTTAACAGACTATGTTGTTTGTAAGTTATCATTTCAGTTTTAAATTATTGCAATTTATGGATCATTTCCTGGGTAGGAAATCTGACCATGCAAAACTGCCTTGGCTGGAAAATTGAGTTTCACCTGATCAAGACTATTACAACAATTTCAAAGAACACTGAAGTCAGCTTGCAAGAAGGAAGCAAAGCTGTTCATCTGCTATTTGTGCAAGATGCTTTGAATTAAATTGGCCTTCCATCAATAAAGTTTTGATGACCAAACAAGTTATAATGCTGTGCTGGAATACAATACTTATTTTGTTTATAATACTGTGTTACAGAAAAGATTAATATTACCTTGCTAACACTTCATATTAAGAAAATTCTTTTAAAATTCGTCATAATTACACATGGCTTAGAAGGAGCATGGCTGTAAGACCTGTGAGCATCCGTCACCTTACTGAGATGTGGAGGAGCTTCTTCAAATAAGAACATTTACCTAACAGAATTCTCAAAGTCCGTCTGTGCCCAGGTACCTTCGACACGAATTGCTTGTCAGGGGTGCCAAGGATACAGCAAGCACAGCAGCACGTTCTAAAGTCACAAAACAATCATGGCCACTTTTTCTTCTCAAAATTACAGCTATTCTAACAGATTTTTTTGCTATCCTGTATCTACTTTGTAGGCAGTTGTCATAAATGTAGAGTCAATATATGACACGCTCATGTGCCATAAAGCGTTTCCCAGCAAGCTCAAAGGATGACTGATTACCAAAAAGTCTTTTGTGGTTAACATATTTAAGATCATGTTATTTATAACTAAGCATTCATTCACCAAAATAAAAACTCACATTGGTCCAAATTCCTTTGCTTTACTACAGTAGAACGTAAACTCCAAAAGTTGTAAACAAAATATAGTGAACACTTTGTTCGTGACATGTCATGAACAAATTACCAAAATGTGTTGTCTCCTCAGGTGTCAGTTTTTCTCTCTTGCAGTGACTGATGGTTCCCAGTGTTATTACAGAAACAGATTGATCTTTTTAATGAGCTAGTTTAATAGACTCCAAAATCTCACCGTGGCTGCTCATCCGTGTCAGACCATATGCACCAAGAAAACATTCAGTAAAACACGAAGCTCTGCTGTCAGATTGCTCTATAAAACCTCACATACAGTAGACTTGGATATGCAGATAAATAACCAGAATTGGAAAATGCATATGCAAAAAAGGTTCTGAAATTGTAAGCAGAAAAAATTACTGTATGTGGATTTTCTTTAACAAAAAATCACAAGGTGGATGTGGTTATGTGCAACACACATGTTCCACTTCCTTTGCCTAATCCCTTACTGTATTTTACCTCTACTGGAATGAAAGGTATGCAGTTACTCATGCCCAAAAGAAAAATGTAAATATGGAAGAATGTGTGCACATATATTTTTTTATATATGTGCATTTATCATACGCACACACATCTTATCATATACATGTCATATGTATATGAGACATATATATGACATATACATTTATACATATATACATATACACACATGCATATATATATATGCATATATATATATATATATATAAAAATCATACCAATTATATACAATGTCACGTATACATCATATCTCTTGGGAAGTGAAAAAGATACCACAATTTACTTTAGTGAGAGACATATCTCTGAACAAAATTATTCCAACTGCATTTAATTCCCCTGGCAAGATGTTGCCTTTTAGTCATTTATTTTTCCCATATTCTATCAAGAGAGTCACAGCAAATCCTCCTCTTAAAGGAGGCCTCATACCTTTTGCTGTATTTTTATTAGTTTGTTTGAAACCCACTTAGATATCTAAAAAAAAGGCAGATATATTTCCAGATGTTTCCTCCTGCTCCTCCATAAACAATTAAAATAATTAATAGCGTAATGAGTATAAAGCCAGACAAGTATTTGGTTTCAGTACTCGCTCAGCGTATGTATGCCCTGACTCTGAGGACAGTTTTTCATGGTTGATTTACTTACGTTATCCAAATTAAATGGTATGCAAACTCCCATTCACTAAATTTAAGAATCTTTCCAACAGGATCTTGTTCTTTGTATTAAATCTGTAGGTCAAATGTTCGTGAGTGCACGAGACAACTCCACTGAACTTTGTTCAGCCAAGACTACTGTATGCGTTTAATTTTTTTCTGTATAGCTTTAATCACAGTTGATGGAGAAGAAGGTGTGACTAATCAGTGACAGCATTGTTTGATACCTCAAAAAAGAACTTATTTTTTAAGCTCAAGGCACCACTCCAACGGGTGAGCTGGGCAGTCTCTTTCCAGGTCTTTCACGACAGGAAAGAATCTCAGGGTCAAAAAAGAAAGGATGGGTTTTTCTGAAATGCCACTTCCCGTGAACTAAGGAGCCCGATTTCAAGCAGCGATAGACAGAGGCTGCCGGCTGATAGCTTTGGCACCTCGAGCATGCAGGCCAGTGGGACGCCCCGCACGACAGCCCCTCCCTGGACCCTGGGATTTCAAACGCAGGGTCTTACCCACAACACTGGCAGTGACACTCTCTATCCCTCACCCCAAAAGCTGCATCACTACCTGGAGAGGAACTGAAGACTCCCCGAGCTGGACGGAGCCTAAGAGGGACTTCAGTTGTGAAGCCAAAGGCACTTGCTCGTCAGCAGAGACTTCCAAGTTTCAAGAGCACCTATGTATTTTAACTGCAACAAAACTCTCAGAACAAAATCCATAAATCAGACTTAAACCTCTCTAGGTCTATGCCTCAGTTTTAATTAAAAGATGAAGGCCGACTTTAAAATCCAATATTCATCTGATCTGCCCGTCTCCTTATGGGCTACTCCTGCGCCCTTTTTGCTATAAGACTAATACAGGGCCTTTTCATTACTAAGTTCTTGTACCGGTCTTTACCTGCACCACCCACCCCCTCCCACGGAACCAGGAATGAAGGTACCATAGGTGAGACCGTACTTATTGCAAAATAACCAAAATTCAACACTGTCAAACTGGGTCTCAAAGAGCAGGAGTATTATTCCAGAATGCTAAGGAAGAAAAACAAAGGAAATATTTTATTGCCCATTTTTCCTTTGTGGCCTTATGGGAGAAGCAAGTAACGCTGCTCTCTATTAAGAGAAAAGAAAGTGAGCTGGGGCTGTCAGGAAGGCACATCCCTCTTCTCCTCTGTATTCTCTGTCAAGCAAGACCTCACAGGCTTATGAGATAGTTTAATGTGTGTCTATCTACTTGTAGAAAAACACCGTTATCTGCTACTGACACTGGACTACGGCATGCTGATATTTAAGTTATTCACAAGATGAACAAGATCTTAAGAGGCCTTTTTACTAGACGTTTTGGTACACTACTCTGCAAAGACTGAGGATATGCAGCCAAACTGCGGCAGGGAGCTAAATTTCAGCTTTGGAAATTTTACCTCTTTGCACGGGGTAAGAGACTCCATGGAAAATGTCTGAAAATTAATCATCTTTGTTGGATGCAGTTAGCAGGTTTGTGTTAACACTGATAGGTGTTTCAGTTTGGTCTAGTTGTCAGGGAAAAATGGTGAAAACAGGGCACACAGAAAAGTGCTTCTCTGCTGGTATCTTTATTTTCTTGCTGGTCCACAGTGATTTCCCTGAAACACAATCTAAAGCAAGCTAATTTCAAATACTTTCACACTTTTGTCTATCTAATGGCTACATTACTTTAATTTTTACTGCTCACTTCTGGCTATGAGAAGCTTAAAATTTTACTATGAGCTTTCAGACTTTGTTTTCTCTTTGGTTTTGTGCTATCTCCGCCTGTCCCTACACAAAAATGTCACCGGTACAAACTTGCAAGCCTTCTTGACTTTGCAAATCTTCACCTTTTTCATTTAAAAGATAACTAGGACACTTGCCACGCTTTGGGCATGCAGTTAGTGGCATTTGGCAGAACAGCATTACAAAATTTTTCCACACTGTAAAAACCATGGCAAACAAAGCTAGCAAAAAGCAGATATGTTGGCCTCCCGAAGGTAAAATGTATATGCTAGCCAAATTTCTAACATTATAATGGGAAGACAGTTAAAAGTAAATAACCACAGGAGTCATTTTCTTGTGACACTAGAAAAAAAACTTTATTCAAATAAGAAAAACTGTTCCATATCCCTAAAGCTACTGTACTTCACACACACACAGCCACTTGCCCTGTTTCTGCGTGGACTCTTTCTCAGCTCAGCAACAAAACCTATTTCAGTGAACATTTCTCCTGTTTGGAAGCAATATCCTTATGCACGTTGGCTATATGGATATGGAAACATGGCACAGCAGAAGGAGTCAAAGCCCCGACTGCACTCTGGAGCTTGCCTTGTGTATTTCCACATATTTACTGTTTAGCCCAACAAAACCTCAAATACAAAGGACCTGCATATGGAGCTGGAGTGATGTGCTGCTCATCACTTTATGCTGCACAGAAATACTATGCACCAAATAGTAGGGTACTGGCTGGCGAGTATTACTTCTGTGTGGATATGACCACAGCGTATCCTCAGGTGATTTTGCTGCCTGAATCAGTGTGCACATATATTATATTTACATACACAGAGATACCTCTGTACATGTGTATGTAGCCATATATAAATTTATGTATGTGTATGTACACATGCACAAGCAGGGTCTGTTGTGATAGGACACGGGGCAATGGTTTTAAACTGAAAGAGGTTAGATTCAGACTACTAGATATAAGGAAGACATTTTTTACGATGAGGGTGGTGAAACACAGGAACAGGTTGCCCAGAGAGGCGGTAGATGCCCCATCCCTGGAAACATTCCAGGTCAGGCTGGACGGGGCTCTGAGCAACCTGATCTAGTTGAAGATGTCCCTGCTCATTGCAGGGGGCTTGGACTAGTTGGCCTTTAAAGGTCCCTTCCAACCCAAACTATTCTATGATTCTATGATAGATGCCAACCAAAATATTCTTCTCAGTACTGCCTGGTTATTGTTTGTTCCCTTTCCCCCCAAGGGGCAGTGTCTTCTGCAAAGTATCATTATCCCTAGCTGTCCTCCAAACCTCACATTCTTCAATTATAATAATACTGCAATTATTTACATATAATGTAATTTATGAATTTGATTGGTATGAATACTCAGCATATTTGTCAAGGAATCAGTTGGACCCTCAGTATTGCATAGTATTTAAATGTAAATTCCACTTCCTTCTAACTTAGGTCTTTACACTGTCACCTGTCATTTAACTATGCATGGTAATGCATTCATTCTCACAGAAGTGTCTACCATATGTTGAAATACTGCTAAAAGTTAACTTTAAAAAAGCAGGAGTCTTGAAGCAACTGATTTTTCAGAAATACAGAATAAACAGGAACTGAACACATGCCCCAGATGCATTGCCTATAATTTCGGTAAACCAGCCTTTTTATGTTGTGCAGGAGTCTGGTCATGCCCACCACAGTGATTCACCTCCCTTTATTTTACACTCTCTTTGGTGTGCCTGGCTTTCTCCAGTGAGAAGAAAGCAAACACCACTGATGTATAGTAGGTATCCACTCCTGCCAGAATCAGAGGAGCTTTAGTTTTAACAGGCAGCTGAGAACCCATTAAAATGCATTGTCCTGTTCTTCTCAGACTCAGAGCAAATTGACATGGTTGTTGGATTTCCTGAAGTTTGTTTAACAAACAAACAAACAAACAAACAAAAAGTTAATCTGCAGGAATATGACAACAAGCAGTCTAAAGCTGATGGCAGATGTTCTTAGACCCCCATCACAGCAAAATTTAATTTGAGCTAAGAGAAAAAAACCACCCTTTAAATGAGGTGCTGCTGTAATGGTATTGTATTTAAGTAAAAATGAACCTTGGAGTTATATTCTAGTTTTACACTTTTCTAAAAAAAGTGGGTTTGTACAGCATGAATGTAAGTTTAATAATGGGCTATTTATTATAGGGCCTGCCTAATTTGGGTGTCTAGTTTAGCTAGTTGCCGAAAGATCAGTATGATGATGGCAGTTAAATGGGATGGCATTTAGATTACATTTGTTAGAATGACAAAGCAATATTTACCATTACCAACAGCTAGGGTGAGTTTTTCACCTTTTATTATGAGGTAAAGTTATTTAAGCAATCAAGAATTGTTCCAGTAACTTGTATTAATCTATTTTTTTTATTATGTGAAAACATGGTAATAAAGTTCTTTACTTAAACCAGTGATGTATATACTAAGCTTAAATTTCAACCAGCTGCTCTCATGTTGCCATCTCTCTCTCTCTTTGTTCGTTCTGCAGAACATGTTTAAAAATTAAAATGAAGTTACTAGGAGAGACAAAAAAATGGGAGATAAAAGATGATTCATGAGTTATCTTAGATCAACATAAATTGCTAGTAACTCTCTATCTCCCAGACCTCAGACCCTATTATATCAGGGCACAATACAAACTACTAGCATTCAAACTAATTGGACTTTTTTATATTATTCAGGAAAATAGAGCCTGTTCAGATTTAACCTCAGATGCAATGTCAACATCTTAAGTATTTTTACTTAACTGTTTTAAGATTGTGCAAAAAACTCCATAGCTTTAGAGTTCCCATGTATCCTGACACTCGCTTTCAATGTCATTTATCATTACATCGGAAGTGAAACAACAGTCACTGACAGACTTTTATAGACGTATTTAGTTTATGAGTAGAGGCCACTTAAAAGAAGTGGAAGACTGTTTTTCTTCGAGTGACTTCTCATTTGGCAGTGTCTGAAGTACCATCTCTTCAGGAAACAAAACCTTCACTGAATTTTTTTCTTCACTGGAAGCAGATTTCAGGATTTCTATGACTGTTTTTCTAAACTAAAAATGTCAGAAACCTAGCTGTAGTATTTTTCATGCCTATTTGTTCAATTAAATTTACTAGCATTGAGCTTACATAACAAGAAAAGGATTTCATATTTCTATGACTGATTATTTTAAAATGTATACCTTCTCAGAAGTGAAAGAACTGAGACTGTAGAAACCCTACATTAAAAAACCCAACAAACTAGGGCATATGATCCTAAGAGCTTTATGGTAATATCTCCCCAAACCGGTTGCAGGGTGTCTACATCTGCCTGAAATACCTGAAGTTATTTTAACAGTTGCCAAACTGCACAAATCCATCTTCAGGATTACGATAAAGTCATACACCCTTGAGCTAAAGTGTGCCTCCAGAAATGGGGAATACAGAGGATGGGAAAAGGATTCCAAAGTAGGCATAAGGATATGTGAAAATTTCAATTTTCAGCTGTTTAGGTGGGAATTGGACTCCACAATTACCTCAGAGAATCTTTTCTGTATAGGGTTGCCTTAAAATGACAAATTACATAAAAATGTTATTTTCATACTTTTAGCTTTATTTCTGTCATGGAATTTCAGTTTATAAATTAGGCTCTGAAATACAGGCTGAGAAATGTTCCTTTTTATGACAAAATTACACTTTTCAGAGCAAGAACAGTAGTGCATTCACATGAACAACTGACATCTCACGTAATGATCCACAACCTGAAAAAAAATTGAAAATAAAGACTATGTTTACTGATAATGTAGATTCATTAAGATCTCTATCCTGCTGCCAACAGGCACAGAAAAAAGTTCTTTGGCTACATGTGCTGGCTACTCCTTAGTGTTGATGGAAGAACTGAAATATCTTTCAATAGCATCCAAGTGAAAGGAGATCTTTATTCTGTGTTCTAGTGGGACTAAAAACATACATTTTGAAACTCAAAGGTGTATGCTCTAGGAAGACTTAGAAGATGTTTGTTAACTGAGGAGGCTCCAGCAGGGGAAGTTAGACTAAATGTGTCGTTGTTAAATTTGTTATAAGTTCCAGAGGCCCAGATATTTTTAAGTTCCAAGAAATCTTGAACTAATACAGAATATGAAGGAAAATTATTTTTGCATGTACTTCACAAATGCAGATTCACTGACTGCATAATTCTGTTTGAATAAAATGTTTAAATTTGAAGTTTAAACTTTGCCTACCAAGAACACAAAATATTTCCATGGTATAGCTTGCAAGAGGCCAGAAAAAAAAATATATATGGAAAGTATTGAGTTATTCTATAAGGCCCTAGGTACACACATCACTTGCATATTATTATTGTAAATATCAATATTAAGTAAGAGCTTTCTCCCAACTTTCTTTCTTCTTTTATGTTCCATTTAAAAAATCTTAATGGTGTGAGTGATTGACAAAAAAAGTGGGTTCAAATTTGGTTCCATACCAGTTTTAAGCTATTTCAGCTCTTGAGGTGCTCACAGGCATGCTCACCGTGCCAAAATGTCAGGCAACAAGACAGGAACAAGGGAATTACCAAGGGACTTTTGAAGCACAGGAAGAGTCATCTCAAGAAGAAGTAGAAGAAATATGAAATTTTTAATGGTGAGAAGAGAGACTTTGGAGAGGATAGATCAGCAGCAAGGCTGGCATGACCCTGCCAGATAACCCTGTGGCACTGGGGGCTCTGCATGGACCTGGCAGCATGGCCCCCCCATGGGCACCCCCAGCAGTGAAAAAAGGTCAACATTTTGAAAACTGGAATCCATGGCTACCTTCACCTTGTCTGTCTCTCACAGACAGCCACATCTTCAGTTCTTCATACTTTTCACTCCCAGGGTTAGGCAGGCTGTTCTGTACGGAAAACAAGACAGAATTTTCTATGTCAATCCTTCCAGCCATAATAGTAGTAAGAAAAAGTAAATTAAGGCCGCTGTCCACTCTGCCTTTAGTTAACAATTTATTTGTTCCTCTAATGTAGTATGTAGCACACCCCTGAGATGCAGATGAGAGAAGCTGACAAATAAAAGAGTCCTTCTTCTGATAATTGTTCTAATGTGCATATCTCTCAAGCCAGAGAAATTGCTAAGCTATCTGATGCTGTCTTTTAGTGATGTTTACAATACATTTAGCAATTTATAATTAGTAGTTTGTAGATATAGTAAGGAAAAAGAAAACATTCTGAAAGAATTAGAGTTGCTAACATAATGAACTTGAAGAAGCAACATGATAATAACTTTTGCTTGATACACAATAATTTCAGAGAAGATATTTGCCTTACCTGAATATTATGAATCATATTTTATTTCATAAAGAATATTCTGCTAAAAGATTCTAGGTGGCTATGACATGATCATTTCTTTCAGTATGTCACACATCATGGCTTTTTATTGTTGATAAGTCCCTTTCTACTACAACTGCATACCTCAGGCAAGTGGGCCCAAACTCAGTAGCCCATCTCCCTCTTGGAAATTATTTAAACATACACAGACATATAAGCTTAATTACCCTGCTGAACAGGACTTAATCCTCCTGCTTAAATGCCTCATACAGTTGGCGCTATACAGGCTCATTGTAAGTGTACATGTTTGAAACGTGTCTCTCTTCGTAGGTACATGTGAACAGTCGTAATTACCCATTGAAAATCCACTGCTACCTATTGTATAGATATTGAAGCATGTTGAACCATACCCTTCTTCCAGTTAGATATTTTAACTGATTCAGACATTTACAACACTTAGATATAGTCAGTGTTCCTGACTATAAAGGCAAGTACCTTTGCCAGAATCATTACAGGGACTTTGGTTCACCAACAAAGCTTTAAAATGCAGGAAGTTTTGCAAAGATAGTTGTTGCTACGATTTCTTTGCTAAGTTCTCATGAAGATGTGTATAATTAGGAAATAGTTTCTACTTAAACTGAAAAATCAAATAAATTATATGCGCAGTGCATGGATGCAGTGGAATATGTCAAAGTAAGCATGAGTAGTTTGTGAGGATATCTTGTTAGTGGGTGCCCAACACAAAATACTAGGAAAAGAAACAGAAGTGATAAATTAAACACCCAGAGGCACATACCCTAATGAGGCATAGGCAACAGAGACAATATCAAAGACCAGGATGCTCAGGTGCCTGACTGGGACAGGCCATGGATGGAACCACTCAAAGCCTTGAAGAGGTTCATCCAGATGTTTTGTAACTGATAAGAAGGGGGAAACAAGATTATCCTGAGTCTCATGAGAAAGAAGAAACTTATTACAGGATATTTGAAGGTGCTTGTGAAATTGTGAAGTTTATTATGTGATGTTTAGGAGAAGGGCCAAAAAAAGTAGTGTGTAAGCAAGTTACTGGTCTGGCACACTTGACTGGCTAAGCCCTGCACACAATCAACACAGTCTGATGAGTCTTCTTATTAAACCTTTCTCCTAAGTGTTTTCCTATGTAACTGCACTCTGTGTATGTGAGACCTGCTAGTGAGCACGAAGCTGGACTAGCTGGCAAGTAGGAAGAGTGGTCTAAGTGGCTGCTATGGCAGGTATAGACTGCGGATCAAAGGGGCTTATAGGAGGGGGGTCTGGCAGCTGGAAAGCCTGGGTCCTGAGGCCAGCTACTGTATAGGCTGAGTGCCTAAGGCCAGCTCCTGGAAGGATCCATTTATGTGTGCATGATGCTACCAAACTGCAAGCTGGACCAGCCAGAGGGTCACACCATAAGGTCCAGGAGCCAGTTACTGTAGAGGCCATAGGTCTTGGGCTGGATACTGGGGAGACTGGGAGGAGCTACTGGAGGGATCCTAGGACAGGGCCAGCCATCAGAAAGTCCCATTTGTGATTGTAGGCTCTGTTAGTAAGCCTTGGAGCTGATTAGCCTGCAGGTGAGCATAGAATCATAGAATGGTTTGGGTTGGAAGGGACCTTCAAAGGTCATCTAGTCCACACCCCCCTCAAGCAATGACCAGGGACATCTTCAACTAGATCAAGTCACTCAGAGCGCCATTCAACCTGACCTTGAATGTTTCCAGGGATGGGGCATCTATCACCTCTCTGGGTAACCTGTTCCTGTGTTTCACTACCCTCATAATAAAGAATGTCTTCCTTATATCTAGTCTGAAGCTACCCTCTTTTAGTTTAAAACCATTACTCCTTGTCCTATCGCAACAGGTCCTGCTAAAAAGTCTGTCCCCATCTTTCTTATAAGTCCTGTTTAAGTATTGAAAGGCTGCAATAAGGTTTCCCTGGAGCCTTCTCTTCTCCAAGCTAAACAACCCCAACTTTCTCAGCTTTTCCTCATAGGAGAGGTGTTCCATCCCCCTGACAATTTTTGTGGCCCTCCTCTGGACCTGCTCAAACAGGTCCATGTCTTTCCTGTGCAGACAACTCCAGAGCTGGACACAGTACTCCAGAGTGGAGTAGAGGGGCAGAATCACCTCTGAGCTTCTGTCCATGCTTCTTTTGATGCAGCCCAGGATACAGTCGGCTTTCTGGGCTGCAAGTACACATTGTCGGCTCATGTCCAGCTTTTCATCCACCAGTACCCCCAACTCCATCTCTACTTGGCTGCTCTCAGTCCCTTCATCCCCCAGCCTGCATTGATACCAGGGGTTGCCCTGACCCAGGTGCAGGACCTCGCACTTGTTGAACCTCATGAGATTCACATGGACCCACTTCTCAAGCTTGGATCAGGCCATTGGTATGATTCACATGTTTTGTAGGCACATGGTGCCTCTAAGGACGCTGCTCTCCTGTCTGTGTTACTTTGCTGTTGGTTGGTTGTGTGTGAATGTATGTAAGAGTGTATGTGTGTGTATCGGGGGTACCTTAGCAGACTTACCCCGACTCCTCCTTCCAGGAACCCCCAGACCCCCTTGAGCCCCCACACACCCCCAGAAACCCAAATCCAAGCACAAAACTTGTGTGGAGAATACCAAAAGCAATCGATATGACACAGAAAAAGAGAGGATAGCCACCAAACTGCAGAATCAGGGTGCAAATGCCCCATTTTGTACAGTAATGGAAAGTTAATTGGGTGAAAACTCTTCCAAAGGAGCCTAGAGCCATATCACGTGCTACAGACTAGACCACCAAAAAGCTATTGTTTCCTGTGAATTTGATCTGGAAGCAGACACAATTCTTCAACCTGACAGCTTGTTGGATCTGGGGCACATTAAACAAACACCCAACAGACCAACAGACCCACTGACTCACTGACTTCCAACAGACTCACTGACACTAACAGCATTTTTTTCGCATGTCCTGCATCTACATGGCCATCCTCTGAATCTCTTAAAGAAGGTGAAATGCAGTTCAGATACACAATTGTTCAAGTACAAGGGGGAAAAAAATCTTTCTTGTCCACAGAAGTGCCCAAAGGAAAATCTAAGCATGGAATCAATTTAGTACTGTACAAATACAGTGCAATATGTTTCCTGTTACATATCAAAAATTCATGGCCAAGTGTTATTGATAAAGAACCCATTTCTTTTTATCTTTCCATGGTACTGAAAGGGGAAGAAGTAGTGACAAAAGGGAAATAATGTCAGTGCTATTTCTTTTGTCAGCTATTTTTCCTCATTCTGTTTTGATTTTTATTTTATTGGTCTATATTGTACCTATGTAAGTAATATGTAGGCTGCTGTCACGTCCCAGTTTCTCAGGACGATGACTCAAGTTTGCTGATTCCCAGGTCAGGATTAAGGTGAAACAACACCAGGGATCCTTTAACTCACAAAACTGAATTTTTATTTGCTCACAACAAGAATTGGCATGCTCATGACCAACACTGGTATGCTCACAACAAAAATTGGTATGAAACTGTCAGTAAACTGTGTAACATGCTAACCATACATCACCAAACACATAATACAGGCCTTGCTTATTTGGGAATGAGTTCAGGGGAGACAATAAGGAGATCTCTCCCCTTGAGTCACGAGGTTCAGAGCAGACTCCCTTGCTTTCTAGACTCCTTCTCAGTGAGGAGCCTCTGGGTGGCTGACTTGGTCAACATCCGACCATCCCAGACTTGGTCAACAGCTTATGTCTAAAGGGGTGAGGTGTAGGGATTACGTAAAAGGGAGAGAGAAGGGGAAGAGAGAGGGGGGAGAGAGATTTCACCAGTCCTGGGTCCAGCATTGGTTCAGTCAGCCAAGGGGCCCAGTTCCAGTGGGCTTGTGCACCTGCGGCTTCAGTTTGTGTCCTTTTATCCTCCTTGCCCCTCCTTTGGCTGGGCACTCAAACTCATTAGGCTAATTAGGTAGCCTTTGGGCCGTGGGCTTGGAGGCCGTTTGGGGAGTAGCTTCCCCTTCCCTGTGTAGTGATCTTTTGCCATACGTGGTGAGTTGCCCTGTTCAGCACATCAGAACAGCACCCCAGAACAGGGAGCTCTGCACCCTCCGGCATTGCCTCCCCCTCCTGTTGCTGATGTCTGAGCTGATGGGCTTCACCTGGTGTTCCTTGCTAGGCACAGTTCCGTGTTATGCAGAGGTAGTTGTTAAGCAGAACTTGCCCCACCACAACGTTTGAGACATTAACTCCTTCAGTCTCTCCCAGCTGCTGACAAAATCACTTTTCCTTGGCCTCATTCAAAACGCTGGCAAATATATGAAATGTCAGAACAAACTCTTTAGTTTTCACTGAAGGGAAGACTTTCAATTTCATTGACAAAGTTAATTCTTTTAGGATTAAAAGTATCATTCATATCCCAGATCCATCTCAACATTTCCTTGTCCATTTGTTTATGAAAAATTGTGAAAGAATGAAACAGCTGTTAACTATGGAGGCAACTACTGCAAAAACCCTGATGGAAAATCATAAGGCAAAATTTGCCTGTGCTACCTTGCTTGCTCCCAAGGGCCAGCAAGATACTATATGCTGGTCATAGCTTATCACCACTGTTAAATCCATTAAGGGATATTAAATCAATCAAAAGCAGAAAAATCTTGCTTTTAAACTTACTTACAGAGTGATGATCTCTGAGGAAGCCATCTGAGAGTCTTCCTTAATAAGCCACTTTCTACATCACATATCTTGAATTATTTTCTTACAGCTTAGGGAAAAAATCTTTCCTCCTCTTGAGAAACTATGACAAATCACTCATTCATTGCAAACTGTACATCAGCTACATAGGTTTTACTTAACCTTTCTGCTAACATATATATATATATACACATATATATATATATAAATATACATATATATGTAATGAATTTTTTACAGGCTGAGCACATAGAATTACACTGATTAACCGCATTAGGGAGGCAAAAGATATATTAAAACTATTCCAAGGAGTAATATTTAATTTTTAATATAGAAGTTCTCAGCTGGCCTCAGTGTGCCAAGTCAGTCTGTTCATGAGTCACACTGTGTACCAACACACAGAAGGCATATTCAGTAGAAACCTGTATATATTCAATAGAAGTCTGTATATAGAGATCTGTATCAGGGAGACTGTCATAATATGATACACAGGAATCCTTGTCTCAGACTAGGCCTTCATCTTTGTAAAGATTCAATTACTAATGGTGAGCATGACTGCTACGATAGCTCTCAAAGACATATCTTCAGGATCATTATCTCAAAACACATAATCCCCCAAGTGGTTGATTATCATTGTGTCTGGTTTCAGCAAAGAGGCAGAAAAGAATTACATGCATTTATCCCATTTAAATATTGATATTAAGTATAACTACTAATGCATGGGTTGATATGAGAGAGAGGGTTCAGTAAATGAAGATCCTCCACATTTTCATTTGAAGTCTCAGTTACCCAAAGCAGTGGGAAGCTTGGTAGTTTAGTCCTCACTGAGTCAAGTCAATTCTAACAGATGCTGCTTGTTTACCAACTCAATATGTAAACACATAAATGATAGTATGGGATCTAGTTTAGTCTCTTGTGTCACTTTCCCAAAGATACTACTTTAAATTTGCATTATTCTTATTCTTTTCCACAGTCCTGCATCTCGGTGTGTCAGGTCCTGTCTGGAGGACTCCCTGTGCCCATAGTAGTGTGTCATGGTTTAACCCCAGCCAGCAACTAAGCACCACGCAGCTGCTCACTCAGTTCCCCCCACCCAGTAGGATGGGGGAGAGAATAGGAAGGAAAAAGGTAAAACTCATGGGTTGAGATAAGAACGGTTTAATAGAACAGAAAGGAAGAAACTAATAATGATAATAACAACAATAACAAAATTATAGTAATAATAAAAGAATTGGAATATACAAAACAAGTGATGCACAATGCAATTGCTCACCACCCACCAACCGATGCCCAGTTAGTTCCCGAGCAGCAATCTGCCTCAGGCCAACTCCCCCCAGTTATATACTGGACATGACATCACATGGTATGGAATACCCCTCTGGCCAGTTTGGGTCAGCTGCCCTGGCTGTGCCCCCTCCCAACTCCTTGTGCCCCTCCAGCCTTCTTGCTAGCTGGGCAGGAGAAGCTGAAAAAACCTTGACTTAGTCTAAACACTACTTAGCAACTGAAAACATCAGTGTGCTATCAACATTCTTCTCATATTGAATCCAAGACACAGCACTGTACCAGCTACTAGAAAGAGAATTAACCCTATCCCAGCTGAAACCAGGACATGGTGGTTTTTATCGAATAGCTGTAAAGTCATTTTGCTCCTTTGCATTTGTCAATTCACTTTTTGAATATTTATCAATTTGTAGTGTCTATGATAATTTGTAACAAGTAGATGAGCATCTTACCCGTGTGTTGTGTAAAGTATCTACTTTGGCTAGCTTTAAGGCTGACGCCTGTTAGGTTAAATTAATTCACTTATGGGCAAAGATGGTGAAAAATAACTTCCTGTACAATTATTCATATAACTCAGTTTTTTAGACAGTTTTTGTCTTTCCCCTCAGCTATCTTTTTCGAAGAGTCCTCCTATATGTAGCCATTGCTTATAAAATAGAAACATCTCTCATGATGTTGCTCATCCTTGTAGCCTTTATCTAAACACAGCTACATTATACAACATTATTACTTTGTTACCGTACAAATTTTGACATGCAGGTGGAGAAAAGGAGGCAGTACTTCAAACAGAATTCAAGATGCAGGTATGTAATGGATTTATACAGCAGCATAATGATTTTTTATTATTATTGTTTTGTTTTATTCTCTATTCCATTCCTAACAACTTCTAACATCTCATTTGCTTGTCTTCACTGCTACAGTGTATTGAACTGACACTTTCATAGATTTCTCTGTCATACTCCTAAGAGCTTTTCTCAAGCACTAATACTTGGCTCAGAAACCATCATTCTATATATGAATTTTATTTTTTTCATATGTGCTTCACTTGTATGTAATTTCATGTATACGCCATTTCATTTCCAAGTCCCTTAGTATTGTGCAGCTTTTCTTTTTACAATTATTAACACTCATTCCTTGTCTTTATTACTGTTGGTATCATCAGCAAACTTTGTCATATAGTTCTTTTCAGATAATTTATAAATATAGTGAATAACGGTCTTTGCCAGAGACTTTTATGAGTTTTATTTATGATGTCTCTTTATTGTGAAAACTAGGTAATAATGCTTTATTTTGTTTTCTATAGTTTAATAACTTGCTCATCCATCTGAGGACCTTACCTCCTTTGCTATCACAGCTAAATTTCTTTAAGAATGTTTGGAAGAGGACTTTACTAAATGCCTTTTGGAAATCCAGAAAATTGTATCAACATGATTAGCATTATTTACATGTTTCAAGAACTCTAACAGATGATTCTGTTACTAAAGTAATTCTGATTCCACTCTCATATGTCATATTTATCCATACATTTACAAGTCCCTCTCCTAAGGTCAGTTTGCTCACTAGAGATGACAGGTTACTTGGCTACAGTTTTTCAGTTTTTCATAGCATCATAGAATCATTTAGGTTGGAAAAGACCTACAAGATTATCGAGTCCAACCGTCATCCAAGCCCACTGGACCATGGTACAGAGTACTTCATCTATGCGCTTTTTGAATACCTCCAGGGATGGTGACTCAACCACCTCCCTGGGCAGCCTATTCCAATGTATGACAACTCTCTCAGTAAAGAAATTTTTCATAATATCTAACCTAAATCTCCCTTGCCTCAACTTGAGGCCATTTCCTCTCGTCCTATCTCCAGCCACCCGACAGAAG
>JAVJGG010000029.1:27080996-27100733 GCA_035590195.1 Aviceda cuculoides
GGGGGGGGGGGGGGGGGGGGGGGGGGGGGGGGGGGGCGCAGAAGGAGTTGGGAGGGAACACAGCTGGGACAGCTGACCCCAACTGAGCACATATGATGTCACGCTCAGCAATAAAACTAGGGGAAAAGTTGGCTGGGGGGGCCCGCTGCTCGGGAACTAGCTGGGCATCGGTCAGCTGGTGGTGAGCAATTCTTTTCCATCACTTGTCTTTCTTGGGTTTTATTTGTCTCTCTTTGTTATTTTCCTTTACATTACTATTTTTTTATTGTTGTTGTTACTGTTATTACTATTACTACTCCTATTACTATTTTATTTTATTTCAATTATTAAATTGTTCTAATCCGAACGCATGAGTTTTCTCACTTTGAGCCTTCCAATTCTCTTCCCCTCATCCTGCTGCGAGGTGGGGGGGAGCAAGCGAGTGGCTCTGCGGTGCTCAGTTGCCGGCTGGGGTTAAACCACGACAAGCAGCAAGCTTAGCCTCCTTTATTGGGGTAGGAGTTTCAAAACACATGAAGTGGTTTAGAAGCACAGTCACCAACAAAGGCAAATGTGACTAGTACTCATCTATTACTCCAAACACTTGAAAATCCCACATCAAATACCCTACCCTGTGTGTAAACTCCACACTTTCAAAACCTACTGGAAGAAGGGTTGCAAAGCAATTCACAGCACTGAGCCATGAAAGAATCACAATCTCTGACAAGTTCAGAAACAAAATGTGCAGTCGAGAGTTTCTATGGCGCAGTTTTGAGACTGTCTCCCGTCAAGTGTCAATCTCAGCAGAGTTTCAACGAGGACAGGGTAGGGAGAAATAAAACGAACATATCAGTACATATCCTGCAAGGGATTGATAAAAAGACCTCGCTCCTACAAGGACTTACATACCTGCTCAACTTCAGATACTTATCCTATTATGGTAGTACACTTGACGTTAAAATCAAGTCTTTGAAGACGCAGGGCCCAAATAATTTACCACGAAATGCAGAGTTCAAGGTTTTGTTTGTTCTTCAGCAATGCAGGAAATATGAATATAAAGCAGAATTGCAGCGTGCTATTTTTTAAATGCTTCATGACACTGCTTTTAGAGTAATGTCATCAAAATGTCATAAAAAGTACATTTAAGCATTTTGAGATAAGCAAAAAGCAACAGACTACAACCTTAAAAAGAAGTTAATGTAATATTAACAGAAGCTATGTAATTAGCTAGTCCAAAACCCCAACCCGTCTTCCTCAAACCAAATAAACTGGAAGGAGAGAGCAGGAAGAACAGAACTAAAAAAAAGGGAGAAATATAGGAAGAGAGGGGAAAGAAAACCCACGGAAGCCAGAGTCCCTCACTGCTGTTATTCCTCCACGAGCGGAAATGCTCAGTTCAGTCGTGGCTTAGGAGGCATAAACATCATTGAAATTCAAAGGCAGCTCTGAGAAAGAGGACGCCTCAATTGGTATGCAAGTGGTGTTTCCTCGCCCTGAATACATTATGAACTTGCAGCATGCTAATATGCCATGCTATCATAAGCACCAGATGGAACAGTAGGCAGTATATGTCCCATCAAACCTCAGGAAGATGTATTAATGTTCCTGCTCTTTTTTTTCCTCCCTTCCCCTCCCCCTCCCCCAGTACAGCCCTTCAGCTGTGTCCCTAGACTGGCACATTTCTTAGCATCAGTCACCTGCTCCTGAAGCACAGTTCTCCAGGGTTGCCTCATCTTCACCAGGTGGTGCCAAGCATCTTTTCAATCTTTTTTATCGCAGAAGGTAAAGGCCACAAGACGTGTCAGGCTGTGCTTACTGAAGGGTACCGAGTACAAAAGATAACATCATGAGATAAATGATAGATGAAGAAAGACTTCGGGTCTAAAGCTAGCACAATTGTTTTAAATTATGTATAAGTAGCGTAGCACAAATTTCCCCCTCAGTACTATTGGTGAATGAAGAATTGGGGGGCAGCGGCAAAGGGCAAGATTTTCTGTGTAACCAAACAAAACAGAGGAAACTGGATTAAAGATCTTTGAACTGAACTCCTTTTTTCAGCACACTGGAAACCTTTTCAGAGAAGACGTACACAATTCAACAGCCATTTACAGAGTATGGTTTAATTTTAAATCAGAGTATGAAAATGGCACACCGGCAAATTAGTTTACAGGATTTTGTTTGTTTGTTTGTTTGTTTTTTAATTGGAGATATGATATTCTTTGACTTTCGTGACTAATTGCTTGGACCTGTATGTATGATTCTAAAGAAGCATAGTATTTTAATACTGCTTTGCATCATTAATGAATTTAGTCCCAAGCAGGTTTTATATGACTAAAGAGAAATGTAATCTAGTATTCTGTATGAAAGCATGTGCATACACATACAAAACTAAAACATAGATTTTTCTGGTGTCATCTGGATTTTTCCTATCTATTCATAGAAATATGCCTCTACTGAAAAACATAGTTCACAAGAAAATTATTTTCTCTTTTTTTGCTTCTACTGGGCCCTTTCAAAAGATAAAATAAGGTCCTCAAGACTGAAAATGAAGAGTCTGTGCATTCAAACCACCAGTAAGAAGGACCTGAGATGGATGAAGAAAAGTAAATCAGCTTTTTGCATGTGAAGTTTTAATGTTCAAGTATTTTTAAACATGTTTTTCAGAAAGAAATCACATCAGTAAACACTTTGCTAATTTCTGTTATTTTAGAAACCACCTGCTGATTTACAAACAGCTCTCGCTATGCATGTAAATCTATTATTTTCCTAACAACATTGGCCTTCTCATAAATACAGTCTAATTCTGCAAGATGCTGAGTATTTACAACTCACATGAACTTTTCTGGGAAATAACATTGCTCAAAACCTCAGAAGAGTTAGTTACACAAGTTATCTGTTGCACGTATAAGGATTTTTCCAAGTATTAAAGGTCTGGTCAACAGGGATTTCCCCCCAGTCATCCAACCCTAACTAAATTAAAAAATAATTACCTTTTTCTTTCAAACAAAGCACTTTACAACTGTTGCATCTATTAAGTCCAGATAGACTCTAATGCAAGAATGTCTTAGGGACCGAGTCAGAAATCAGACCGATTTTCTTCCTTTTTCTCTTCCTACTGAATACTGGGGGGCTTGTTTTGTTTCTTAATATATAGCCTTTAGGGGTAATTTGCTAGATTATGATTTGCATTGTGCAAATAAGTCTATTTAAGCCCATTATCCTGCATTATAATGTAATTTCTGACACCTTAACAGCACTCAATTTAATTACAACACACTGAAACAGTACAGCTGACTCCCAAAGGAACCTGTTTGGATCAGAAGATGATAATATATGCTAGCTGCTGATCATCTTTCACCATCAGATCAGCAATCAACTATTTTAAAAGAACAGTATCAGAACATCTGCATCATCGTATTATTTTGTAGCAAAAAGCCCTCCAAAACCCAGCAACTGCATGCAACAATGTGCGCGTATCCCAGAATTGTAAGCAGACATATTTAAAAACCAGCAGCTTTACTGTAATGACCAAAGGAGACAAAAAAAAGGCTTTGATTTCGATTCAGCAAGCATCAATTTCTGCAGCAGAATCCCCATTAGGTAATTCATCAAGGCATCTATTCTATATCTAGTGTGGCAAGACAGCAAAAATACTTACAGCCTCCAAAAAGTAAACCACTTGTGACAAAACTATTAAGCATTCCTGGTGATTAAGTAATAGACACTCATTCTTTCAGGACTGTCTTGAACCAGTGCCCCAGACAAAACCATGCAATCACATTTGCTGGTGTCAGGATGAAATCAAGGCACCACGATTTTCTGTATTCTTTCAAGAAAAAGCAAGTTATTCAGCAGCATCCACAAAGCTCTTTCTGAAAGAATACAGAAGTTAACTTAAGGAGAGAGCATATCACCTCTCTTGTGGCTCTACGGAGGGACGCGGGTCAATATTTGAAATGTTGGTAGTATTTTTATCTTTGGGGCTTTTACAGACTCTCAAGAGTAGTTTGAAGCAAAAGCTTTAAGGCAGCATAAACTAAAGAATTCTGTTTCTGCTGGTCTCTGAAGATTAAATACCATTGCTTTCCTTCCTCAAAACGAAAGGAATTGGCAATTACTACTCTACCAATTGACACGTCAGAGGAAGAAGCCTGGCTGGTCGGCTGAGAAGCAACCATGCAAATCCAGCCTTTATTCCACCAAGACATAGTTGCATCTGTGCAGAGGAGTCTGAAGAGGGCAAAGCAAGACTGTAACACTGGCTCTCCCTCAGATGGCAGAGAATTTGCTATACACGCTCTGAAGACTCTGCTTTCATACCAAACTCTCAATGAAAGTTTCATGTGCAGATTCATCTCCTGCGCAGCAGCCTTGCTTATTAAATATAGAAAAACCAAATACATATTTGCTTTTACAACCAGAGAATAATGTAGAGAGATATGTAAGTAAATTAACAAAACGAGATGAGCATTGCTCAAAATACTTTAAAAATTTAACACGAGAGACACAAATAATATTCCCAGAGCAGCCACTGTCTCACTTCTCCATTTGCAAGGGGACAATAAAGTGCTCACATTGACTATTAGGAATTCAGAAAAGTAAAATATACACTCATTACTGCACAGATCCCCTTTAAAAATTGCAGAGGACTTCGCTTTTGTTTCTGAAGATGCAATACAGTCTAATGGCAATCTTGGTGTAAAATAATCAAATATTGACCTTAATGAAGTAATTTAAATTACTTCCGAGATCTAATATGAAGGATGTTGACAGAAGCGCTCTCTCTTTCAGGACCCTAGAGCGAGGCGATCCTACAGCACCATGGAAGGATGAACTCAACCAATGTGGGTCACTTTAATTCTAGTTTTATCACTGTCCTTCCTCTGCCAGTGGAGAAATGAAAACTAAAACCACCAAGACCAAAGACATGGTAAACTCTGTTGCAAACCAGTTTCCAAGAAGAAAACCGATGACTTTCAAAGCTATTCAATGACAGTGCCATCTGACCTCACTGGATATCTAATTATACCCTTTCTTTTGCAGACATAACCAAAGTTGCTTTAATGAGCATCTTTCAACTTTCTTTATTGTGTCAGTAACTCTAAAAGTCCCTATGGTTCACTCAGTATTTCTCAGTGTGTACTTTCAAAACTGATACAAACCCCAATTCCTTCTCAAAAAGAACAAGGTTATCGCATCTCTGGTTTTTAAAGATCATTTTTGTACACTGTAGTGTTTATAGTTTAAAAAGTCAAAAATAGTGTACCTTGTACAGTTCTATGCAAAGAAAAGGCGCTACAGGAAAGAGTAACGCTGTCCACAGAAAATTACCTCTTCTAAACTTCAGTTAGCAAACTTTCTCCTAACTAGAATACAAGTAAGTGCATGCAAAGCTGGCAGATATAATTACGCAATCAACAATTACGTAGTGAAATGGACTGGAAAAATAAAATTAAGCCAATAGATGTTAATTTGTATTTGCTAACCACAAATGATGTGGCTGGCGCTCTTCAAGGTTCAAAATCCTTAAAATAAAGATTCTCTTAAAAATTCAAGGAATGATACAGGGAAGTCACATACAGGAAAGTCTATGGTGATGGCATTCATTTGGATTATAAAATAGCTACAATGAAAATCCAAGGCTGGGTACACATGCTTGTTACCCTGGCTTAAACGGGCTGCCAGAATACACTTGGAATGCACAGTTTAGAAGCAAGAATCAAATTATGGCTGTATTTTCGTATGATATGAGTGCACACATTTTCCAAACTGTAATCTTGTGGGAGGAAGACTATTTGAGTCATGTGTGTTTGCATGACTCACAAAATACATATTAAGGAGAGATCAGAAAGAAGGAAGGGGAAAGGCCCTGTACCACTAAACCGGGAGATTACTCCTTTAGCAGGATGTGGTTTCAAAACAGGAGCACACTAAGACAGTAAATCCAGCACTGCTAGAAGAATCAGAGAGAAAGGGGAGACTACAAGAACCTGCACTGGAGGTGCACAGGAGGGCTCCCAAGGCTTGGAGAAGTGGATTACAAGCACATAAAGAAAATTCCAATAAAGCATTAGAACTGAAAGGGTACCAAGTTACATTTTAGAGATGCTTTCTGAATGACTTATAGAAGACAGAATAGTGCATTAACCCCCAGAAAAGATGTATCAATAAGCTGGAAAGGGCAATGGACTTTGAAAGGTAAAACATATTCCTACTTCTTGAATCTTCGTTTCAAACTTCGCTGCAGTTAAGCGTATGCAAATCCCACTTCCTCAAATCTCAGTTCCTTACAGCAAATCCTTTTTTAACCAAGAATGATATAGGCCTGACCCTACACCAGATCTGCACGAACCTGCAGTACTCTTGAAGGGTTACCGAAATACATTCTTCCTACTTATTCCTCAGCCTCTCCTCCAAGAGGTGATCAATACCGATTCCTTTTGCTGTTCTATTTCCACATTTCTTTCGGTCTTTGTCAGCTCAGTATTGTCAGTATGCAAAAATGCAGCAGAGCTTGTTACAATCTGCTTCCAAAGGGATATCCATAATGAATGAGAACCATACAAGCAATAGTCTTAATAATTGTGTCCACCGCTGACAGTATTTCCTTTCGAACTTCGGGAAGATTTCCTGCCACCTTTGACTTGCACTTTGTGCCTGTCTAAAAGCACGGTTAAGTTGCAGGCACTGTTCCAGAACATATATCTGCATTAATACTGAAATAGCTGGCTGGATAATTTAAATTAATTCAGATATGTGGGTCCTACCAGGTAGTTATTCCTCATGAAAATTTCACAAGATTGCCAGGTCCCAAGAGCAAGAAGTAGAAATAAATGCACAAGTCATTATGCAGCATCATGGAAAAACTCAAGTAAGGCTGTAGCTTCATGCCATAGGAATTTGGGCAGGAGATTTTTAGACGTTGGATCCATTCCGTGTCTCTTTTGACACTACAGCCTTAAACCAGCTGCAAGAACAATACTACCAGGTGATGTGCTGCAGCACAGGGACAAAACCAAGAGGTCTGTGAACCTCCAGCCGAAGCGGTTCCTCTCAAATCCCAAGGTCTCCAGCAACTTGTCTCAAGTTCTTCTGCAATTAATGCTCACAGTGAGGCTATTTCTTCACACTCTGCCTATAACTGGCACTAGAGAAGAAATTACTAGTAGGGAAAAAACAGAAAGACTCAACAGCACAGAGAAACAAATTCAGCTTTGGTATATGGAAGCACAGCTTCACGAGCCACCACAGGAAGGAGGTGCAGCCCTTTCAGCCAGCACTGAGCCTGACAATTCTGCTCTTCTACTGGCACGCAAAGGCAAAGTTCATTCTGCAAGTTACAGATCAAGTAATGGTTTCAGATCAGATTAAATTAATAACTAACTTTAGGTGCCCAGCAACACAAAAGCCAGTGCCAGGGACTACTCTGCTCTCCCCTACAGTGCACAGGGCTGAAGCACCTCAGACTGGGTATCCAAAACAGCTATCAAATCCAGCAGAACAAAGAATCATCATGCAGGATGAAGTGACCTCAGGAGATCAGATAGCCCATGCCCTTCTGTCTCAAAACATGTGCAGTTAGATCAAGTTGCCAGGGGTTTGTCCAATATGGTGTCTTCAATAACGCAAATACCACTACCTCTCCGGACAATGTGTTTCAGTGTCTGACCATCCTTATGGTGAAGAGAATTTTCTTCCTGGTATCTACTTGGGATTTATCATGGTCCATTATTTGTGCCTGTTGCCTCTCATCCTACCACTACGCACCTCTGAGAAGAGTTTGGTTCTACCCATCCTCTCTACACCCTCCCATTAGGTAGCTGTAGACAGCTCATGACAGAAAAGATGATACGAAGTTAGTTATATTTAACTAGCAACTGCCTACAGCTCACCAACAGGGAAATACCGGAGACAGGATGCTTTACTCCTGCCTTTCAAGAGCCTCAGTATCTTGGAGACATGGGATCCACAGCACTACTCCCTCCTCCAGAAAAGATGTCCTTATCCTCACCTCCAGAAGACTGGCAAGTAGAACGAGTTTGTGTAAGACACCGCTAGGCAAGACGGAAGAGGTAAGCTTTGATTTTATTCAAGTCTTTTGAGCGGAAGCCTCACCCTGGAAGTGAAAGACGTGAATTCAAATCCCCCCTCTGCTTGCTCAATCAAGCTCAGGTCTGTAACATATTCCCTCAGAAGGGGGAAAGGTACTGCCCAGCAGCAGCTTATTCTGGATGGGAGTAATCTCCATCGCTCTTCTCCTGCCTGAGACCTGAGCAGAAAACATTTCAGGAGGGACCAAGATCAACGGCAGCCAGGAGGAAGCAGCTCCTGCACTGGTCCTGCTCTTTGTCTGGGGACTCCCACGCACAAGAGGCAGAAAGAACACATGTACATCACAAAATGCAACATGGTGCAGAGATGCCTGAGCTCCTGGAGAGTTGAGCCAATGACTATAGACAGCATGGCACAGCACGGCAAGGACTTCACCAGCTTCCCCAAGGAACTGCGTGAACATAGAGTTAGCATAGTGGGATATTGAATGAAATCAGCCTTGCCAAGCAGGCCAATATGGCTAGAATGCGTCTGTGTACAGCTAAAAATCCAAGCGCTGCTGTGCCCTATGGATTTTCCAATTTAATCTCTAGTTGCCTCAGAATCTCTGGCTCTGTGATCTGTTTTACACCACACACATTTTTGGGAACAAAAAGCAAGCCTGCACTTGTGAAGAGACCAACGTTTCTGAATATGCATTGGGCTTCCTCTGAGATTACCTACCAGATCCAGCTGTGCAAACGACTCAGACACAGAAATGCTTCAATTCCAGAAAGACATAGGTGTGAGCTCAGCACTGGCCTGCTTAACCCTGTCAATACTGAGACAGATCTTAGCATGCACAGATGCAGCTCGACATGCTTGGGAAACTGTAAGAGTGATGCATCTGGAATGAGGACCGAGTTGAGGCATGCAATTTTGGATTTGGAAGCCAGCTACTGCTTCAGGTGCAGAAGTCATCTTGTGCACGTAGCTTTAGTCTGTGACCTGGTAGCAAAAGATCAGGTTTCGGCTGATTTTTTTGTAGAGTTATCCTTGATGCACACACTTGGAAGAAAAAAGCATGTGGCAAAGAAACCAGAAAACTGGTATATGTACAGGTCCTGAAATGGACCAGCTATCATGTCTTCTTCTACTCTTAGATGTATCAACTTCTCTATCCGGACTTTTCAAATTGGCATAATCACATCATTTTAGAATTTATTTTACCCCAAACTGGTATTCAAGTCCTTTTTTTAAACTGCATATACACACTGATTCGCAAGATATGATGATTATGTCTCAAATATATGAGTGTGGAGTCCAAAATCTTCAAATCAAGATGCAATCAGTGCTAAACACCCTACACATGCCAGGGAAGTACCAGTCCTGGGAAACTGTTTTGCTTGTTCCTTTACAGCGAAGGGTCCGAGTTGAAAAGCACTAAAAATTCACAGGGAAAGAGTGTTTGGACCCTGCTTAAAAATATATATATTAACAGCTTTTTCTGCAGCATTATCTGCAACCCATGATGTGTTAGCTATTTTCCATGCATACATAGCAAGATGCAGTTCACAGCCCCATGGGTTGAAAATAACAGCAATAATGTCATGCAGACTTTGGAATTTATTACTACCATAAAAGAAGAAGAAACTTTAATACTTTGAAAAGCAAGTCATTACACATCGTCTCCCAAACCCTACAATACATATCTGAGGAACCTACTGACCCACGGTCATCTTAGGGAAAGAGCTTTTCGCTCCTACCCAAATCCTGAAGAAGATAAAATCATTATGTAGGATGATTGGAATAATGATGCAAGGTTAACACTTGGACTTAAATATTTCCAGACACATTTTCTCCATTTGGCAGGAAACTTGTTTTGTAAGACACAGAATTGTCCTAATATAACAGCATAGCAACTGCAACTTAAAACAGAACAAGTCGGTTAATGGACTATTAGGAGACTTTTGCTGTATAACAGCATTTAGACGCATGTATTTAAAAAACAGGTGGATAATCCAAATGTTCAGTTACTAGGACACTAACAGTTATGTCCATGGCAATTTTGTTTCTGTTCCTTAAACAAATCATCACTTGCAAGCACTAATGTTAAAACCAGAAAGCCAGTCTAGTACACAGTGGCTATAAATGCCAAATCAATTTTCAGCAGATAATAAAGTCCATGTTTTACAATCAGCAATGCACTGTTTTACTACCCAAAATGTAAGCTAATAATATATAGCTCTGCTAAATGGAAAATGCAGATATGCTGTTAAGAAACGGGCTGGCTGTGATATGATGGATCATTTCTGCTGGGACCTTCTTAAAGCTATGTGCAAATGTTTTGAAAATATCACATGATGTGGCCATGTGTTAAAAATTACAGCCAGTTAAGTTCTCTGCTAAGAAAAATATGTGGGCAATTTATGAAATGCACTCCAGGATGGAGATATCTTAAGTAAAACCAGATTTTGAAAACAAACCCATTTTTTTTGAAACACGAACTTAAAAAAAAAAAAAAAAAAAAAAAGTTGCAGCCACATCTGGAGAGCAGAAGTAAAGAAAGGGTGGTCTGACCTAATACCAGGCCATCTTCTGAAAGAGCAGCATTATTTCTGGGCTACAATGACTGTGATCACTGATTGTCCTTTTAAGGAAACCATGCTGAATACTGCCATGGGCAATAATAAAGCATTTTGTAGGCCAACATCTGTTCTTTGAAAGTACTATAAAATGACTGATAGATTTGTAATGTTTCATAAATAAAGTCTGGAATAAACAATTCTTTAAAAAAAAGAAAAGCAAAACAAAACAAAACAAAACCAAAACCAACACACACTCGTAGTAATCAGAAAAACCCGTGTACAGTATTAGATTTGAACACTGTTCCCCCAGCATCAATTATTTAGAGATAAACACTTCCTAGAGTTCACTACACAGAATGCCAAAATGGTTAACTTGGTTACTGCAAGCTGCATGTTAACGGGATTATCTTTCAAGAGACTTTTCTCAGAGTTGCAGTAGTGCCTTAACAGAGCTCTGAACCGCTTTACAGCGTTTCATTAGCAAGGCTCACTGCTGTCGCTTTGCCCTGACAGGGAAGCGAGGAGGTGAGTGGCCAGTTGCAATTGTAACGGTATGAGCAGTTTGTCTTTGAAGGGCAAATGTAGTTTGTGTAAAAGTGTTATCGCTACACATAAACCAGAACCCGTCTTTATTACTTCCTGTTCTTTCCCCAAAAGAAGGACTTCAGATGTCAGAAGCACTGAAGGGATGCTTCTGAAATCAAGACTTCACACATACACAAAAGGCACTGACATAATATCAGATTACATAAAAATACACATCCTTTTAATCTGCTGTACATAATGTGCTTACTTTTAAAATACAAAATCTGCCCCAGATGGCTAATAATGCCCATTTGAAAAAACCCAACACCACAATATTAAAAGGCTAAAATATGCTGTGAACAGATTGAGAGGCAGTTCATCCTAGAGGAGAGTAAAAAAGTGCAGATGGGTGTCAAAAATAGCCAAGTGTCAGATCTGTTCAAGTATCTCCATTCTGGCACATGCTCCCAGTCACAGCTGTTAGTGTATTCTCTGTATCCAAGTGCAAGGTTTTCTAACACTCCGAGCTGACATTAAAACACACTTCTTCCTTGCTACTGCTTTAACAGAATGCTGGAAATTAAAGATTTATTTAATGGTAAAGCTTAACGAGTATTGATAAGGGTATACATACTCTAGTGTAGCATATGCCATTTTGATTAAAGATGCATGAAATTTTAACCAGCAGGTAGATTAAGTAATTTAAATGCCAAAGGCTTAATAGGTTTTCAAAAACCTCCACTCTAGGCATTCCAACACTGTTTGCCAATAGCCCCAAATAATGCACACAAGGATCAAGACTGATAAGACTGTGTCATTTTAGTACATTTAAATATTTTAATAAAACACAGAAACAGTAAACCGCACGAGAAGATGAGTTTCATAGAAATAAGGGAAACGTCAGCAGATTATGCAAAATGCAGTTTTCCAAATTAATGAATTACTGTGGTATTTCTAATGAAGACCACATTCCCAAGAATGTAATGCATGCAAATCAAATTTGACGTTTAAAGGGTTAAATTGACCTTTCATAGTCCTCAGTTGTTATCTATGCAAATTAATTTGCCCATATTTCAACCATATAAATCCTCTTAGCCTTGTGCTTTGAGCAAACAGAGCCCACTTTCTTGTTACAACCAGAGGATCAGCAAACATACCAGCAGTAGGGTATGACCGTGTATAAAAATCCTAAAAGGAAAACATTCTTCCAACAACTGGCAATACCTACATGCAACTGTGGTTGCAGCAAACTGGCAGATACTGTTTCAAAACACCATCTGTGAGGTGTACAGACTCGCTGTGATCAAGCGTAGCCTCTTCTGCCTGTCCTACCCAAATAATCCACAAGAACCAGCCAGCTGTAGGATCTCTAGCCCTGTCTTTTTTTATCCAGAGACACAGGCTGCTATAATCAGGCACATGGCTTTCTTCAGTCCTTACCAAAGGGAAAGAAACCAAACAAAACACACCAAATTCAATCCACTCAGTCGTGGTCAAGCATTTCACAAAACCCCTCAGACAAATCACCCTGCATAAAAGCCCCATTTTCATTGGCAATAACACTTATCAATTAGACAAGCGATCGTAATATCCAAGGATAATATTTTCCCGAGGAAACCAATCTATTAAAATTTCCAGCTCCACAGCAATTCCTCTAATTCAGCAGATTTTTTTTTTAATTGTTTTATTTCAAATCAACATATTTCAGTCATCTGCCTGGTGACAGTTAAGGACTACGATTTAGGACAACACTGGAATAATTTGTTTTACAAATCTCCTTCACTTCTCTAACATAAACAGCTTTTCACAGAGATAATTTCAGCTGATGGGTGAACGCTGTGAATGATCTCTACCGATCAAATGTTTGCAGATTCAAGGTACAGCTGACAGTCATGAAAGCCAGCCCGAAGCTGTATTTCTCTTTGCTAAAAATGATCCCCTGTGCAGAGACCTGCACCC
Source organism: Aviceda cuculoides (assembly GCA_035590195.1). Taxonomy (NCBI): domain Eukaryota; kingdom Metazoa; phylum Chordata; class Aves; order Accipitriformes; family Accipitridae; genus Aviceda; species Aviceda cuculoides. The sequence continues at coordinate 27,094,079 of JAVJGG010000029.1, forward strand.
ACAAAGCCAGTGACTTTCTGCTATTTCTATCCCTTTTCATTGAAACATCCAGTACTGCTGTAAGTACCATCTCTGGCAGTTCCCTCGCACAAATTCCCCTCCCCCAAACATATACACAACAGAATTAGCATCCACGATCGCTCTGTACCCATATCAGCTTGCAAATCACCCTCTATATTAAAAGAGAAGAAAGAAAAAAAAAAGAAAAGAAAAAGAATACTATCAAAAAACAATTAGCGTTTCCTCATTTAAAACCGAAAGAGCTGCAATAATTTCAACTCACCAGGCATCCTTGGATAAAATATACCACACTGTAAATGGCTCTCTCCTAAAAGCAAGCTTATTTAGGGCTCAGTGCCTCCTGTTCTGGAATGAACAGAGAGAAGCGAGGAGGGCCATCAGAACTGGCTGTGGCAGCGTAGCTGGAGGCAGGATGCTGGGCGCGTGCGTTTGCCAGGCAAAGACAGATGGAGAGCTGACACTCTGTATTGCACTTGGAGCAGAAATGTGAATGATGACAGGAGCACATGTGGCCTTGAACCCAGCCCTGTCTCTTCAGGCAGAACAATGACAGGGATGTGTGTGCAAATTATCACAACCCCGGCTCCCCTCAGCTGACTCCTTTTACTCTACCTTTCACACCAAGTTCCAGATGACCAAAGAATAGAAAGTAAAATGCAGAGTGATAAGCCAAACACTGAATTATTCATTTTTTTCCCTTAAAAGTTAACCCTTTCTTCTGCTGACAACAATTAAAGAAAAAAGCATCGCTTTGAATCAGCTGTCTTCCAAAAGTGGAAACAAATTCATTCTTTAACAGTCATCATTTTGCACTCCATAGGACTACGTTTGTTTATTTAGCTGGAAATTCAAAACGTGCACGAGGATATATGAGAAAGTCCCCCCTCCTCTTCCTCCCCTCCCCACACTTCTGTCATTATTATGCTGTTTTACTATAGTGAATGGAGTATCAAAATCACTGCCTTTCTCAGATTCTCAGTAGTGTGTGTAAAATAGAACACTCTTAGAAAGCAGACCACTTTTATTTTACTATAGTGCTTTTAACCCCCTGGGATTCCTGCATTGATATGTTCCAAACATTTGCAGCTTACTCTCCTTTACCTTCCATGGTGATCCATGGGGGATGAAAACAAAATCTTCCCTGTAAAGCTTTTTCAAAAGCTAAACAATCATGTCTCCCAATTTCTGATTTTGCACACCCCTTAAATGTTTATCCTTCACATGAATAACGTATGCCTGGCTAGGTTCAATGCACTCTTCCTTATTAAGCTTTAATGGACACCATGATACATAAAACTACAAGTCTTTGTTATAGTGCTTTATCTAAAGCTGGCTATTTTCTTCTCAGCAGTCCCTCTTTAGTCCTTTGTAAAACATCTTTGCCTCTTAGGAGAAACATACGCCTGACTCGCATGCCTTCTGTAGCACATATAGCCTTGCACAAAATTCCAGGCACAAGGAAAAATATCTTCTTTTTTAAAACTCTCCTCCCATTTAGCACTTGCAAAAGCTTCTCCCTTTAGTAACACGTATTTCTCCAGCAATTAGTGCGTAGGTCCTGCTTCTGACTTTGCCTTTGCAGTATACATTTAAACCCATACAGAAAGGCAGCGATTCTCAGTCACATCTTCAGGAGCTGTGTTCTTACCAGTGTAAGACTCATCCTTTTGTACTTATTTATGCATCCCCCTGATTTTGCGTTATGCCATCTTCTGCCTCTACTATGCAGAAATGACTCTGCTTTCAGGCCTTCCTCTTCCTTCCTCTAGCTGCCACAGAGCCTGATAAAGATCTATCTATTTAGGAAAGGGACACACGTGTAAAATTAAGCGAAAAATAACAACCCTTCCAATATCCGGACTGAACTCATGAATATATCTCACTTAAAGCAAATGAGTCACTTAATTTACTGATATTTCCACAATAACTTTTTAATGCTATCTAAGTGCCACCCCTAAGCTTCACTTAAACAAGACAGAGACTCCAAACACAGGACTGGCGAACGCAAGATGATCGAAGAAGCAAAGGAGCAGCTCCCCTCGCCCCGGTAAACACCCCAGCACTAACAATCTAACGCGTCTGTGACTTGAGGCGGGTCTTTTCTTCATCAGATAGCTACTGTAATGAAGTTCTCTATAATGGATTTTTGAGTGTCAGAGAGCCCAAGAGAAAACACCGAAACATGAAAACGTTTTCGTGACAGACTGCTTTCACGAAGGGGGGAAAGCAGAGAGGGGAAAGGGAGACAAGGGAAAGGGAGACAAGCAAAGTCTGTGCCACCAAAGCCTTTGAAGAATTTGCCATTCTTTTTGTTTTATTATTTGATGTGCTATTTAAAACCAGTCAGTTAGTACTGTATTTGCTGTGTTGTTTTTCTTTTTTAATGCTGTACTCTACATGAAAGGAAAAACATTTTCACAGTTGGAAATGCAACCTTTCATCAACATAGATGCAGCCTGAATCAGCTTCAGAGTAGAAAGTAACGTGTCAAAGGTATGACGCATTTTAATAAAACCGAACAATATTCACTCTTAAAAGAAGGTCTTAATATCAGTACATTGTAAATCCACAGACCACAGCTCACAAAATTGAACTTCCATATGCTGTGTGATTATGCATCTTTTTTCTGTGTGTAAAAAGCCTTTTTAAGCTGTTATCTGACTACAGTAATTGCCATTTAAATTGATCCACGTCAACAAAACCTGGATCCCTGGAGATTCTCACCTAGAAGTCTGCTCGTGGAAGGGGCTAACAGAATGCCTGTGCATCTGAGACTACTTCAGCATTTTCTCAAGCAGCCAGCTGCATGAATAGTTTTTCCCTCTCGTTATTTAATACACTGAAGCAGGCTGCAACCCATTTGGCAGTCCTCCCTGAATAAATATCTGTGGATATTTATTCGCTTTCCCCACCCCAGCCCCATTTTTAATGCAGTCACTTAAAGCTCGCCCTAACAGTTTTTGCACCAGGTCTGAAACTTTAGCAGGCCAAGCAGGGGTGGACAGCCCATTCTGTAAAATGGTTTTATTCTTCGCTAAGGAAAGGCAGTGGTTTTAACATAGGAACAGCTCTGCTGTATCACAAGGGTTGGTATTATGTGTAATACCAAAATTAAAGGGATACAATGAGAGTGAAAAATCCAGGAGATACTCTTCAGCCAGTTTCTTTATGGTGTACATTATATGTGCACATTTATGGGCTACACCCTCCTGGGTGGGACTCAGCTCCTTCTTTGACAATCATTCAAAAAACTTTACAAGATAATTTTAAATAATCCTCTGCAACTCTTAATTTGAAAATGGGTAAAGAAGGCAAAACAGTCTCCGTATTTGAAGGGGGGAAAAGAAGATTTTTATGCAGTGGATGATATAAGGTCGCTAAGACATGGATCTGATGGAAAAGAGAAATTCCAAACGATCACCGTTTAAAAAGTACAACAATTGCCTTTTGCACAAACCTAGCTTAATAACAGGGACTGGAAGTCCACTGAAACACATCTGTAGTTAATGAAAGCTCTCTATTAACAGTGAAGGAAGAATTTAACTCAAAGCTTTTCTGTAGGACTTCTCAACTTCCCACTCTACTTATAGCAGACTGTTGTGATACATTGTGACTTCACACAGTGGGTATTAAGTGAGTTAATTCAAAGGAGCTGAAACCTCATTGATCCTAATTGAAAGCAATACACCCAACCAAATAGTTTTCTACCCCATCTGCTCTGGCCTGCCACCAGCTATTCAATACAAGAGAATTAATAGTTTCAGATATTCTAACAGACCCAATAAAAGCACTCATTTAAGCAGGACTGCATTAACAAAGTGAAAAACCAAGGGCAAAATGGGTTCAAATGGAGCATTTTACTCCTAGTTGGCTTTAACAAAGCTGAATAATGCTTATTCTGACTTTTTATGTGCAAGACTTGATAAACTGAATGAGAAGGCACTCAATGATCAGTCAACGAGCATTGATGAATGGTCATTAGGACCCCCCCAATCTCAGGGAAGGCCATTCCACAAAGTGGCACACCAGCTTGAAAGGGCGGACTCACTAATGTCCAGATTTCCCCGCTTGCTTGTTCCACTTTCACTTTCAGACCACTGGCCACCAAATGAGGCTGACATATTGGAAAATAATCTTTTATGGGCGAGTGGCAAATAAAAATGGAGGCATTAGCTGGGCTTTCAAATTCAAATCTGCTAGTTTTGTCAGCCCCCAAACGTTTTGATTTTCCACCCAGCTGGAAGCTATTAGTGTGTTCTTAAGGTATCCCACTGACAGGGCAAACCCACCTAATGTGTGAGCTGTAGAGCTGACGGGGGGGGGGGGCGGACAGGGGATGACCACTTCTGGATGCTTTCTTAACTTTATTTGGTTGATTGTCCAACCAAAGTACAGTAAAGGCAACACCTTCAGGAGAAGCCACTAATTTCTTGCTGGCCAGTATCTCCTATGGCCTGGTACAACAGTAGTCCACCTAGGACTGTAATGGGTACCCTCAGTGTGACTTCTTCCATGACTTGGTACCTAGCCTCCCTTGTTTTTACTGCACTGCCACAAAAGAGCTCAAGCTAGTCAAGAAAGGCATTTTTTTTAATAAACTTTTAATTCTTTGCTTGGAAACAGGATTAAAATATTCCAATAAGATAGGTGTTTATCTGTTAACAGTAGCTTTTAATGCATGCAACACCAAACATTTGCCAGATAACACTGAACATTTCCCTAAGCATTTCCTTATTGGCAAGGCTTTCTTGAACTTCTGAAAAAAGACAAATGGGACCTTTAAAACATACATGGCTATGTGAAACACAGACTAATTGAGATTACCTACACAAATATTCGATAGTTGAAAGTAGAGTCACCAAGCTGGGAAGAAAATATTCTTGGTTCTCTAAGGGAAACTGTTCGTCATGTTACCTCTAGTACTGAGTTAAATTCACTGGAGGCGAGAAAGCATTAATCTGTTTTTTCAGTTAAGAAAACTTAAGTCATACTGTTTCAACAGGATAATCAGAAATTAGTCCTCTAAAGAGAATTTCAAATCATCTGTCAAGAAAAGGCAACCTTGGCAGTGGGTCAGACTTAGCAACCTAGATTGCCTATTGCTTTTTGATCAAAAAAACCCCCAAAAAATTCATTCTTGTTGAACACTGGTAGAAACCCCAGTGGCATTTCAGGTTTTAAAATAATAAAATTATACATAAAGACCTAATCGTAGAAGAATAGTTCCACCAATATTAACTGACTCGGAATGGGAGGGCCAACACAGGCTTCAGGTCTTAAAGAACGCATGCTCTTTTGCTCTATAGATATGTTTTAGTAAGAACACTCACATGGACAAACTCACATATATGTACCTGTTTTGGTGTCTATTTCTTTCACTTGATCTGGGGCTAAACCAAGTCTTGCCTTGCCTTTTTATTAAATACAGTATTTTCTATAATGTGGGTAAAGAAAATTAGAATTGACTGTTAATTTCTATCATTATTCAGATTCAAAAGAAATTACCACACCATCCGAGCATAGACATCACTGAAGCACTTTAGAAAATCTGATACTGATTTGATATTATTTCTGAAAGGACACAAGAAAATACCAAAGATGCTGTCTCACGGACAGGAGAAAGAACACATTTAGTGTGACCTGGAGAAGTCTGGATGAGAATATCTGGTCCTGCTGAACTAGGGTCATATGGTAAGATTAAAAAACCGGGGGGGGGAAGCTTCAAGCTATCAGTTGCTTTTTGACTTGAAGCTCAGGGTGTTTGCTCTTTTTAACATGGGTAGGGAAACTCCTCCTGCTGTAGTGTATTAACCCGAGTTTTGACCTCTAATCGATGTCTTTTCAATGCATAGGATTTTCATAATAAAGATAATGCGAGAGCATATTTGTGTGAAAGCGTATCTACCACTAGCCATAAATTCAAGCCTTGCATTTTTCTTTGTAACATGTCAATATTTGTGACACTAACTAAACATATTTTATTCATTTGACAAGGACTGTTACATTATATTGAAAACTTTTGTTTCAATGTCACCACCTCCCCGTTTTGACTGATGGCGAGTTAGTTTTGTTAAAACGCAAGGGGTGATAGCGTATGCTCCAGTGAACTTTCCCTCCTCTCAGCACCAGAGACAAAAACCTGCAGCTCTGCTCTGTGCTGGCAGCCATCTGGCCAGCTTTCTCTCAATGCCTGCCCCACACCACACTGCAGGCAAAATTTCAGGGCTCTAGAGCTCTGTGGAGCTATTCATGACATACCAATTTCACATTTTCTGCTTGTACGCTTGCAACAATAAATGCTAATGAGGACTATGAATGACATTTTTAAAGACAATAAAAAGGTCTCCAAATCCCTTGCATATGGAGACACTATTTTCTAAACTTCACCTTCTGTTAGGGAGCCATTACACTCTAAAGGAAAAAAATAACCTAAGGAGAACAATGAGATGATCAAAGCATAACCAAGTCCTTACGAATTCCAAAGAAAACAATGTTTGCAAAGCTAGCTTAATGACGGACAGATTTTATGCCGATGTACAGCAGTAACACGTCAACGCAGGAACTCTCTTTTTCAATAGCAGTTACTTCTCATCAGGGGGGCTCACAAATGGGGGGGGGGGGGGGGGGGGAAGCC